>CAMQGK010000256.1:2050000-2455000 GCA_947000775.1 Pterois miles
GATCAGTCACAGAGATGGTGATTGGATTGAATGGGTTGTTATTCCACTAGTTTATCCGATGGTAAATAGTATATACAGTCAGCAGTATATCTGTATCAGTTAGCCTTTGTCACAGTTTCTGTCTGTCATTGCTCTTTTACCTCTCTCCCACAGCATATTCTGGGCAAATAACCTGCTTTGTTTTTTCCTCTGTAGTTTCCTCCCTCCATCTCTTCCCCTCTCTCTCTCTCTCTCTTCATCATCCCTCCAAAATAAAACAGATTAGTGGCGGCTTTTATAAACTAAAACACAATGAGACTTAAACCTGTCTCCTGTGACTAGATTTCACCCCCTTCTTCTCTGAGCGGATGTGATTGGACAGCATGAGAGACGACTACTAACCGGAGGGACAGGTGTCTGCTGGGCAGAGAGACAGGCACACATATTCTCTCTCTCTCTTTAATCTGTTCTTAGAGGAAGGTGGGGGTGGGGGGGTTTATCATCCAGTTATTGTGGCTCACTGGCGGGCAGCCCTTCACCTCCTGCTGATTGTTTGGACCAATTTTGAGGCTCTTAAATGGATTGTCCCATGCGATTAGTGTATTGAAGGGTACAGTTGTGTGTGTGTGTGTGTGTGTGTGTGTGTGTGTGTGTGTGTGTGTGTGTGTGTGTTTGCTTTTTGTGCTTTCAAGCAGGGTGATTGCAGATCTCTATTATATGTCCATTAGTATAGTGGCAGTAAACTTGAGTTTGGGCTTTTCCTTTAACCACTATTCTGTCGGTCGGCTGTCAGTCAGTTAAAATATTTGATTGCATGACGGTCCATAGTTAATCATGATTAATCCTAAATTAATCATATATTTTTATCTGTTTAAATGTACTGTAAAGGGAGATTTTTCAAGTATTTAACACTCTTATCGATATCGACATCGTGGCTTGTTTTAAACACTGACAGATACTGTCCAGAAACCCTCACAGGTACTGCATTTAGCATAAAAATATGCACAAATCATAACAGAGCAAACTGCAGCCCAACAGGCAACAACAGCTGTCAGTGTGTCAGTGTGCTGACTTGACTATGACTTGTCCCAAACTGCATGTGATTATCATAAAGTGGGCATGTCTGTAAAGGGGAGACTCCTAGGTACCCATAGGACCCATTTTCATTCACAGATCTTAAGGTCTGGCTATTCCAGTTTTTGCTTTCCAGAATTTAGTGCAAGTCTATAGCGTTATTTAGCCTCCTTTGTGACAAGCTAGTATGACATGATTGGTACCAATGGATTTTGGGGGGTTTTCTAGTTTCATATGATACAATCTCTTCACTCTAGCTTTAAAACTGAGCCCAGTACAACCTAAAAATTACAAGTTGTGTTAAAGATATTAGCAGCCTTAAAATGAATTACCAATAACATGCAGTCCGTTGTTTCAGTGTGTAGCTACATTTTTGCAGTTTCAATTCATGTGCAGATGCTGAGGTCACTGACAGTATCTGCTGTAACCTGTCCTCACCTTGCCATGCACACTAACTTATAGATTTGTGCACTCACCACCTATGGAGGCTGCGTACAGTTGTAAACACAAATACAGAAAATACACTAAGAAGAAATAAGGCACATACATTACATTGCTTATTTGATATCACTGACCTGTCATTCTTCAGTCTCTAGATGTGGCACAAATTTATTATGGGCCTTTAGATGACTGAATTCTTAGTCTGGATTTTAAAAGTTCTGATTGTTAAGATAAATAGAAATGACAAATAAGACAGACAAACATTTGTGTCCTGAAACTATTTTATTCACAATAATAGAAAGTTTGTCTCAACGTTGTTCTCTGCCTGTTTTGATTACTGGATCCTTTCTGATAATGTAGTATAATTCAGTATAATGAAGTCCAGTACAAATCTACCTTTGAATATGACATTGATGCTTAATTGTATAATTGAAATAAAGATCCAGTGTGTTGGATCTCTAGATATCTAGCGTTGAGATGAGGAAAGCAACCTGCTGAAGCCTCCCACAAGTGTTTTGTAGAGCTACAGTGGCTGAAGTGAAAATCAAATGGACAGTAATAATTACCTAAAATGAACATATAGAAGGACAAACTGATGATCCATGAACCAGAAGTAGTGATGTTTAGTTATTTAACAGAAAAAAGTGCCGTATTTTTCACACTATAAGGCACACCACATTATAAGGCACCTTAAGTGAAACAAAACGGTCAGATAAGTCAAACTTAATTCAGTTCATTTAATAACTTCAATAACTCTCATTGTTTTCAGTTGTAACACATGAAATACAAAACAATACACTTTTCAGTTCATTCCTCTTCCACAAATCCATCAAATCCTCCATCATCAGTGTCTGAGTTAAACAGTTGGGCGATTTTAAGTGCGCCGTATAGTGCTAAAAATACGGTTGTAACATTAGCTTAATGTAACGTTTGCTAATAAAATGACTCATTGAAATCGGTTTCAGAAATTTAGACATTATAGTGCTTTTTATCCAGAAAAATGGCAGCTCCACCATTCAGTTGTACAGGGTTACAGGCCAGTCTTGCCAGGTCCAATATGGTGTCCACCTTGACCTCAATGTGGCATCTACATATATACATTTTTCAATGGTTTCCACACTACAGTCACATGTACACTATGTGTTCACATTAGGTTTGATCCAAAGCTAATTGTCAGACAACCCTGTTAACACTGTATGTTAGATATTTCCTGGTTAAAGACTGTCTCTCTGTTTGTCTCCCTGCAGTGGCCGTCTGTTGGTCGGGACGTTTGTCGCTCTGTTCTTCAACCTGTTGACTCTGCTGTCAGTCAGGAACAAACCCTTCACCTACGTCTCAGAAGGTACACTCAACCCCACTTCAACACCACCACACACTGTTTTAAACCATGTTTTGAAGACAGTGGATTTAGCGATTTGTGTGTTTGTTTGTTTTTTTGGTTTCTCCTTTGGACAGTTGAGGTTTGATAATCCTCGCCCTCACTGGGGAATGGGCACAATTTGGCTTTTGTTATATTTTGGGGGATTACTGAAGTAAAATTAAATGCTGGCTCACTGTTTTGTCAGTAAATAAATCACAAATGGCAGCAGTGGGATCAGAGGTTAGTCCCATCCTAATTGCAGAAATCAGTAAGTTATAAAACACTGTTGTGTGGTCTTAAAATATGACAATATGAGTTTTTCAAATTATACTCAAAAGATTATGTTTTGGGGAATTTTTGCAGCACAGGGACAAGGAATATGACGGGTGAGTTGACCTGCAACAGTACATTTGATCTGGATTTAAAACAAAGATGTTATAAGGCAGCGCATCTACAAAACTATAGTAACGATTCAGTGCATTATTGATTAAACTGCTGGCTGTTTGTGATTCATTGTTTACGCTATAAAATTTTGAAAATGGCAAAAAAAAATGCCCATACATAAGATAGTGGAGAAACACAGGTTATCAGTCCACACACACACACACACACACACACACACACACACAGGCTGCAGCCTCCGTCATACACACACTAATTTGCAGACGATAGCATACACTCATTTGTGAAAACAAACATGCCAGTGGACATGCATACAGACACAGATTTACAAGTCTGAAAACAGACACACACATTTAGAAAACCAAGATTCCTTTGGGCCAGGCAGTAGTTTGGGAGAGACAGGAATAGGATGGATAGAAAAGAGAGAACAAGAAGAAGAAGTGGTGCTTACAGTGAGTCTTAGAAAAACAGAAGTAAGACTGCTTTTTTAGCAACGTTAGTTGAAAAGATGTACGGGAATATGAAGAAGGTTTGAAGGAAGGAAATGAGGAGTTAAAGGATTCTCTTCTCCTAACTCCTCCCTCTTAGTTCTTCTACTCTTTCATCCTTGCCTTTCTCTTTTCCTTCTCTCCTCTTCTTTTCCTCCTCTCCCCTCGTCTCCTTTCCCCCGTTTCCTAGTCTCCTCACGGCAGTGGCTCTATAAAGGGATGATGAAAACCAAACCTCCTTTCTTCCCATCTCTCCCCCATTTCCTCCTCTCCTCTGCGATTTCCTCCTCTGTCCTCTTACTTGCCCCCCCCTCCTCTTCTATACTCTCCTCTTATTTCCTCCTCTCTTTTGTTTCATCCTCTCCTCCTCTCCTTTCCCATTTCCTCCTGTCAGCAGTAGTTCAATAAAAGAATATTGACAGCCAAATGTCCCCCATCCTGCTTCCTACCTCTTCCCCATTTTCTCCTCTCCTTTCCCGTTTCCTCATCTCCTCTCCTGTTTCCTCTTCCTCCCTATTTCCTCCTTTCCCTTGTTTTGCTCTCTCATCTCTCCTCCTCTCCCCTTGCTTCTCCCTTGTTTTCTCCTCTCCTTTCCCCAATTTCCTCCTCTGCCTTCCTTTCTTCCTGGCAGTGGTTCAATAAAGGGCTTTTGAAAATTGTTTCGTCCCGTCTTCTTTCCCCCATTTTCTCTTCTCCTGTCCCATTTCCTCTCCTCTCCTCTCCTCTCCTCTCCTCTCCTCTCCTCTCCTCTCCTCTCCTCTTTGGCTGACTCACTATCTGTATGAACAGTCTACTGATGAATGAGGTCATGTGTGTGTGTGTGTGTGTGTGTGTGTGTGTGTGTGTGTGTGTGTGTGTGTGTGTGTGTGTGTGTGTGTCAGCTGTCTGCTCTTGCGTTCGGAGCAGTCTCAACATCACTTAACATCTGACATTTTGGGATGGGAGGGGGGATGAAACTACACACACACAAACACACACAGGCACTTAACTTTGCCAAAACACACAGTATCTCTCACTCATTGCACACATGCACACAAACACACACACACACACACACACTCTCTCTCTCTCTCTCTCTCTCTCTCTCTCTCTCTCTCTCTCTCGCTCTCTCTGACGGAGCGAGACTAAAAGTGTATTACGCAACCATGTTCCAGACAGTGGTAATGTAGTGTGCCAGAGGGCCAGGCGGGCAAAGAGACATGCCAACACACACACACACTCACACTTACACAACATTGTACACCCTCCTCGTACACACAGATCATAAATAAGTCACTCCATTAAAATGTTTGTTTAGACTGACTCATCCTGCTAGCAAAACAAACAACCCCCCCCCCCCCACACACACACACACACACACACACACACACACACACACACACACATAGGTCTGAGCAGTATGGGATGTGAAGGGCCTTTGACCCGACGCCGAGCCTTCGGGCCTGACAGTGTCGTCAAACATTAAAGGTGGGACGACGCAGCCGAGCGAGAGCGCTTATCTTTTTTTAAAGACGAGTGGGTGATCCGCCCGCTTCCCCTCCCAGAAGTATTTTTATCCCTCATCATGATGGAGAGGGCGACGGCTCCCTGCTCTTCTCTGCTTAAACAGTTTGGTCGGAGTTTGGGTTCAATAATAAGAGATCTGTAGATCCTGCTCTCACATATGTGGGATTATTAGTAACATAATAACATAATGCTGCAGTTTGCGAGAGAGGTTTATTGTGATATGCACTGTAAAAACACAGTGGTTACACCAGGGGTGAGCAATTATTTTTCCTGGTGAACGACATGAGAAACCCAGATTGTTGGTGGGGGCCACACAAATACTGTCAGACATAACCTCTAGTTTATCGCTATCGGAAACATACTGGACACCTAATTTTCAGCATTTATTATACTGAAAATCACTCCAAACAGCATATTATTAAGGAAATTACATTATATGCCGGAGTCTTTGAACCATATAGCACTGACTGTTTTGGGTAGGAATGTTTCCTGTAAAAAAAAACTTATCATTTAACTTAACATTAACATTTGACATTTAACTCGACATTAACACATTTCTGTCTTTCATTGGATGCAGCTTTGTAAAAAGTCCTTGCTGCTTTTGTAGTTTAGCTAGCAGCCCCTCGGCTGTCCTCTCCTCCTCATCTCCAGATAGGTGTCTATATTTTTCTTCATGTTTTGTCTCAAAGTGGAGGCTCAAGTTATATTCTTTAAACACAGCCATTTAAAGAAACCATGTTTGTTGCAAACTAAGCACACAGCTTTACCGCCAACCTCCGTGAAAAAATACTGACCAGTCCATGACTTAATATAGACATCACTCATGTCAAATGTGACAGGAAGAAGCACACTAACAGTACACAAGCGTTTCAAAATATAAGCTATTTTCCTTACTGTTTATTAGCTTCGTAAGTATGGGCCAAGCAGAATCATCATGAGGGCCGATTCCGGCCCGTGGGCCGTATAATGCCCAGATCTGGGTTATAACATACAATGAAATGCTTGACACAATAGTAATAGATATAAATTAAAAAATGAAAACGTTAAAACAGTAAAGTGCGTTATGCATCATGTAAATATTGCAAATACAAGTATAAAAATGCAACGTTTGTGAACATGAACAGTGATATTTCACAGAAGTGTAAATATTGCACAGTAGTGTCGATTTCACAGTCAAGTGTCTTCATGGTACAGTTCAACTGTGGCTGCTAAAGTGACTGAATGGGAGGGGGGAGGGGGGCAGTGTTTGATGCTTCTATTCAGCTGTCTGATGGCCTGTGAATAGAAGCTGTTTGTCAGTCTTGTTGTCCTGGATTTCACACTCCTGTAGCGCCTGCCTGAGGGCAGAAGTGCGAAGAGACTGTGTTGTGGGTTTGTACTGTCTCTGATAGTGTTGTGAGCTCTCCTGATGACCCTAGTGTTGTAAATGTCCTAAAGTGATTGGAAGGTTGCTCCAGAAATGAATTGTGCAGTCACATGCTGGAGAGCTCCCCCTGTCTTGAGCGGTTCTGTTTCCGTACCAGACTGTGGTGGAACTGGTGAGGACGCTCTCGACTGTGCTCCTGTAGAAGTCATTGATTTTGGTTGACGTGCCAAATTTCCTCAGCCTCCTTAAGAAGTACAGTCGCTGCTGGGATTTTTTGATTATCTGTCCTGTGTTGTGAGACCAGGTGAGATCCTCAATGATGTGGGTGCCGAGGAATTTAAAGGTTTCCACCCGCTCTGCTTCTGTCTCCGTGACGTAAAGTGGCATGTGCAGCTCCTTCTTCCTCCCAGGGTCAATTATCATATCCTTGGTCTTGTCTGTGTTTAGGGAGAGATTATTTTCCTGACACCAGGCCACCAGATCTGCCGCCTCTCGTTTATACCCTCTCTCATCCCCACCAGCGATCAGCCCGACGACTGTTGTGTCATCTGCAAACTTAATGCTGGTGTTGGCTGGTCAGGGAGGCAACACAGTCCTATGCGAGCGTGTATAGCAGGGTGCTCGCCACACAAACCTGGGGGTCCATGTGCTTACAGTTCCTATGCCTGGTGTGCAGTTTCCAACAGTGACTGACTGGAGTCTGTTAGTTCAGTTCAACACCTATCATTTCATATCAAAAACCTTCCAGAAGATACTTAATCTATAGGACAGGGCTGATGGAGTCAGCTGTGAAATGAAACAGCTGTATGTCTGAATATTTCATGCAGCATTGAACTAGAAAGAGGTTTCTGTTCCGGGCTCATGTAAAACTAAAATACTCTGCTGCGCAGTTCATGACTATAGAGAAATATGCTGCATTTGAGACAACATAAAAAAAAATTACCCACAAGCACACCTTTTATTATAGTCATTTGGATTAGAAAGTTACCTTAAAGCTACAGTAGGTAGAAATGCAGCAAATATAGACAGGTACCGTAATCTGAAAAAAAGCATGTGCCTCTGTGTCCGGTGCTCCTGATCTGCATCTTCAAGATTTCACAGACCGGTGGAAAGCAACCAATCAGAGCTGATCTGGAGTCTGCTGTCCAGCTTCCGACTATGAGAGCCAGCTGTCAGTCATGGTGAAACTAGGCAGATCAAATATGAGTCAATATTCCCAGCAGCCATGTTGAGATCTGCTGAGGAAATAACAAGCACTGCCCCACAGCCAATAGAAACGTTCTCTCTCTTTGAAATGACCTGTGATTGGTCATTGGTCATCATGGTCTAGATTTTTTAAAGCCTGAAAACAGAGCCATGAGGAGGTGCAGAAGTCTAGTTTTCTCTCAGAACACTTGAATTACAATATGCTGGAAGGTTATTATGGAATTTTTTTCCCAATGATGCCAAAAACTTGTTCCCTTCTGAAGCTTTAATTGATTAGCTGATCTAAAGAAGAAAAAAAAAAACGTTTAATCATTGGAAGTCAACCATCAAAAATGCCATGCTTGTGCTGGGTCCAGATGTGTAGATTGTCTGCTTTTCTCTTGAGTTTATCATTGTGCAAATGTATGTATTTGTTCTGGATTGTTGGTCAGACAATACCAGTCATTTGAAGATTTGGACATTGTATACTCAACAATTAAAGGACCAATATGTAATATATTTACTGTTATAAATCTTAAAATTACCATGATATGTCTTCAGAGATTATGGAAACTGCTGATTTTAAATATTGGCTTCTTCAACAACGATACTGCAGTCAGTATGTACACATATGAACAAATGGCACTCAACCAGCCTTCTGCAGCCATGGAAGCAAGCAAACAAACTGGATCAACAGAGATAACATGAAGTTAGATTCTACCCGACATCAGCACATCTCTCCGTGGTCTGTGTGCTGCCGGGTTATCAAGGCAGTGAGTATTTGAGACACAAAGCCGGTAAAGTTATTCCAAGTACTGCTGCTGGCCAGAGGTTAACGGGTTCATGTCTAGAAGGTAACCCTCAAATTGAGAAAACAGGACCAGGGCCACAGCTATAATGTTTTGAATTTTAAAGTGTCAGTAGGCAGTATATTTTTTACATAATTGGGTAAAAAATGTAAGTATACTGAGAGAAAACTAGACTTCTGCACCTCCTTGTGGCTCTGTTTTCAGGCCCATGACAGGAGACTTTGGCCAATCACAGGTCATCTCAGAGAGAGCATTCCTATTGGCTGTGCAGGTGGGCTGTGCTGGTGGGCAGTGCTTTGTATTTCCTTGACTGCTCTCAACATGGCCACCGGGTCACAAACCTTCTCATTTTACAGCTAAACAGTAACTACAAGATGTTTCTGAAAACGTTTGAGGAGAGAAATAGTCATTACAGTAACAGAATATTGATTCATATTTGATCTGCCTAGTTTGACCGTTTGTACAGAGTTTGCAAGTGACTGACAGCTGGCTCTCATAGTCAGAAGCTGGACAGCAGACTCCAGATCAGCTCTGATTGGTTGTTTTCCACCGGTCTGTGAAATCTTGCAGAAGCCATCAGGAGCACCACAGTGGACACAGGAGGACACAGAGGACATGCTTTTTTCAGATTACCTGTCTCATGCATTACTGTCAGTATATAGTAATTATTTTATAAAAATTTTAATCGGATTTGCTCCATTTCTACCCACTGCAGCTTTAAATGCTAGCTGTCAGTTCTACATACTGTTCCTTTAACCGACTGATGCACAAAATAACTGAGAGTTGCAGTCCTTACAGTCACAAAATGACAGGTCTTAAGAAAGCGCCTGTGACCATAGACTATATATAAGAAGCAGAAGTAGTCTCCCTTTGACGTCACCCATTGGTTTGTGGACTGCCTTTTTGAAGCCTCAAGTTTGGCATTTTGGCCATGTTGTTGTTTTTTAACCAGGTGTGACATTAGGGCATAATAAGACATTTTTAGGTGACCAAAATGTTAGACTTAAATGAACTGAAAACACCCAATGAGAGAGTTAAAATTATGAAACAAAAGCCGCCATGTCATGGTAAAGACCTGTCAATCACAAGGTAGCCACACCCTAAAGCATCCCCTGCTTTATGGTGTGTTTGACTCTAAATGGGACCATAATTTACAAAATGAACACTATGCTGTATTGAAGAAGACTTGAAACTAGTGATTGAAACCATAAACTCATGTTTACAATGTTTACTAAGGTAATAATCAAGTGAGAAGTAGGCTCATTTTTTCATAGACTGCTATACAATCAGTCTTCTTTTTGCAACCAGAGGAGTCGCCCCTGCTGGCTATTAGAAAGAATGCAAGTTTCAGACACTTCCGCATTGGCTTTGTTTCTCAGACACAGAGGTTAGACAATGCCTGTGATGTGACGAAAAGATGCAGGAATGAATAGTTTTACATACAGAAATGTGAGCATGAGTGCAGAAATTTAGTGCATTTTTATGATTTGAAACTAATTATTTCCACCAAAAGAGACACCATGACACATGCATGGGCAAGAAAGTGTCTTTCTCCAGGAGAAACCTAGCTGAGGAAATGGAGGTTTAATAACCAATACATAAACCTGATAACACAAACCAGCTTTCTCATTTAGGAAATCAGAAAGCCAAGTGCAGAAAGCCGACAGGAACCTTTACAAACACCCTGACAGATTGACTGGGGAGGATTTTCATCATTGTTTGTTTTAAATTGTCAGATATGTTGTACATTGAAGACGTCTCTCTCTGTCTTTGTCTCCAGCGGCCAGCAGCAGTTGGCTTCAGGAACATGTGGCAGATCTTAGTCGAAGGTAAGAACATCACTCTCTCGCATCCCTCCTCTCTTTTTCTCTCTCTTTTTCAGGCCCTCTCTCCTACTTTTTCTCTCTGACTCTCTCCTTCATCAGCAGATTATAGTCTCAGGTAGGAACAGGGGAGATCAATTTACACTGACTCAAAACACACACACAAACACACACATACACACATACACAGTCACTCCTGATGGTGGTAAAAGTGCCCACTGTGTGTCACTGCTTACAGTGGGAATTGTGTGTCTTCCTCTGGGATCTGTGTGTCTTCCTCTGGGTTACCCTCGGTCAGTGTGGGTCATACACTCAGTTGGGCAAACAGATTGCTGCATTGATTGAGTTTCGCAGAAACAGCTGCAAGATCAGTGTTATCGTACAGTGACATAAGAACAGACACATCTGACCAGCTTCCCCCTCTTGACCTGGGTTCAGGGGTCAAAGGTCATTGTAACTGCAACCCTGTTATCAGAGTGATCTGATACTTTATCTATAGCTGACTGATCACCTCTCAAGGGTGTGTGTGAGTGTATCCTGTTCACTGACACTCTTTATGCTGCCATAATAACATATAGACTGACTCCAAAGCAGAACGATGCTGTTGTGATTAATATTACATTCCACTGTGTATTCCCACATCTGAAGTGGGTGAAGTGTAAGTTGTGCACGTGCGCGCACACACACACACACACACACACACACACACACACACACACAGTCAGCGCTCAGTTGGTGCAGGTTACTCAGGGCGACAGCCTGGAGAGTTGTGCAGCAGCAGAACAGAACAGAGCTGTGATTGGCTGATACGGCAGAAATGAACAGGACGTCCCAGCCTAGTTTCCACTTGTGTGTGTGTGTGTGTGTGTGTGTGTGTGTGTGTGTGTGTGTGTGTGTGTGTGTGTGTGTGTGTGTGTGTGTGTTTGCGTTTGCGTGTGTGTGTGCGTGTGTGTGTGTGTGTGGATGCGTGCATGTGTGCATGCATATATGGGTGTGTGTGTGAGATAGAGAGAGAGAGATGCTCTGTATGCCTTCAGACAAGCACTTTATGTGTGCGTGCGTGCACGTGCATATGTGTGTGTGTGCATGTGTGTGTATATGTTTCCAGTGTGTGTTTACATATCATTTGTTTGCTTGACTGTGTGTATCTCTGTGTATGTGTGTGTTAATGTCTGTGTTGTAATAGTCTGTCCCTACTTAACCTCAGCAGGGTCTCGGGGCCAACTGGGTTATATAAAGCCTGCTGCTCTGTCAGCCTCACCAGCCAGAAGTCTGAGCTCTCTCTCTAGTGTGTGTGTGTGTGTGTGTGTGTGTGTGTGTGTGTGTGTGTGTGTGTCATAGACTGTATATATAGATGGACGTCATGTCTCCGCTTCCTCCCACTGTACAAAAGTGAAGCCAAAGTATCCTGGATACGGGAGCTGCCCTCTTGAGGTTTTGACGTTATTTGGAGTCTGCACAGTAGTGATCACCTGCCTGAACCACTCACAACTGGAGCACTGCCATAGCTTGCTTATTTGAGCCACGTAGCTGCTATGTTACCACCACAGTAGCTGTTCGGTTAGAAAGACACATCAACTAGCCATAATATCTCTATAACTAAAATTGGTACAATTTCCTCGTAGACTTCTATACAGTGGGACTTTTCTTTTTCTATTACACAGATTGGTGACAGTTAAGCTTGGCATACACTGTACGATTTTTAGAAACGTGTAACTCCTACTGTAAGAGTAGATCGTTTGCGATGTAAAGCGAAAGCTCACGATTTATTTGCTCACACTGTACGGTCCGACCACCAGGCGCGACCTTCATGCTAGTCTCTACGGGCCGATCTGGCTGTTGACAGTTGTCAATAGAGATTGGCTTGAAAGCTCTGACGCAGGTTAAGTTGTTTGCCATGGCAAAAACATGCTACCTTGATCATCTGTGCCATCCTGTCGGCTGAAATGTCTAAAAAAAGAGGAAGTGGCGTTATATGGACTCGCAGGTGGTGAGGTAGACCTGGACAGTATGGCTTGTCCATTTTGCAGAGAATTGGAGTTAGCTACCCATGTTTCTTCTATATCTATTGAACGCTTATCTTGATAGCTATGCTCTGATTACTGTAAAAAGAGGAGATAAACAGGCATTGGGGAATCGTGGCTCTGCTTCAACTGTACGAGAGCCTGTGGACGGCCGACCAAAATTTGCGAGGAATTCATCTGACAGCCGGTTGGGAGGAGTTTGTCGGTCCTCTGTCCCCCCTGGTCCGATACTGAAATGAGGCATGGGGCTGAAAATTTGGGCCAGAAATGGGCTAAAATTGTACACTGAATGCCTAGTTTTATGGAAAGTTAAAGTTATGTCTCCTGTCTTGTACAATTCCCGAGCCTCCAGCTCTGTGACTGCTTCAGTCTGAGCAGCTGTCAATCACAGCTGTCGCTTGTGACATGTCACCCCCTTTTTATAGCATCAAATAATTAAAACCAAACTGATCAGAAGAACACTTGGACAAACGCCAGCGTGATAAGAGCTACCTAAAATGACAGAAACCATCTTTGGGAAAAATTGATTTGACGCATACTTCGACTTTGTCCCATCCACTAACATGGAGGACGCAGGGTGTATGACCTCTACTGCAGCCAGCCACCAGGGGATGATCCAGATGTTTTGGCTTCACTTTTAGGGAGCTGTCATCCCATCGATCTTTATTTCTGTGGTGCCTGTTTATGAACGTTGCCAGTGAGGACAAAGGAGACAGCTGTTTAAGAAATTGTTTGTGGCAGAGAAAGAAAGAGAAATTTATCCAGTTCTGATTATCAAGATACTGATATCTGTGTGTATACAGCAAAGTCAATTCCTTTAATTTTTCTGTACACTGAAAACATTTAGGTTTCACATCACAAGATGAATATGAGACAAGAGATCAATATTTCTGCTTTTATTTCCAGGTATTTCCACAAAAATAAAGAAATTGGCCTCTCTTTTCCTATAGTTTGTGAGGGGACTGTATGTGTTGTATTTTTTAGCTTAATTTCCAGCAGATTTTGGTCTCCATAGTAAATCGTTTATTTTAAACAACACTTTTTTTATGGATTCCTTTTGTTTTTAAATGTAAAATTAGACACCACCTACATCTGGTATGAACAAGTGTCTTGTTTTTAACATTTCTTTAAAAAATAAAGTTGTGCTCGTACAGTAGCAACATTTCTTGACTCGGGTTGGGTACTGAACTCTGTACTTTTAGGGGCACCGACTGAATTACTTCAGTACTACTGAGTACCGATTTACGTTAAGTCAATCGGTGCCAAATTTAGGTCCTTGAGAGTGCGTCTAGGTGAGAGTAACACCGCCTACTTCAGCAGGTTGCATGCGTTGTGGAACATCTGGCATTCTGCTGCCCATATTAACAGGTTAGAGCAGCTCATCTAGGGATTCGGTTTGTCTACTTTTATTTTCTGCAGGATGTGCACAGGAAATAGTGAGCTGAAAGCGGTCACAAGTGTGCTTACACTTGTCAAAACTCAACGCAGATAACACCCGCTGCAATACTCGCTACATTATTTGTAATGCAAAATCTTATATGCTTCCTCCGAAACACACATACCCTGGTGACAGACTGACAGGCTGGAAGTTGTAGCAAACCCCAGGCAAGAATGGAGGTCGTTGATGCCAATTTTCGTTGTGGTTAAACGGCGGTACTACAACTTCGGTGTCCGTCACGTGATGCCATTGGGCCCAAATAGACTTTTTCCCATAGACTTACATCTGGAAAGAGATAAAAAAAAAAAATGCTATTTTTTTTAGGTGAATCAACTCCCCAGTACGAACACTTGAACGGCCCTTATTTAAATCATTAGGTCCTAAAAGTTGTTAAATGCACTAATAGCCAAATCCAGAGTTATTTCCTTTTTAAGACCCGGACTAATGCTGGACCGAGGACTACTGTACCTGCTGTATGAGCCCAGTGGATGCAGAAGGTCGCTGAAACATTCAGATATTTTATCTCATCATCTGGGTACTTTATCTCTTGACAGTTGAGCCATTTTGGTTCCATGCGCCACCGAGCAAATTTGGACTCTTTACAACTGAAGTTACAGTTATTACTGCAATTATTAGAGGGAGAGTAAAGAGCCGAAGAACAGTTCTGTTGGGTACAGAATTCCAGGTACCAACACCAGTATTGGTTGAAATGCAAACAGTACCATATTCTTGCATAGGACCACCACAACGAGCGAGACCAGGGTCACGTTACCGACAGTGGTAGTCGAGCCAGCACTAGCAACCTTCACCCCCAGCTCTGATTGCCATATTACAGTGCAAGCAACATAGTTACCTAAAATCCAAACTTGGCCTCTGAAAAAATTCTTCTCGGGAATCGTCATGCTTTTCTTAATAAGTTAACAATACAATCATACACACAGTACCACACCAATGCAATACTTCAGTTTCTGAACAGTTGCCAGCAGCTTTCTGCATCACCTCAAGCAAAACAAGCTTTTCATACTTAGTTGTAACACCAACAGCTGTACAAACCATTCTTCTAAATACAATACGGTACAATTTTGTTCTTTCCATCCGCCTTTCTTTTCATCCACTCCCCTCCCCTGTTCCTCTTATAATTTTTCTTCACGGTCAAGGTTGTCAGTTTCATTTCTACCATTGTACTAATGATGTCTGAACTTGGAGTAAGGTGCTGACGAGTTAATTTCCCCCAAAAAATAATATATAATTTTAGGGTTCATTTTGAAATTGAATTGAAAGGCTTCATCGGTCTTTCACTAATTTGCTAAATTGAAGACTCTCCAGTTGTTCTGTGTTTTATCTTCTCAGCTTTGTGACTGGGTTTTAGTTAAATTAAGTAAATAATTTCCATGACTAACTGTCCTTACAAGATTAATTAGACAGATCATTAGACTTGTCAAACCACATGCTGTGAATATAAGTAGAAAGATGACGCTACAGTATATAGCATCAGATGCCACAGTCATTAACACACATTAACAGATATTATTATAATATATTAGGCTCCAGAACTAATCATGAAACCTTATTTTCTGCAAGAATCTAAATTCCTGCCAGGAAAGAAAGCATCTTAAATCTACTAAGGGGGACCCAGTGGTTCAAATGTTGTGAGCCATTGCAGTCCAGGCCGAGGCTCTGTGTTACTGACTGACTCGGTGGGTTTGATATGAATATAGAGCGTCCAGCAGTGAATCACAGCCTGTGCTCGTGTTCACCGTCTGTCTCTGAGGACATCATCCCACTGTCGGTTTCTGCTGTCCATTTTAACAAGGCTCAGATTCACTAATTAAAGCTGAGATGGACGATATTACATACGAGAAAAACTTTCATAACCCACACACGCATACTGTATGCACACATATTTCCTTTCCGTTTTCCTCCTCTCCTTCAGTTTTCTGAAAGTCCTGCCAGTGGCGAACATGTGACTCTCTGAACGACATGATTGACGTTAATTACGTGTTGACATCCATGTCACCGTTATGTTTTTTTTTTTTTTAAACATTATCTAATGACAAACACCTTGCGGCAGCCAGCCACCATGCTTCTCTTCATGTTTGTGACAGTGCTTGACGCCATCGGGCCGAGGCGGCTTCGGAGCGCTGCCCTTTGACATATTGGAAATTCAATCTGACACGCGGCATTAGACCGATTCGCCTGGAGTCGCATTCATTGACCCATTAATCGGTTCCAGGAACGCTGGGCTGGGTGTGTTACACAGAGAGTGTACGGGGTCGGCTCTGTTTAGGGGTTTTGGGGAATCAGCTGAAATGAAAGGACAGATCAAGAAGGTAGAAATACTCTCTTTTCCAAAATAAATAAGGTGTCATGCCTTGCAAGGTCGTCGAACTCTACATCATTCAGGGAAAAAAATCATCCCTAGGTTGAAGTCAATCATAGCTTTGCAGACAAGATTAAGAACAGGGATGTCATTTTTTCAGATAAAGTTGTGCCAATTATTTTTTTGTCAATCAATCAACTGCAGATAAGTGCAGATAAATCTCGCTTTTGGACATTTAGCAAAGTCTCATCATTGTAATATCTAATGTTTTTCAGTGTAATAGCTTGATCATGGGCAAACAGTTTATTTTTAATCCCATCTGTACTGTGTAGTGTGTGCAATGCCAGTGCTGAAATGAGTAGTCAGTGTAATTAGTCAATGATTCATTTATCAACAGAATGTTTTATGGGCTAAGTGATTAATTGGAAAAATAATCTGCAGATAAATGGATATGAAAGAAGCTGTTAGCTGTTCCTTGCTTCCTTCACTGTTTGAGTGTTTGTAGAGGAGGTTTGTTGGAGCTTAGACTGCTGTCTTAGACTGACACAACATGAAACAAAACAAGAATGATCCCATCAACTCCAGTTCAAGTCCCCTAAAGTCCATTATGACGGTGTGATCGGGTTAAAGGCCTAATCCTTGAGACAAACATAAACACAGGGAGGCTACAGCTTAGAGAGGAGGAGGAAACACACCTTTTGATAGAAAGGAGGGAGCCGACAGAGAAGCTGGTGCATTTAGTTCAAATATGAATTGACCCCTGTTATTATTTTTTTTGTTTCTGGTAGTGTTTGACTCACAAATTTGCATTAAAAACATAAGTGTAATAAATAAAAACAAATGACCACCAGACAACGATAAAAACGTAATAGATTATTGATATTTTCAAGCACAGAAAACATCAATAAAATAGTCAATCAATTAAAAGAGTTAATCAGTTAATTACAAATAAATAGCACATTTTGCATCTGTTTAAAATGTACCTTAAAGGGAGATTTGTCAAGTATTTAATACTCATATCAAAATGGGAGTGGACAAATATGCTGCTTTATATAAATGTATGTATATATTTATTATTGGAAATCAATTAACAACACAAAACAATGACAAATATTGTCCAGAAACTCTCACAGGTACTGCATTTAGCATAAAAAAATATGCTCATATTATAACATGGCAAATTGCAGCCAAACAGACAACAACAGCTGTCAGTGTGTCAGTGTGCTGACTTGACTATGACTTGCCCCAAACTGCATGTGATTATCATAAAGTGGGCATGTCTGTTAAGGGGAGACTCGGGGGTTCCCATAGAACCCATTTTAGTGGGGAAATCTGGAGCTGATCATTTGCACTAATCCTGTTTCTGTTGTTTGTGTGCAGTTTGTGTGGCATCATTCCAGGTCTGAGCAGTGTGCTGCTGCCTCGTATGAACCCCTTTGTCCTGATCAACATGGCCGGAGTTCTGTCGCTCTGCATCACCTACATGCTCATAGAAATCAAGTAAGAATTCATCGATCTCTCTGTGGCTGGTAAATCCCCAAATTCACCTCCCAACATAGTGAAACCAGGGATGGGCGATGCCACATCTCCATCTCTGGTGGAAATTTTCTCGTGGCTGCTTTAAACTGTCTTGATGTTTAGCTGCCCTGAATGTAAAATGTGTCCTGATGTAAAAACACTCCAGTGGAGAAAGAACATGGGGGCAGATTATGAGATTTGAATCATCAGAGGAGTGATGATGAAAAGGCTCTGTTCAACATTCACTTGCGTCCAGTAGCTCAGATTATGGAAACCAACAAAATATCTTGCCCTAATTATGTAGACAACAGACAGATTTACAAAACAAAATCACAAGTTCACTATAGTCCCATCAGTCATTGAGTAAGTGCTTGTATACTGTATTTACTCAAGTACAGGTACTTTACTGGGTATTTCCATTTTATTTTACTTGGAACTTCCACTCCACTATATCTCAAAAGTAAATATTGTACTTTTTACTCCACTACATTTGTCTGACAGCTTTACCTACAGATGACAGTTTTCAGTATGTGATACACCGAAGAATGAAGTGTTCCTTCATGAGAAAATTCATCTACTTCTTAAAAGTTTAATTTACATCAACGCTGCTCACTTTGCAACTTGTTATGCTGCTGCCGGTTACAGCACTCTCCCTCAATACTGGACCAGTCTCAAAATTTGCTGTCTCTAATAGGCATTTAGACACAAAAATATTGGAAAGTAGAGTCATGGTTGAAAAATACTGAAATTACCCATTAACCTCTTAAGACATAGGATGCTGGAAGGTCTGGTTTGCCCAGACAGACGTACCCAAAATAAATCTAGGATAGCTCCACAACTACCAGGTCTGTATGCATGATCTTGGTCTCTATGGATAGGTAAGACCTCAGAGAATTCATTCCCAGTGGCGGTAACATCGTGACTGTTAATATACCTGAGTAAGTTGTGATGAACCAAAGGAAAAAATTATATTTTTTATCCTCGCCTAAAATGTTTTCTGGATAAGACAGGAGATAGCATGGTTATAGCTATGATGCCTTGCACAGAGATGCCACTCTATTAATTCAGCAACTCCTTGACTTCTACTGTGCCAAAGTAGATATAATTCCCTACCTCCTACCTACCTGAAAGGGAATCTGGCTATAAAATACTACTGCTATCCACTACAGGAGGCATCATCACATTCTACCATTGTGCAAAGTATAAAATCAATAAAAAAAAAAAAATTTTGACTCCAATAGGAGTTTTATCATAATAATGAAATATGATCATGTAAAACTTAGATAATAACAAATAAGATCAAAAACAATGTAAATAAGATAAAATCCAAAGTCAATGCATTCAATATGAAAATGGTTAAAAATATTATAAAGTAAATGCACAATTTCTTGTGCATTGATTTTGTAACTAAAATATTGAAATCATTGCCAAACATTATTTGGACAAAATACACTTGTCTTTTAGAAACTGTTCAGAAAAAAGACCACCTCAGTATTTTATGAAGTTTTTAAAGGTAGTCTTTTAACACAGCTCGGCCAAAACCGGTACAAGGTTTGCTGGGTAAAAGAGTTCATACACTTTCAGCAATAAAATTCAATATACACATTAGGAAGTCTTCAGATATAACAGTAAAACAGGACTAGAGACATTTTGTTGCAGAATCAATTTTGCTGATGATACTTACAAACTTTTACTGAAGTAAAAGGTTACTTCTGATCCTGTCACATGATCTTCTTCTGCAGATGGCGTTTGTCCAGTTGTTTTCTTATTTTTTTTCTTTTCTTCCTTCTTTTTCTTTTTAGGATATTTTTTTGTGCATTTTAGCTGAGGTTCACAATGCATTCTTGACCTTGGAAATAGCAGCTGAGTAAACCATCTCACCACAAAGTTTTTTTTTATTAGTACTGAAGCTTTTTATCATGTTTCATCTTTTTTTTTTTTTTATCAGTTTATCAGCCAACATGGACAAGCAATCCTTAAAATGTGAACGCCTATAGTTCCATGACGACTGGGCAAACTCCATCTGCTGAGGAAGATCCTGTGATACGATCAAAAGCTTCCAGAACTGATCTGATGGTGCAGTTGTTTTCCCAAAGATCAAAATGAAACACTGTATTTTTCTGGTATCAAAGAAGAATGATCAAAAGTCAGTATTCTCCTTGAATCTGTAATCTTAAATACCCAAAGGCAGTTATCTTGTAGTTATAGACTAGTTTTAATATCCTCAATAGACGATTTTTTATCGCTATAAAAAACTAGGAAGAACTAAAGGTCTTGGTTTCCAACTCTAAGTTACAAGTTTCTTCTGGTTTTTATCTTTTATTTTATTCTTTTAAAGTCCTCTTCATGTGTCTTTTACAGTATGTTGTCTTTCTTTTATATCTTGTCTTGAAGCATATTAATGTCTTGGATATTCAGTAGATGTCGATGTCATTTTCTGTATGTGTGTCTCGGCGTGTGCGTGCTCAGTAACTATAATGCAGTGGACACAGCGTCAGCAGTTGCCATCGCGCTCATGACCTTTGGCACCATGTATCCCATGAGCGTCTACAGCGGCAAAGTGCTACTGCAGGTAAGATGAAAATGTCTCTGTTCATACTGTATTCATAGTCCAACATCAGGACACTTTAGGAAATGAGGTTACAATGAGTTTTTGTCCTCTCATTCACAGACGACACCATCACACATCATCGGCCAACTGGACAAACTGCTCAGAGAGGTGAGAGGATTGATTAATGTGTAATCCAATATACTGTATGTTTGGTTTCTGTGTTTGTATGTACTTGTTTTTGTATTTATTGTTAATTTTATTCACTGTTGTATTCTACATTTATCATTGCTGACGCCTGTCTGTAAACCCAATAACCGAGGAGACGTTAAAACTTTACTAATATAAATCAGATGTCTGTCCACAAGTAATATAAAACCAAGTGTGTGTTAATTGGTCCTGAACACACAATTCAGATATAAATAAGTTGTATTATCATGTTAAAATACTGATAGGAAATCTGTTTTATTGCCTCTGTGTGAACATGTGAGCTTGGCTTTGTGCAAATTCTTCAGCACCGACTGGTTTTAATAAATGTATTTTTTTTTTTTTTGGTGAAATTATCTTATTTTCAGCCTGTAGGCTCTACTCCTGATAATCAGGTAAACGGAAGTCAGAAAGGAACATAAATCTCAGCCTTCATCAGGCTTCAGATTCTGCATATTCACATATGCAGCTACAGAACTTTAACCCTCCCACTGTCCCGACCAACTTTACTCACTTTCAGAGGCTGTAGCAGGTTCAGTTTTAAAGTAAAGGTAAATAAATCATGTAAAACCAGAGGAATCCATTCGTACCAGCCATGTCATACAAGCTTGTCGTGAAGGAGGTTAAATAACACTTCAAAGTTGGGCCACATTTTGGCAAGGAAAAAGTGACATGGACATTCTCAAAGGGGTCCCTTGACCTCTGACCTCCAGATACATTATGTGAATGAAAATGGGTTCTATTGGTACCCATGAGTCTCCCCTTTACAGACATGCCCACTTTATGATAGATATGAAGATTCATTTGAGATGCAGCTCAGTTTTTCTTGTCATAAATCAGAAATAAACATGAATTAATGAAATAATTGATGGAAATAAACTGTGAAAATATATGTGTTTGGAACATTATGAGGTTTTGGGGTTGATACCATTTGTTACACAGATTTGGTGCTAAATTTAACCATTTAGCACCAAATCTGTGTAAATTGATAATTGAAAAAGATGATCAGTAATCCCTTCAGAATACCACATTAGGACACCAAGACTTTAAGAAATACCATCAAAGAGCCATGCTGTGATTTCGTATCAAAAACTTTTGACATTTACAGATTTCTGCAAGAATTGCATTTTTCAGCGATTAAATGGCGAGCACTTCTGTTGTGTAAACTGCTCAGAAACCCCCTTATTGTCAGTGTACCTTGGAAAGCCATCATCCTATGAATGGTCTAGGTTCTAGTTTGTGGCTGTAAAGTTTTATGAGGCTGTGATAATCCTAGAGATCACCATAGAACATTGTATACAGTGAGGTCAAGTTTAAAAAAAAATGGTCTCACTACAATGTAATGGCTACTATGGGGCATAATATCATCAGACATGAATGCAGTTGGGCTCATTGGATCCACATGAGTCTGAGCTTTACAGTGATACTCAATTTATGTAATTCAAGACTGTTTAGGGACCTTAGTATACCGAAATATTCAAACACACCATTTTAGAATAGGAGACAATAACACATTTCTACTGTGTTCAAACAACTGCATGTGATCATGAAGTGGGCATGTCTGTAAAGGGGAGACTCGTGGGTACCCACAGAACCCATTTTCATTCACATATCTGGAGGTCAGAAGTCAAGGGACCTCTGGCAATGGCCATGCCGATTTTTTCTTAACAAAATTTTGCACTGGAGCGTTATACAGTATAACTTTCTTCCCAACAAGTTAGTATGACATGGTTGGTACCGATGGATTCATTTGTTTTTCTTGTTTCATATGATCACTCTAGTACTAAAACTGAACCTGCAGGTAGTACAGCTACACCTTTTAAAAGACCATAAAGTCAGTCGGGATTGCAGGCGACCCCCTGGGTCTCAGGGGATTGACAGGGTTGGAAACCAAAAATGTTTTCAAAGAGATTTTTTGACCGCATGGGAAGTACAGTATATGACGTATTGATTCTTATTGATTAATGGCTCCACTTTGTGTCCAATCAGGTGTCGACTCTGGACGGAGTGCTGGAGGTTCGAAACGAGCACTTCTGGACTGTCGGCTTCGGGTCTCTGGTACGTTTTCCCGCCATAGAACTACAGAAACCAGAAAATTGGACTTGAAGCTATTTTCCATGTTACATATTTGTAGCTGTTAGCTCTTTCTGATTAACTGAAACAACTACATTATTGTTAAAATAGGATTTTATTTAGATGTAGCTGCACGTGATGGAGACTCCGCTCTCTGCATTGTGAATGTACAAGTGCATACAGCAACTTCATTATTTCAGACCCAGAAACTAGCCATCCCTTCCTATAATAATATGATCTGACACCAGGTCTATGTGCCACTTTGTTTGTGGCAATTTGATGAACTCTGTTCAAAAAAAGAAGTAAAGGTAACAAGGTGCGTTATTGTGCTTTAGGGCAGCAAATTCCTCAATAAATCTGCGTTTCATCCATTTCAGATCCTCTGATCTGATCCTCCATTGCTCCCACTTTGTCTGTCTCCATCCTGTTTTCTGTCCTCTCTCTCCTTCACTCCTTCAACCCTCCTGTTAGCGTGTTCTGTTCGTCTCTGTATTTGTTTCTAGATCCCCCCCCCCCCCCCTTCTTCGTCTCGTTCATCTCTCTCCGTCATTCGTCCGTTTGGAGTCACGATCTGCAGGGATTTGTTCACCCAGACGAGAAGAAGGAACAAGTCATTCATGCGGAGATATTCTCTCTCTCTCTCTCTCTCTCTCTCTCTCTCTCTCTCTCTCTCTCTCTCTCTCTCTCTCTCTCTCTCTCTCTCTCTCTCTCTCCCTCCCCCCACCTCCAGTTTTTTTGGAAGGAACGCTGTTGTTATCTGCGTCAAGTTGTCATTGTCTGCACGTTGTTGTAGCGACAGCAAACAAGCCCAGCTGGCTTTCAGGACGGAGGTCCTTGGAAACAAACACACACATACACCCTGCACAGACAGCACACACACACACCAACATCTGTCTGCCTTTTTGCAGAAACACACTCCGCTCTCAGAATTGAATGCAGATTATTAATTGTAGCTTATTTGACTGAACTATTGTTGACCCTGAATGTTAATTCTTGTTGGCAATATCAGTTTGCCAAAAAAACTGTCAACACAAGGACCATTTACTGTGTGTCTTATTACAGTATGTGTCCACTTACTGTGTGTCTGAAAGCTTCATAAACAACAAGTAATGTAAGAAGGCCTTGTATTGAGAATTTTTTTGTCAAACTCTACTGCTGTTGGTTCGTTTGTTACTACTTGAAGCCAGAGCAGGATTTAGGGACTTAGCAAGGTAACTCCAGGGTTAACCCCTCAGGGTTTTCAGTCCTACAATGGTGGTTCACTTCTTACTGGGGCAGATCGCCATGATAACTGATGCTGAACACCTAACCTGCTCCGGAGCAGGTTACGTTCAACATAAGAGATCAACTTGTACAAAAGCACCGTCTACTGACCAATCAGAGATTAGTGAGCAGATTATATGATCATATTACACAAACATGAAGCAGTTCCAGTCATAATCCAGGCTAAAAACAACAGTTTAACCGATAAATGCAGAAAGGACAGCAAGCTGGATGTAGTGGGGTTTTACCGCTTTGAGTCATGTTGTTAAATTCATTTTTTTACTTTCTCGCAAGTCCGTTTCACACTGTCAGAGTCGGGGACGCAGGTGAAAGAAGGCTGAAATAGTCATACACGCCATGTTATTGTCAAGGCCATAATGAAGCATAATTATAATCTCCATTACAATTCTGTAAGATATTTATACATCACTGCCCCATCTAGACAACTATATCTGACTTTTGATTATTTATTTAAATTAATAAGTCTGCTAATCCGCTGTCCTTCCTGCATTTGTCAGCTTCAGCTGCGTTATTATTATATGAAGAAGAAGATATTCCTTTATTAGTCCCACAGCGGGGAAATTCAGTTTTTACACTCTGTTGTTCACACAGTACATATACATGCGTCAATGGAGAGATGTCAGAGTGAGGGGGCTGCTCCTGACAAGCGCCCAGAGCAGTTGGGGGTTCGGTGCCTTGCTCAGGGGCACCTCGGCTATGCCCATGGATTATGTGTTTAACTTCTTTGTATTTGTCTAATATTATAGTTGGCTCTTCCTTTGCCACTCTGCTGACAGTAGACTTGTTCATGTTTGCAATTGGTCGGATGCTGCAAACCCCGCCCCTGTCATGTGAACATGCTCATAGGCAGATGTAAAAACACTCTGGGTTGATTTACCAAGTTGATAACCAGCGTCATTAGTAGGGTCATGTTTGTTAGGTTAGTTAGCCAAATAAGATACCCTGGGTATTCATAGTACAGCACAGTTTTATAATTTATAGCTAATTAATTCATTGCAAATTAATCACACATTTTTTTTATCTGTTCATTATGTATCTTAAAGGGAGATTTGTCAAGTGTGTCTTATCAACATGAGTGGACACATATGCTGTTTTATGCAAATGAAGTGTGACGATCTTCCCAAAAGTAGTAGAACACAACAATAATGCTGTCTCTCAAATTCCTTCTAATATGATTTTTATTTAACAAAAAAATCACACAAAAAATATCACATGAGAAAACTTTTTTCTTTAGATCTAAGATTTTCTGGAGCAAATGAATTAGATTCAAAAACAGTTCAAACACACAACAAATGATCTCTGATTGGTTTTGTGTGAGAATAGGATCCACATTTCTAACTTAAATATTCATGTTTTTTATATTGTTGCTAAGAAGCGGATGTCCTGAGGCTAATATCTCTGTCTGTGTGAGATGGTTATTGGACAGATTTGGTAGAATGATGCAGTGAGTGTGTCGTATGCAAATTAACTCATTTGTGTGTGTGTGTGTGTGTGTGTGTGTGTGTGTGTGTGTGTGTGTGTGTGTGTGTGTGTGTGCGTGTGCGTGTGTAGTACCTCCTGATGCCTGAGGGTGGAGCAGCGTCCTCTGTTTACATCAGCCCTGATGCTGCGCTTATAGTTGTTTGTATGAATGTCATTGATGCTGCTGCTCCTGTTGTTGTTGTTGTGACTGATGTTGCTGCAGTTACACAACTGTTGGTTGTTGGCCCACTGCTAACAGAGCAGCTGTCCAAACTGATTTGACCTTCTGACTGCACTTCTGCCCCACAGGGGACTCTCTTGTGTGTGTGTGTGTGTGTGTGTGTGTGTGTGTGTGTGTGTGTGTGTGTGTGTGTGTGCGTGCGTGCGTGCGTGCGTGCGCGTGTGTGTGCGTGTGTGCACATTCGTGCGTGCATGTTCTGTCCTTTCGGGGTCGTTGACATTAAAATTAGCAAACGAGGAAAAATGAGGACCTCTGTTTGGTGTTTTCAGGTCAGACTTAAAACTACAAGGCTGAATGTTGAGGTGAAACACGCCGCAATGAAGGTCATTGTGATGTTTATTTAACCAGCTGTTGGAGGGTTTTTTTTAAGTTCTGATGAAAGCAGCATCATGGCTGACAGATGCAGGCAAACATCACTGAACAGTAAGATCCACTTTGAGTCTTAGAATTAGTATTATTATTATTATTACTCTTATTATATGTGTTAAGCCCATTAGCAACTGGTAAGTGTAAATTACTGGTAAAAAAAAATCATAAAACCTGATAATGTAATAAGATTAGATTAATCATTTGAACCGAACTATTTCTGATGTTGCCCTTGAATTCCCTCATTATGATGCATTAATTCTTTAGGAAGTTAGCATGTAGCTCTTTAATTCAACAACAATTTGATTTTGTTATGAATATGTATTAGATCATCAAATTCTCTTCCCCAAGAAGAGAATTTGATTTGATTAAAGATGACCTATTATGCTTTTGTGCTTTTTCCCTTTCCTTTAGTGTGATACATGTTTCGGTCCTCTTTAAATTTAATTTTTTCAAAAACTGTTTTCTCTCAGATCTTCGATTTTAATCAGTCCATCTGTCTCCACAAGCTGCGTAACATCTCCCGTGCATCTACATTTTAAGTCTCTTTTCTTCCGGTTTATGTGTAGAGCTACTGTGATTATGTGCTGGGCTCTAAGTACTGCAAACACACAGGTGACCTACACTCAGTACTGTACCTGAATGCATCTCGTGTCGCTACGCAGGCTGTGGAAACTGTACTACTTTACAGTATCATTTTGCACTCCTTGCACATGTGTACTGTACATACAGTAAAAAAAAAATCTCCCACGCTTTTATTTAAGTTGACAAGTTGTTGTTGACAAGTATATTTTTTTGCTCTGTTTTTAATCTTTTTTTGCTTTAAGCTGCTGCGACAGTGACATTTTCTGCTGGGATTAATAAAGTTGTCTATCTATATGAATGTAATTTGTAAATAGTCAAGCGCTTCTGTACAGGAAGAGCTGCTGACCTATGCTAGTCCAGAATTAAAATTTACCCCCCAAAAGACCTAGAACTTTAGATAATACAGTAACTAAAGGTAATATCTTTATGGACATCATTTAACAGAACAAACTCTGAGATATGTGTGTAGATATGGAAATCTCAGAGGCCAAATGAGTTTTTGAAAGACCTTAAAGGACTTTCATTTAGGTGGCAATGTGGTGCAGCGGTTGCCTCACAGCAAGAAGGTCCCGGCTTTGATTCCTGGTCTGGGCGGGGCCTTTCTGTGTGGAGTCGGCCTGTTCTCTGTGTGGGTTTCCTCTGGGTTCTCCGATTTCCTCCCACCACCAAAACATGTTCCCGCTGGGTGCTGTGAATGGGGAATCAGGAAGAGAATCCAGTGTAAAACCTCTGCTAAATCAAATATGCAGATCATAAAACACATTTCACATGATCCACTGTGGCGACCCCTAATGGGAGCAGGAAAAAGACAAACAACTTATTGTCTGACATTTTTCATCTTCTTTTTATAAATCACTTTGTAATAATTGTTTTGAAAGTATTTAAATGTCATATTTTGTTTATTTACCTTGTGCTCTGCCCTTCTTCACTCCCCCCTCCTCCGTTGTCTTTCAGGCTGGCTCTGCACACGTTCGGATCCGCCGCGATGCCAACGAGCAGCTGGTTCTGGCTCACGTCACCAACCGCCTGCTGCCGCTCGTCTCCACTCTGACTGTCCAGATCTTTAAAGACGACTGGACCAGACCCCTCCTCACCCAGGCCCTCTCCTCTTCGGTCCCCCATCAGGGCCATGAAGGTTACGCCGCCCTCTCCTCCACCTCTCCTCCTCTACTCCTGTCTTCAGGAGAGATGGACCCACTGACCTCCACGCCCTCCAAACCCAGCAGCCCTCCTCCAGAGTTCGCCTTCGACACACCGGGGAGGAACGTGCAGCCGGTGGTCCTCCCTACACTGGGACACCACACCCACAGGCCCTACGGAGGCCTGGGACACGCCTACGGAGCGTCTCCCTACACGGGGATGCTGAGTCAGGGTGTAGCGCGGCCCGGCAGCGGGTTGGGACTCGGTGCGCAGGGTCTTGGGCCAGCGTTTGGACTGGGTTTGAGCGGGAGCGGGGTGCCTTCGTCTCAGAGCTACAGAACTGCATTCGGAGGGTCGATGGCGCCGCTACGGTTTGGAACCAACAACCCTCTGGCTTCACAGTCGCAGTACAGACAATACCAACCCTGATTGTGCTGCACCGGAACATTACTTCAGATACTTTGATTTATGATGAAGTTCAAGTTTCTCCACTCCTCAGACGGATCACATTTATTTTTCTGTGCAGGCTGGATGGCAGACTAAAACATTTAATCCCAGTGTGACAACAAGATGGAAACTTCAGATTAAAATTTAGTAGTGTGAAGCCCCCCGCCTGACTTTAGAAGAGAGATGGCAAGTATATTGTGGTATTTATTTTGGTGACAAGGGGACCAATAGGTTGACTGGCTGGATTTGGTATGTTTGAGTCTGTTTTTTTTTTTTTTTTGTTTGTTTTTTTTTATATCAGGATCATGGGAAACAACCACATTACAGGGCTGGCAGGCTGTGAGGAAACTTTTTGTGGCAACGTCGTGAAACATCTTTCCTGTTGAGTGAAAATAAAGTGTTGCATTAAATAACAATCCAGTGTTACATTTTAAATTTCAGGCATTTAAAGAACACTAGAATCCAAAGTGATTCAGGGTAAAACTGGTTTCAACTGCTCGATCAAGAGGTTATCAAAAAGAGGTTTTTAAAAAGAGACGAGGAGAATTGTTTCACCAAACTGAGGGAGATTTACAAAACAGGAAGGTTATCAAAAAGACATTTATTGTGATTTAAAAATTCCAGTTTGATCATCTGTAAAAATGTAAAGAAAGTCTTTGAAACCAGCTTGTAGCTTGTGCTGAACATCTAGCCTCCTCCAGAGCAGGGCTGCAGTCAAAAGGTCTTTTTTTCTTTGAAAGGTTTCCTAATGAAGTGAAATGAAGTGGCAGCCATGATGAGAGCTGTTTGAATCATCTAAATGTTCAGGAAAGGTGCTTCAGTGCTTCCTTTCTCATCTCCTTCAGCAGAGGATACACTGGACCATCCTTTAACACAGGAAAGGAGAGAAAGTCTCCCCACAATTCATTGCAACCTCGGCGATGCACCATTCTACCGTTCAAGAAAACAATATGATTATCTTACATATTATTTTCAGTGTTATAGTGACTGGGATTGATAAATATGAGTGGACAACGACAACCATTTTGTTTCACTTTATTCATTTCGAGCAGGTCACAAATAACCAACATTAAACATATACCAAACAAATTATCAACATAAATATTACGTCTGAAAAGGAGTAGGAAGAAATATACAGGGCTGCACGGTGGGGCAGTGGTTAGCACTCTCGCCTCACAGCAAGAGGGTCGCAGGTTCGATTCCGGCTTGGGACTCTCCTGTGTGGAGTTTGCATGTTCTCCCCGTGCAAGCGTGGGTTTTCTCCGGGTACTCCGGCTCCCTTCCACAGTCCAAAGACATGTTGTTTAGGTTAATTGATGACTCTAAATTGCCCGTAGGTGTGAATGTGAGTGTGAATGGTTGTTTTATTGTCTCTATGTGCCCTGTGATGGACTGGCGACCCCAGGGTGAACCCCGCCTTCGCCCAATGCCAGCTGGGATCGGCTCCAGCCCCCCCGCGACCCCAAACGGGATAAGCGGTTGACGATGGATGGATGGATGGAAGAAATAAACATTTAATGGTTCTACTCCTTCACCATAACTCAAACAGTAACTCAATAACTGTCCATGTTAGGTCAGATAATCCTTTATTATATGCTGATGTAAAGTGTTCCAGCAGCAGAAGGACCTGTGGTATCTCTCGTTCACACACTGCAGGTGAAGCATCCTGTCACAGAGAGCTGTTTAAGAAGGCCTGGGGGAGAGCAGCGCCTTTTGTAGTCCATCTTCAGAACATTGTAGTTTTACCGTGGCAGAATAACACCCGCTGCCGTTACATCGCAGTTACAGAGCCCAGTAGGGAGCAGTCGGATTCTCTCAACACCGCGGTTGTCTTTTCCTCCTGCAAGTCCTTCTGAATTCTCCTTCACATCTTTCCTTGACTTTGTGATCTTTTCCATCGACGTCAAGGATATGCCCAAGTTACGTTCAACATATCAGATCAACTCGTGTAGAAGTGCTGCCTACTGACCAATCAAAGCTCAGTGCACAGATTGTATATTCCCCAAATAGGAAGAAGTTATAAATAAATTAAAAGAAATTAATTACATCAGAGTTGGGGTGTACAGTTGGGGAGACAGCTGGCTGCAGCTGGACTCGGTGTCTGTTGGAGGACTCTTTCAGTGCCACTAGTCAGCGCTGACCAACCTCATGACGTCACAGGCGAGTGTACCGCAACATGCCACAAAAATTAAATCCTTACATTTATCTTCTGTTATATAGTTGTTCATTAGACTATAAATTCATGTAGTAAACCAGCTAAAGCTGCAGTGGGTAGAAATGGGGCAAATATGATTAAAAGTTATTTTTAGAAAATGGTCACTATATCCTGACAGGTAATCTGAAAAAAAAATCATGTTCCTCCGATGCTCCTAATGGCACCTGCAAGATTTCACAGACCGGAGGAAAACAACCAGTCAGAGCTGATCTGGAGTCCGACGTCTCTGAGCACCGTCCACCAGCCAGACCACAGCCACTAGGAATGCTCAACAGGAACAGTGTCTCTCTGAAATGACCTGTGATTGGCCAAAGTCTCCCATCATAAGCTGGATTTTTTTTAAAGTCTGAAAACAGCCATGATGAGGTGCAGAGCTACTTTTCTCTCAGAACACTTGAATTACAATGTGCTGAAAGGTTATTATGGATTTTTTTTGCACAGTGATGCCAAAAACTTGTCGCCTACTGAAGCTTTAACTTGGTTGAATGTTTCATTTCCACTTTAAATTTGGAATAAAACTATATACTTTTCTTCCGCTCTAAAACTTAAATTTCACCATTTTGAGTGCAGAAGTTTTGCTGCAGACACGCAGTGAATAAAGACATAAAGAGAAAATTAGACATATCAAATCAAAACATGCCACATTATAGTTGGTCTAACAATTATTTAAATAATTAGCAGTTTTTTGATTAAAAGATGAGTCATTTGGGCTATGATGTGTTAAAAAATGCACAGAACAATTTCCTTAACTGTACGACCAAAAACACAAGACTGTCAATTTACTATCAAATTAAAAGAAGAAATGCTGAATCTTAACATTTCAGAAACTGGAACCAACACATTTTATGTTAAATGACTGACTAAACATCCCCCAAGTACATGTCTACAGACCGTATCTTCTCCTAAAAACAATTTTTTCACAAGTTTAGCAACACATTTCTGGTTTTCCTGATTGTGGTCAACAGCAGCTCTGCAGACAAGTTCATCATCTACAGATTCTTCTTGTATTATTTATTCATATATATTCAAATCTTTCTATCACCTCAAGTTACATTTAGCGGATTGTGAGGAAAAGTTGGATGAGAGTGAATATGTTTAATTAGGACATGATTGGAGTGTTTTCATGACGAGGACCATTTCATGTGCTATACTGGGAGTGTAAACTTGACTGGGATGTTGATGTTTTTTTTTTTTAATTTATGTTTTTAATCTGAGCTCGGGCTGGGTGTCACAAAACGGTAATTCCTTTTTTAGTCATTCGTTACAGGTCACAGGTTTCTGGTGCCTTATCAGGGATTCCAAAACCCTGAAACACATAAAATGTTGAGTTGTTACATCAGAGCAGAGAAATCATGTAAATGTACAGAATGTAAAGCTTTAATGACACTCAGTCCTAATAACATTTTCTGTTATTAAAGCAGCTCATAAAAGCTATATGTGTGTGTGTGTGTGTGTGTGTGTGTGTGTGTGTGTGTGTGTGTGTGTGTGTAATCCCTCCAGAATACTACATTAAGACATCAAGACCTTGAGGAACATCATAGAAAAAGCCATGCTGTGATTTGGTATCAAAAATTTTTGACATTCATTTGAGATGCAGCTCAGGACTGTGTGTTAAGTTCCTCTAGTCATAAGTAAGAAACAAACATTCATTAATCAATTAACAATTAACAATTGTTGAACATTATGATAGAAGTGTCATAATGATGGCCATTCTCATGCTCTATTATGCCTCATACAGTAAGTTGTTGGAGCAATTTTGCGGTTGCAAAAAAAACTGGCTTTTGCCCCAAACTGCATGTGATTATCATAAAGTGGGCATGTCTGTAAAGGGGAGACTCGTAGGTACCCATAGAACCCATTTACATTCACATATCTTGAGGTCAGATGTGAAGGGACCCTTATAAAAATGGTCATGCCAGTTTTCCCTCACCAAAATTAAGCTTAACTGTGTGGCATTGCTTGAGCACCCCTAAAAAGAGTCTAAAGTTGCCATTGTCATTAACGTTTCCACACAGCTGCTGTTAGTTTACAGCTTGGCCATGTGGCAAAATGTTTTTACCTCCACCAAGGAGGTTATGTTTTTGCCGGCGTTTATCTTTTTTGTCTGTTTGTCTGTGTTCAAGATAACTTATGGACGGATTTTGATGAAATTTTCAGGGTGTGTCGAAAATGTGAAAAGGAAGAACCGACTTTTTGGGGGTGATCTGGAAGAAATCCTGGATTCTGGATCACTTTGAAATTTTCATTAGCATTGGGGTAAATGGGACCAAAAAAACTGTTTCTCAATATCTCTGGTAATTGTAAAGCTCATGAAATTTGACTCAGGGATTTACAATGTGTACTTCTATCAAATCCCAGAGGCTGATCCAGATCTGATCCAGATGGCGGATTTTATAGCAAATTATATAAAAAATGGGGGTACTCTTACATTTTGGCCTACTGTGCATTTAATATTAGAGGTAGAGATTTCTAACAAGCGGCATCGTGTAGCTGAGACAATTCCGCATCTGTAGTCTGTCAACGAATTAGTATGTCAACGAATTTGATCTAGCTTTAATACTTGAGGAGATAGATCCAGAAGAAACCGCCAGGGGGGAAACTATGGTGCTTGGCGGAGGTCTGCGCTCTGTGGTTCAACAAGTGCTTTAATCAGACATCAGGCCAGGTCTGACTAAAGCGCAAGTCTGGTGACAGTAAAGTTGTGATTGATAAACAATGAACTGAACCTCTCTATAAAGCTCTGTAAAAAGCAGGGGATGTCTTCTGTTAACAGAGAGAAAACCCAAAAGCAGCTCAAGCAAAGCGTTAAATCAGAAGGAAGCGTCAGCTATCGGCACATTGAGCTCATTTGGACGCTTCTTTTGGCAAACCACACAAGCCCAACAATGTTCCTTCCCTTGTTTTAGTTCAGCCACACGCTGCCCTGCTTGCATAATAATGTATGACACACTTTAGCAACTTTGCAGCGTCTGGTCATTATTTTGTCCCCTGCAATCATGTTAGTCTTTTGGCCCGCAGTACGCCGACCTCGCATCCTCATCAGCCCAGAAAACATTCAAATGAATGGGCGGCGCTGCGGGCCGCCGTGTGAGGCTGAGGTGAGGCGACAGTTTCGAGTCCAGCAGAGTCGCAACATGTTAGGACGCCAACAGACTCCTGACCCCGTTACTGAGGGACCCGCCTGGTCTCTGAGAACCACTAATAGGCCCAAGTTCCCCTGTTTTTCCAGACCAGTACTCATTGATCACTGGGTTTGTTTAAAATCTAACGAGGGGAAGAAGATCAGGCACATTTTCCCGCTGAGGGAAGCTCACTGTTTTCCCAGGAGTTTAGTCGGTTAACAATGTGGATGTTCATGGGCTTTGTTCCAAAATGTGATGAAGATGCAGCGACTGTGGAAGTGCCAAACATTAGCCCACTGGATGCTCACTGAAAACACACTTGAACTCCTGCTCCCTGAATAACTGAAATAAAGCTGCCCTGTGGAAATGTCTTGTAAACAGCTCAGTGTTTCTCACCAGAACTCAGAGTGTGTATCACAAATATATTGAATGTATAATTCCTTCATAAAACGTGTAAAAATATTAAAGCATTTTTAAAAACATTTTTATATTAAGGCTGTCAATTGATTACAATATTTAATCACAATTAATTGCATGGTTGTCCATAGTTAATCACAATTAATCATATTTTTAATATGTTCAAAAGGGAGATTTGTCAAGTATTTAATACTTTTATCAACATTTTCACACTCCGACCTAGAGTGAGGGTAGTGTGCCGAAAAGCTGACTGGAAAAGGTGTAGTTTACTCTTAAATGTTAAAAGAGGGTCGCAAGATGAGGTCCGTTTGATGAAAAAAAAAATTGGTTTATTGCCCTTTAAATATAGTTCATGGAGTAATGAACAAACAAGCCAAAAATGCAGCAAAAAATATTTACAAAGCACTAATCACAAAGCAGATGTATCGGAGCACAGTGCCGAGGCGTGGTTTGGTCACGTGACTTGTGACGTTCGACACACTTGAGTGACGTATAAAGGAGCTGAGTGCTTCGAATCACCTGATTGGTTTAGTTTGTCATGTGAGACACTTGATGGGATCGAATGTGCTCTGGGATTGGAGTCACTATTTAATGGGGTTCATTAGAATTCATTAGAATTTTTTTTCGCAGAGTAGGTTGGTTTTAAATGTCCCATACCACAAGTGAAGATCTATTTAGGGTTATATACAGATATTCCAAATCCAAAAAAGTAATTACGGTATTGTCATTATTACTAGTAATATTATTATTGTGTCCACTACAAACATACAGTCATCTAGTGTAGTCAAACAGGAATGTGCATGGACAATCAAATCCAAAACAATCCATGAACCACTGGGATGTGTTGTGCATTTAATAGGTATGCTGCAGAATGGAAAGAAGTTTGACTCTTCGACACGTCTCGTTTGCACTTCATGTTAATGACCACTAGATGTCCTCCTTGAGCACTGTGTCATTGGAGCCTCGAGCAATGAAATAAGTGTCGTAAAAAGTGTCGAAGCTTCGACAATGCCTCGTTCGGCCATCACTAGCGTTAGGTCTATTCAGCACCACTGTCCTTCTCTGACTCACCTGGCAGTGTAGAATCCCCACTATTTAAAGGCTAGGCCCCTCCCACTGGACCATACCACCTTTAATTGAAATCAATTACCTAATCAATTCAACCTCATAGGTCATTTTCCATATGAAAATCCTTACAAGCTATATTTACTCTTATTTTTTTTAATTTACAAACCCATTTCAAGCCCACAGTTGGTATGGTTCAGAGAGATGGACTAAGCATGCTCCTCCCTGCATACTACTCAGGCACTATAAAAGGCAGCCTGAAGCTATGCTCGGGTCCTTTCTCCCTGCCCAGCACCAGAAAGCACTGTGGTAAGAACATGCAACAAAATTGAATACAACTCATGATTTTCAATCTATAAATAAGTTAACTTCAAACAATATATGTGTATTGGTGTGTGTTTGAACAAAACTTTCTTGGGGAAAAAAATAGCACAGGAAACTTACTTGAGTGTTAAATGTAGCTTAGTGTGTTATTTTTAAGTGGACATGTCCGTAAAGGGGAGACTCATGGATACACATAGAACCCACTCTCATTCACATATCTTGAGGTCAAAGGTCAAGGGACCCCTTTGTAAATGGCTATGCCAGTTTTTCCCTCGCAAAATTTAGCATACGTTGGCAGCGTTATTTAACATTCTTCCTGATAATGTAGCATGATATTGTTGGTACTAATCAATTCCAATCAGATTTCTAGTTTCATAAGACACCAGAATCCTCACAAGTTTTAAAACTGAGCCTGCTATAACTCAGTTAATTAGGACATGATTGGAGTGTTTTCATGAAGAGGACCATTTCATGTGCTATACTGACTGGGCTGTTGATGTTTTTTTTATTTATTTATGTTTTTAATCTGAACTCAGGCTGGGTGTCACAAAACGGTAATTCCTTTTTTAGTCATTCGTTACAGGTCACAGGTTTCTGGTGCCTTATACCCTGAAACACATAATTTTTTTTTTTTTTTTATTATTATAATATATATATATATATATATATATATATATATATATATATATATATATATATATATATATATATATATATATATATATATATATATATATATATATATATATATATATATATATATATATATATATATATATATATATATATATATATATATATATATATATATATATATATATATATATATATATATATATATATATATATATATATATATATATATATATATATTCATATATATATATATATATATATATATATATATATATATATATATATATATATATATATATGTATATGTATGTATGTATGTGAGCTATGTGTGTGTGTGTGTATACTCCACAAATTGATAAACACCATCAATAATCTCTCAAGAATACCACATTAAGACATCAAGGCCTTGAGGAACACCATAGAAAAAGCCATGCTGTGATTTTGGTATCAAAACAATTTTGAAATTCATTAGAGATGCAGCTCAGGACTGTGTGTTAAGTTCCTCTAATCATAAGTAAGAAACAAACATTCATTAATCAATTAACAATAAAGATAAATTGTAGAACATTATGATATAAGTGTTATAACGATGGCCATTCCAATGCTCTGTTATGTTGCATACAGTAGGTTGTTGCAGCAATTTTCAGTTTTTTGCACCAAACTGCATGTTATTATCATAAAGCGGGCATGTCTATAACAAAAGATCGATGCTTGATGTCAGTGTATTGATAAAATATTGCCACAATATTGTGATACTGTGCTGCACTGATCAAATATGAATCAAGATTCTGTCACTGTAATGCCTATTTCTTGCTTCAGATGATTTCAGAAATATATTTCAGTGTACTGTTTAGCTCTACATTGAGAGTTTGCTCAAGGTGGAAGGCGGTGCTTGGTTTTGGCTCGGCTGTTTTCAACATGGCAACCGGGTGACAAGCGTTCTCATTGACAACATCTGAGGAGAGAAATAGGAAAACATTGATTCATATTTGATCAGCGCTGTTTACATGCTTCACTGTGTTAGTCTGCTCTGATTGGTTGTTTTCATTCAGACACAGTCAAATCTTGCAGATGCCATTAGGAGTGCTACGAGGCAGCAGAGGAACATGATGTTTTTCATAGATAACCTTTTTATAAAAATACCTTTTTTATCATATTCCAAGTTACCAACTGCAGCTTTAACAAGTAGTAAATGTGCATCACTCATTTCCCTCTGCACACACATACACACACTCACACACACACTCAGCCACCCAAACAGCAGCATCCCATCATTCATCCCGAAACCTGTGTAAGTGCCTCATCTGAAGAATTTCATTTCCTCTCTGAAAGCAGATAATCTGTCCTCTGTTTTTGTTCTGTGGCTTTTGGAAGAGATTTTGAACAAACAATCAAAGAAGTACTTTGCCCTCAGAGCTTAGCGGGGCTTCTGCACCCTAAGCGTTGAATGTGCTTGACGGCCCTAAGCCTCTAGAAAGGTCCCGTAGCATTTTGAAGTTCAGAGCTACGGCGTTTGTATTAGTGTTGACTTCACATGCTTGTTGCAAAACAACTGGGGGTAGAGCGTTTGTAATCTGTGCTGAAAATCCCTGAAAATGAATGAGATCTGTGCTGCATCGTGGCTTTCTGGGTCAGTCTGACGCAGCCGGTTCACACCGCTGAGGTCGCCGTCGACTGTGTTTTTTTGTGTGTGTGTGTAACCGTGTGCGTGTATCTCCAGTGTATATTGTCCAATTTGCACTGTATTATTTTGTTGTAATTTCCCAAGTCTTTCTCTGAAGCTTTTTGGGGCTTTTTATTAGCAAACTGCAGTGTTTCAAGTTCTTCATTGTCATGTGCACAGTTGCAGTATATTAGGGCTGTCAAAGTTGTTTAAAGCTCAAAGTTTTTTAATGCATTAATTCAACTTAAAATGGGTTCTATACCCACGAGTCTCCACTGGCCATTCTGTTTTGTGTTGTTAATTGATTTCCAATAATAAATATATACATACATTTACATAAAACAGCATATTTGTCCACTCCCATGGTGATAAGAGTATTAGATACCCAACAAATCTCTTTTGAGAAGCACCAGTTGTCTTCCTCCTCCTCCTCTTCCATCTTCCTCCCTCACTCTCTCTGTTTTGACTCGACCTGTCAGACACCTCAAAACAACACTTGAGGCCGAGTAGCGAGCAGCGAGTGGCTGATTCTAAAGAAACACAGTTCTTCAAGGTATATTCGGTCTGGGTTTTGACTTTTTTTTCTTCATCCGACGTAGCCTGTTGAATATCAGAACCATCTTTTTCTTTCTTCAATCATATCAAGTCAGCTCATTGGCAAGCCTTATGGATGGAAACACAGGCTGAAAATGCATATAATGCATAAAAAGTAGTAATACACACTGATCACACAAATACTTAAAATGAGCTTGTAAATCTTGTAATTAGAAAAAAGATGAATTATTCTGTTTAGCATTACTTATTTCGTAAAACAATGATTCAGAATCTGTGTGGTAGCATTATAACTATAATATACACTAGCATGGTAATATTATAATAATGATTGCATAACACATGTATTTCATATATGCAGATTAAGAGGATTCGTCTGAGCTCAGTTTCAGTTCGTCATCACATAACTGCAAACGGCATCCGCTGCTTTTAGGATTTGAATCTGTATCTTTAATAATCATAACAGTATGTCAAATATATGCTTCTGCTGAGTATTTGTAGATACTGTAAGAAAAAGATATTATATAAGGTATTTGTGTTTAGTTGTTGTACAAGGCAAGGTTGGCACTTCTTGTGGGAGTCACTGAGGCTCAACAGGTTTTAGATACACACAGATAAAAAGATTGTTTGATTCTGTACAACTTCAACTTGTTTTGGTTTATGCAACAAAAACCCACTTAGTCAAGTTGTGTCTTTGCTTAAAATAACTATGAACATAACTATGGAGACAACTACACATTGTTGGTTTCACACAGGATTCAAACTCCAGTCTCTGAAAACATTGAATCAAGTTTTTGGTTTGCCACCAATTTTTGTAAAACTGCCAGTATTTGAAATCTGCACAGTTGATTTATGGTATTTCCAGAAGAAGAAAAAAAAATGAAGAAAAACAAACCGCTGTTCGTAGCCTACCTGCAGACTGCGGGAACAAAAGTACTCCTATCGGGCCTGACTAGTTCAAAGATCTGGTTAGCATTATAGCTGGGCTATGGTACTGTTAGCCATTAGGAGCCAGTAGCCAATCAGAGGCAGAGTAGGTGCTGGTCTTCTTGCAAGTCATACATAACCTCATGTGGACAAGCTCATGTGACTGGCTGAAAAGGAGGGAGACATCTGATTGGCTCCAGATAATCCCCTCTTGAAAAAATGCATTTGTGATCAGAAATATGTCTCAAAAACTCACACAGATGCAGCAAAGTTTGCACATGACAAGTAGTTTATAAATGCAGATTTGACAGTTTGTATATAAATGAAACAACATCCAAATATGTTTTTGATGAAAATTGCAAATACTTTGAAATACACATACTGTATCTGTAGATTTCTGTTAAATTTATTTACATTTTTTTTTAAATCTCTATGCAATGCTAACATATTTTGTGTGCATTGAAAAACATTTTTGTGGAGAGACTGATTTATACATAAATTATAAAATACATTTGTGAATCCTTTTGTGTGTATTCATTAATATTTAGACTGATCTAACTCCATAGCTCTCTCCCTCTCTGAAAAAAAAAAATAGTTTGTTTGCTACTGCATAGAAAATAACCATCTGAAGACCAAGTTAATTACAAAAAGCATAATAATGACAGGGGTGGGTTTAGTTGAAAGCTTAATGTGTCTCATCCTGACAGTATCAGGTGCTGATGGGCACTGACCAAGCGGAGGTATCTGACGAATTGGGAGTGAGATCGGGTTGTTGTGGAAGCTTCACCTTTGCACAGTGGCACATCCCAGTCTTGATATCAGATGCTGATGGAAGGTTGTCAGACTTGACTGTATCAAATCTACTCCAAACGGAGCAGCGTTGTCAGAATAATCTGTTTTTCTATACTAATACTGATCAAATTCAACATTCAATACACTTTAGTGTCTTTGCCAGTGAACTGCAGCAGTTGGTGTTAGGAGTTGGAAATACATTATGGTCCTTTAACCAGATCTCAGACGAGCTGCCCTCATTGGTATAGAGAGTACAAGAGCCAAATGTGGAAGTGTTGATGTCGGAGACAACAAGCTTACATCCAAACCTGTGAGACTGATCAGCAGTTTCACTGGAAACCGGAGTTCATATCCAGTGTGAAACTGTAGGCCTACACCCACAGCACACAAGTGAGCGATTTAGTCTGTAGAAATTTAGCACCGCGGCACCAGAAACTTCTGGTCCGAGGCTCCGAAGCTGGAGATTGTGGGAGGCTCTCATCTTTCTGGTTTCAGGCTCACTCAGAGAGACTTCCTTTTGCTGAAGATTGTGCAGTGCTTGCCTCAGCTCTTCTCCAGCATAGGTCAGTTTCTGGATTTCTGATGAGTTCCCAGCTTTCTCTGACCTGGTGCTGAAGGTCAAGGATGGCTGCTGACAGACATTCAGTCTGTCCTTGTCTAGAGATTTGAGGCTGACCACCTGCACAATCAGGTTCTGGTTCTCATCAACTGCGATCTTCTCCTTTTTTTTTTGACAGTTCTTGAACTTGTTCCTGCAGATTCTCAGTTGCTGACTGTTTCTTTTTCCTAGCTCAGATTCAAGCAAGGCCACTTTATCACTAATGGCCTCATTTTGCTTGGTCAGATAGGCCTGTATTTCCTCCTGATGCTGTACTTCTGCTGAGAAGTTTTTTAGACATGGCTGTTGTCTCCAACACACTTCAAATTGCAGCTTGCGAAATAATATGAATATGGATCTCTGGGATGACTAGCTACTGTATATTCTGTTCCTGAATACACTGACATCATAAAGTTAATAATATAACATTTGTGTGCCTTTCCAAGCATGTGCTTGACATTCTAAGGGCATGTGCTTGAGCCATAGCATGTTTTTTTTTTTTAAAGAAACAAGTTGTGTAATATTGATGTAATGCATGGGGGCAGCCACAGTGCTGCTGATATGACTTATGTCACATGTTCATAGACTTAGTCGTACTAATACTCAATCATCAGAGGAGATTTCCTAACAACAAAGAGGTCTGATCTGCGTGTAGAACCACAGATATTTCTAGTCCCAATAATGAATTAATAGCAACATGTATCAGCAACATACAGGTTTAAAATGTACAGGATTATTACCACTAGGGCTGTCTCATGTTTCAGATACAGCAGATGTCCGTCCTGTCTGTCCCCACAAGCATCCTTCTCTATGTACAGTGTTTTCCTGAGCAAAGCGGCATGGCCCTGCCCAATGCATCGGGAGCGTGCCAAACACACTTTATTATTATAATTTGCGGGCTAGGCTCTTGTGGCGCACTTGTGACACTTTTTGGCTCATAAGAACAGAAAGAATGCGTTAGGTGGCCGTGTTAGAGGATGTGACAATCGGGGTCAGTCAGGATCGCTCTCATCCCGTGGAAGTACAGGGTGTCGTGGTGCACAGACAATCTGAGAATCCTGTGTTGAGGTTTCCTCGGAGAAAATATATCTATTACTTGCAGTTTCACATATGAAAACAGCTCAATATACTGCCAAGAACAGATAATGACCCTTTTTAAATTAATTCACCCAGACATGTTGAAGAATATATGTATAGTTTTAAGCCAAAAGTCTTGGCCTACTGATTTTTAATTACATTCTTAAGTTCAGTAATAGGCATGGTTTTAAAAATTAATAGCCATTTACAGACTGTGTGGGCTAAAACAAACCAGAAGTCTGATTCTCCTTCACAAGAATTCACTACATGTTTACAATAAGACAGGAAACTCATTAAAGTACGCAATAATTAAGATATGTAAGAGTGGGAGGGGTAGATGAAGGTATCTATTTATCATGTTTCCTCTCTTAAATCTTCCTAATTCCTTCTTGCTCATTACACAGCTTTAAGTGTTTCTAGTCAGCAGCACGATATATGAATATGATATACGAATGTGAAGATGGTTGGAGTCTGTGGGCCGGTCTGGACCAGCCCTGACCATGGTGGATGTATTAACATCTCTGTTCCCAAACAACCGGCTATCGGCCAGTAGCTAGTAGTGTTAATAACATGACATAACCACAATTTAATGTTATCATAGGCAATTTATTAACATGCAGGGCAAAAGCACAGAACACAACCTCTTATACATCCATGATAATTAGTATATTTGTAATATTTTTATTGCTCAACACAGGCCATTTCGGTATAGGGCCACTAAACATGACAATAGATTAGAAATAATTTTGTTTATTTTTTGCTTGTCACTTTATAGGCGGATGTTTTACTAGTATCCACTAGTCGTTTTCAGTCCTAAATGGCGGAAGCGTAGCTCTGCTGCTGGGCGCTGATGTTATAATGGGACAAACTATTGACTTCCACCTCTTAACAACATATGTTCTTTGGCTAAACTGCAGTTCACTGTGTAAATCTTCATGTTTAGTGTTTAACGCTTCCTCTGAACAGAAACTGTCCGTCCTGTGGTGTGTTCCATTAGCTGTTAGCTCTGGTAGACAAACACATCGAAGGACTCTGCTGCCCGTCGGCTGCTAACGGCTAACTAGCTCTCCTCTTACATGAGAGGATGAGCTCAATTGTAGCCAGCGTGCGGTTCAGTTTCATTTGCTAAGCGATAGTTACTTTATAGCCTCCATACTGTTGTCTTACCCTGATCAGTTATGGCCACTACCGTCTGGTTAAGAGTAGTGAAGTCAGCAGTTAATGATGGCGTAAAACAGTCAATAAAATATGCTTTCATAAAGTTTGGCTCACTGCAATCGTGAGAGGTCCTTGAGCATACAGTCATACATGAGCACAAAAATATTTGGCTGATTGGTCCAGCAGTGTGCAGAGATTAGCTGTGGACGGACAGACAGATGCACAGAGAGAGTGCATACACACAATCAAACATATAATTTTCTGGTGGAGATTATAATAATAAATGCAGTTTGGTGCTGGCAGCAGTGTCAGCGAGGTCATGGTGGAGTGAAGCCTTGGCTGTGCTTATTGGAGCAGAAACCCGAAGGGGAGGGGCCTGTGACATCACTGACACCTGCTCCTCCAACGGACTCCCAGAGGTGGCCATTTCAATTATAATGTACGTATGTGTTTTTATTACACCACCATCCATAGGAAGCAGTGGTGCTAGACAGAACGAAATTAGTGTTAATCTGCTGTGCGTTAATCTGCTGTGTGTGTGCGTGTGTGCGTGTGTGTGTCTGTGTTGTGTGACGTTGCCAGTGAACACTGTGTTCAGACAGGCAGGATCACTGCATCTGTTTACAGCGACCTGCAGATTAGATCAGACCTCACACTTCAAATAGAGACTAATCCAATGCACACACACACACACACACACACACACACACACACACACACACACACACACACACACACACACACACACACACTGAGTCCTGCGGGAACATTAAAGTCAGCGGCATAATCCATTGAGTTCAAATGGAAACACTTAGAGTCAGAGCTGTAATCATGGAGATGGGTGTGTGTGTGTGTGTGTGTGTGTGTGTGTGTGTGTGTGTGTGTGTGTGTGTGTGTGTGTGTGTGTGTTTCCCTCTCCCAGTTTCTATGTTCTCATTGGTTTACTTGTTTTTCTGGCCCTGCTGGATGTAAAACCATAATAGAGATGGTGGTCAAGTTGTGTCTAACAGTGGTCTAAAGTAACTAACTACATTAACTCAAGTACTGAACATAACAGGGAAATATTGTACTTTTTACTCCACTGCGTTTGTTGGCAACACTTCATTTTACGGGTCCACAAATTTCATGGTAATTACATGATAATTAGCAAGTAACCTATTTGAAATTTCTATGGAGTTACTGCCAAATTACCCCAACATTTACCTCAAAATGTATCAAAGATTACTTCATTCTAAACATGATTTCATAATTATATTCATCTATTTCCCAATACTCGATAATTTATTTAAAGGATTCGATGTAAGAATCAGAAATTGTGTGTTAACAGCGACACCTGTGGCTGTTAAGTCAATGACGGCGTCCTTGTGCTCAGACTACATAGACCCAAACGAGCATCGGTCAGAAAAGTGAGGCGACACATGACTGACAGTGAGCTGCACTTGTTGTGCATATGGCAGCTTTAAAGGAACTGCAGGCATTGGATGAACAGGAAGAAGAAGAAGAAGAAGATAGTCCTTTATTAGTCCCACGAGGGGAAATTTAATTTTTTCACTCTGTTGTTAACTTATACATGGTACATGCAGACTCGGACACACACATGCACAAACATGCAACAATGGAGAGATGTCAGAGTGAGGGGGCTGCTCCTGACAAGGGCCCCGGGAAGTTGGGGTTTTGGGTGCCTTGCTCAAGGGCACCTCGGCAGTGCCCAAGAGGTAAACTGGCACCTCTCCAGCTACCAGTTCACACTCAGTTCTTGGTCCATGGCGGGACTTGAACCGGTGACCCTCCGGTTCCCAAGCCAACTCCCTACAGACTGAGCTACTGCCGCCCCAACACAGCAGATACGAACAGCAGATACGGAGGAGAAAGGTACCGAAACCGAGCTCGCTGCATCTACTGCTGTTGTAAGTTTTGAAGGCCTCAGATGGACACGGTTCCTAGCATGCACAGCCAGATGGCATGGACTCTTGCTTTGAAAAGCAAAAGAGGAAACTGTCACCATTCAAAGCTCTTAACCCCATGGCACCACAGCGAGAGGATTGGTCAGTGCCACAGAGCAAACAGCCAGCAGTAAACGTCAAACAAAAGCAAACTGAAAGGCAGTTTGCTGATATACTGTACATTATCAGCAACGTTCGGAAACATCACGTGTATTGCAACCTGGACCAACAACTGCCTGGGAAAATCAATGTAATCGGCAACATGTAAATCACCAACAAAGGGATCAAACTCCATCTGGAGATGCTGTCATGCACAAGCAAAATGAAATTACAGCTGCCCTTATTCAACAACAGTGCTGACTATCTGTCAACACAAGACATTCCTATTAATGATTCTAATTTTGACCCTCATTAACTGATTATTAACTATCAACCCGCATGCACCGGTGCATCAGCTGCAGTGTATGAGCACAATAGATAACTGAATCCCCAGCTCACCCGTCAGGGAGTGTTACTGTAGCAGCCACAGTGCTGTGTGTAATGTCGCGAACATGCAGCCACCAGTAAAAGTCTGCACTGCACCTTTAGCTTAGCAGGTTGTCAGCTATATGTCAGCTGACATAACTATACTCTGTCTGCCTGGTGTAAGGATAGGCAGTGACAAATTGTGTGTGTGTATGCTTGTACTACGTTAGCTCTAGCATTGCTGGTGGCTTCGTGCTCAAGATTGCCACACACATATGGTCTGTCAGCGCACGTTACGAGCGGCGGCGTAGGTGTAACAGTGCGTGTACAGTTTATTGTCAGTGAATAAATGCTACAACAAGACTGGAGCCAACTTTGTGTATCAATACCGACTCAGACTGACAAGCTGTCAGCACATGGCTCCTGAGCATGGCTACACTGAGGCAAAAGGTATTCTCCTTGAGCATTTTGGAAATGAGTACAAGATTTCCACTGCATATATTGGAAAGGTTTTAGCCTGGCCAACTATAAAGCCTGAGGATGTCAAAGCCCTACCAGCCTATACTTCACTCTTGCATGGATGGTGTAATATGATGGAGGAGCTTCATTATGTGCAGTAGTTGGATATGTCAATCAATATGAGAATGGTTCTTTCGAGAGCTGTAGCTCATGACATTATGGAAAAATCCAACAGCAGGGCTCATTTCAATGATGTGGTTGAATTTTGCGAAGTATGTGCGAATCCTGTCTGACCCAATATTTGGGGATATTCAAGATGTATCACAAAGGACAGTTGGCTTGAATCCTACCAGCAAGGTTAAGCTACAGTCAAAGATCAGAGTGAAAGGAAGTAGTTTTGCCACTACAGTAACACCAATGGATTCTAGTGAGGATAAAACTGACAAATATCTCAAAACAGGAGAACTTGTACTGTCAGTGCTGGTCATATGACGGCAAAGGGAGAAAGGAATTTGCTTTGGATGCTTATGTACTGGACACATAAGCTGGGACTATAATAAATGTTTGATCTGTGAGGTTGTGTTCAGTCACATCCCACAGTGCTACACATAAAATGTAAATAAGGAGTCAGAACAAGCAAACAAGTCACCAAGAGTAAATCCATCAACACTCCCTCAGACGTGGGTGAACAGGGGCTGGAAAAGATCAATGTATTCGCTCCATTATTCTGGTGCTGGAAAATTTTCATCCTCTACCAGAGGTCCAACACAGAGGCAGAGTCCAGTCACTGCAGACAACATCGTTATTGCTGCAGATCTCAAAACGAGCAGACAAAGTACCATTTACAAGCTGGTTCCGATTTGGGGAGACGGACTCGCAAAAAAAAAAAAGACATTCAACGAGATCGCTGTTTGTGTCCCATGTGAAATAAAACATTGACTTGTTTATTCAAGTCAGTCCTTAGTCACATGACTTGTTGCTATCTTGTAAGTCCCATGAGCCACATGAATCGCTAGTCAGTGAAGCTCAATCATGACTCTTTCCTAACCTTGACTAAGTAGCTGTGCTGCCTAAACCTAACTTCCTGTGAAAACGGAAGTTTATTTTGAAAGGACACTATAAATATAACAAACATATATTGACAAGACATCCCTGGTCCATTCAAAACTAATGCAAGACGGGTACCCCTTGCGTCAAAAGGCACTGACCAAGCAGCCGTATGTGACAAGTTGGATGTAAGATTGTGTTGATTTTTGGACAAGTCTTTTCCGTCCATCCAACCTGACTCCCTCATCACGCTTTATCCTACATCAGTTGCTCTGACTGCCAAACAATGACGTACATGACTTTTACTTTGGAATTAGCCGAAAGCCTCATATAGACGCTAAATGGTGCCTCGATACTTTGGTATCAATGTGTTGTGCAAAAATCCTGTGTTTCTAGCTGACCTAACTGCTCACTCTGGTAGGGGTCATAGAGACAGAGGGAGACATTTGCACATTTTCAGAAAGTCTCTCTGGGAAAAACATTTATAGCAACAGAAATAATTGTGTAAAGAATGGAAAAAGAGTGCTGAAAGACGAGTTCAAACATAGGCTCCTTTCTCACCTCCACACAGATGGTAAACACTGAGGTAGGTGTGAATGTCAGATCGTCTGTTTCTGAAAATCAAAGAACCCCCCCAGTCTGATGTCGGCAGAAGTGGGATTCTGATGCCGCCATCCGACAAGCTGTTCTGAAGAAGCTTACAGACGCCTTAAGCGCCAATGATTTTGTAGTATCACTGATGTTTCAACGATACTGATCTTGCTTGTTTTACATTTATTCATGTACAGGTGCGTGCATAGCTTTGCAATTTAGTCCTCATACTGTACACAGTATCAACTAATTGTCTTTATATTACAACTATACCAGTGTTTTTTGCAAACCTCAGTTTCATTTCATTCTCTCTGCTATCAGTGAACTATACAGACAAACAGCGGTAACTAGGTTTTCTGTATTAGAACTTAAAGGTCATAGACTGGGTCTAATGTCAACCTCAGGTCAGATATGGTGATGATAATGATGATGATGATGGTGATAATGAGGTGTAGTGTTCCTACTGCAGCAGCAGGGCGGCACCGTCGAGCTGAACTTGGCTTAGTTTGATGTTGATGCTGTTTGACGTCTCGCCGCCTCCTCACTCATCCACAGTCAAACACAGAGTGCTTCACTCCCATTAACAATGCATGGATGGGTGGTGTGTGTGTGTGTGTGTGTGTGTGTGTGTGTGTGTGTGTGTGTGTGTGTGTGTGTGTGTGTGTGTGTGTGTGTTACACAGTTTGGCTTTTTGAACACTGATTCCAGTAGCTTATTTGATCCAACACTTACTGTTACTTCAACAGTTTCTACTTTTTTTTTTTTTTTTTATTATTCAGTTCATACAGTCACCGTCACTACCATTATTATGACATTTGTCCCCAAACAATAAGATGCTGACACTCATAACACAGTAACCTAAAAAATAATGTTTCTTTCTATTTTTATACAACCCAAGATTATTACCACTTTAAATAAAATCGAATGACATACGATGCCAACTTTTAGTACATAACAGCTTTCTATACTCAGTGCTATGGGCACATTTCAGTTAAAAAATTATTGATCTGAAGTGCATTCAATGTTACAGTTCTGGCTGGAATCCTGCTATAAACTGCAATTATTTGTTCTTGTTCATTCCTAGATGGGCAGATTTTTTTTCTCTTGTTAAAGAAAATGAAAGGTTGATACAGTGATTAAATTACTTGTTAAGAAGTGTTTTTAAGTTGTATTTGATTTTGAATTGCGTGATGTGTTGCTCTGTTTTCAGTTGGACTGTGATTAGATGGTTGATTGTATTGCAAAATTGCATTGTGGGATAAAAAATCACATCATGGCACATCATGGAGTCATGGAAACATGACCGGAATCAGTTGAGTTTGGTGAGGCCTTGTGGTCAAGCGAAAGGCTAACGATTTGATTTTCCAATGAGCTGCAAATGTCTGTATGGTAACTCTGGTGTGTGTGTTGGCACACATCTTTCCCATCAACAATAAGGTGACGCATATCGCGACTGTGGATGGATGGATGGGCTGATTGGTTGGTTTAGCAGAAACACTCAAAGGGCAGCAGGGTTAGCTGTGTTTCCATACAACACCAAACTGCCATAGGGCTGAGAGGGTGTGTGTGTGTGTGTGTGTGTGTGTGTGTGGGGGTGTGTGGGGGGGGTGTGTGTTTGTGTGTGTGTGTGTGTGTGTGTGGAAGAGGTAAACAAGGCCTAGAAGCATGTGACCTGAATATTGCTGGTTTGAAGGTTGAGCTGCCTGTTTGGGAAAAGTTGGAGGCAAAATAATGATGCATACAAAACAGATTTTTTGTTGCATAGAAAGCAATTATGTATCTTTACCAAAATGTTGAATTATTTTTTTAAGGTGGGAACAGAGAGAGATTATTACGATGATAGACTTCGATCAACTGAATGGTTTCCAACTGTTTTTAAAAGTAGCATAAAACTTTATCTCCAGAGGGAGTGGTGTTAAATCTCAAGTCCTCAAGTGATGACACAAGAGTCAGTGTTGGTTGACTACAAGTTTGAAAAGTAAAAAAAAAATCTGCCCACTGCTAGCATAACACACCTTAATCACCAAACAAACTGTAGGTGGTCGAGTTGCGTTGTGGGTAATGTAGGCAAATAAGACACTATCTCTGGCTCTGCTTCGTCGACAATGTTACAGGAGTGTGATGATAAATTATAGACTGTATAAAATATGGACGTAGTCTCCTTGGTGTCACCTATAGGTTTATGAAGTGCAAAAATGAAGGTCAAAGTGGGCGTCTCACAGTAAAAAAATGGAAGCTAGTAAAGGCTAATAAACTAGACTATATCATGGAAGAGACCAGACTACAAGCCACATGCTATTCTGTATCGCCGGCTGCACTGCAGTACTGACAGTCGGCTACATGCAGATGAACAGAACTGCAGATTTGGACCGATGATGATATTAAACTGGAGCACAGACTTCATCAATCAATCAATCTTTATTACCTCCTCCAAGGAGGTTATGTTTTTGCCGGCGTTTATCTATCTGTTTGTTTGTCTGTGTTCATGATAACTCAAAAACTTATGAACGGATTTTGATGAAATTTTCAGGGTGTGTCCAAAATGTGAAAAGGAAGAACTGATTTCTGAACTGAAATCCTGGATTCTGGATCACTTTGAAATTTTCTTTAACATTGGGGTAAATGGGACCCAAAAAATTGTTTCTCAATAACTCTGGTAATTGTTGCCCAAAGCTCATGAAATTTGACTCAGGGATTTACAATGTGTACTTCTATAAAATCCCAAAGGCTGATCCAGATCTGATCCAGGTGGCGGATTTTATGGCAATTTATATAAAAAATGGTGGTACTCTTACACTTTGGCCTGATGTATTGTGAGTTTTATCTTGTGTCTTGTATATATGTTCTATGTTTGCCACTGATATAAAATTCTTTTTAAAAAATGTAGGATTTTTATTTTGGAATGAATTACAAAATAGGGGGGATACTATGGTGCTTTTCTAATTTCCTGCATGAAATCATACAAGTTAACTTCAATTTTAGTGAAGTCCAGTGAAATGCAATCGATCAGCTCCTTAAATTTGTGAATTAAAGTAAACATCACTCGTTTGCGGCAGTAGCTCAGTCTGTAGGGAGTTGGCTTGGGAACCGGAGGGTCACCGGTTCAAGTCCCGACATGGACCAAAAACTGAGTGTGAACTGGTAGCTGGAGAGGTGCCAGTTTACCTCTTGGGCACTGCCGAGGTGCCCCTGAGCAAGGCACCAAACCCCCAACTGCTCGGGGCGCTTGTCTGGAGCAGCCCCATCACTCTGACATCTCTCCATTACTGCATGTGTGTGTGTGTTTGTGTGCATGTACCATGTATAAGTTAAACAGAGTGTAAATTGAATTTCCCCACTGTGGGACTAATAAAGGTAGATCTTCTTCTTCTTCTTCTTCATAATGCACTCGCCGCCTCCTCTTTTCCTACAATCCTCTGTTCTGGCCAGTCAGTGGATAGAAAAAGAGTCACGGCTGAATGGCTCTCTGGTGTTCCAGGATTTAGCCAAATTATCCAATGCCTGCATATTGGCCAGAAGGATGACGGATGTGCTGCGCAACAAGCCATGTTATTAGTCTTATATGTGCATAAAATTATCTCCAAAAGCAACCAACCTCACAAACACAAGTTCAATGACTCTAATTAGCTGAGGTGTCACCTAGCAGACGGCTAGCGGCTGTGATGGCACCCTCTTGTCACTCAAGGCAGCCACGCCCTTATTTATGCATATTTATGCTGCACTAGTTTCACTGTTGAGCACCCGACGCATCCCAACTTGTCATATACTGTCAGATCCCTCGGGGTCACTCTTTGGTCGCGATAAACATGTGCTTAACAAAAACACTTGCTTAGGTTTAGGCAATAAAGCCACTATAGTTGTATAGTTATAGTTATAGGAAAAAACATGGTTGGACTTAAAACTACGAGGTTTGTACAGTGAAAACGATGCTGAATATTGATTGGACCCATCCAGCTCCCCTTTGTACCTCCTTTCACCCGTAAAACTATGTCACCATACTCCCGGCACATTTTCCCTGAGCATTTAATATATGCCCGGATGGGTTTACATTGTACATTGTTCTCGTTCCCAGGGCGTCAAATAGCGATGCTAAAAGGCGCTGATACTTGATGCCCTGGGAATGAGAACAGTCTACTGCACCTGAGGTTAGCACTTGCTATAAATCTATGTGCAACCATTGATATGTGTGTCTATAAATTTGGTCCTGGAGAGTCTGACTGGGGGCTGCACGGTGGTGTAGTGGTTAGCGCACTCGCCTCACAGCAAGAAGATCGCAAGTTTGAATCCCAGCTTTAAGTTTTCTCCGGGTACTCTGGCTTCCTCCCACAGTCCAAAGACATGCAATTTAGGTTAATTGATGACTGTAAATTGCCCTTAGGTGTGGATGTAAGCATGGATGGTTGTCTGTCTATAAGTTGTCTGTCTCTATGTGCCCTGCGATGGACTGGCGACCTGTCCAGGGTGTATCCCGCCTTCGCCCAATGCCAGCTGGGATCTGCTCCAGCCCCCCCGCGACCCCTAATGGGATAAGTGGTTGACGATGGATAGATGGAGTCTGACTGGGAGATTTGGTCCTGCCTGGTTAAGATCCTGTGTCTGTTTGCTATAGTGAATTTTCTTGTTGTGCTGAACAACAAACTCTTACTGGACTTATTATTACTATTAATGGAGATTTAAGGTAAACAAGACTCGGTCAAAAACGAGCATATGTCTGGACAATGTCTGCGAATTTGTGGCTACATTGTTATGCAACTTATCACCACATCTGGCGAGGACACTAGGGAACGAGCTTCAACTCTATACAGTGTATATTGTGAAGATGTGACTGTCAATTGGTTATTCCAATACAACACTGGCGACCGGCAGCAAAGCCACCATTCCGCCATTTTGGACTGAAAGCAACTACCGGACGCCAGTAAAACATGCTCCTAAAAAGTGCTGTACAAAAGTAAAACTACATTATTTTTCTTCTGTTGTCATATACTACCAAATGGCTAGTGTTGAGCAATAAAGTATTATAAATATAATATGCGTTTTCATTCCAAAATGGTGGCAGTGGCTGTTGTCAAAAGCACATTGGAGTTTTGTGTCTTTGTTTCTATCCACTCAACTGGCCTTTCAAGCGGTGACGTACCCTTTTATTGAATGCACCTGAGTGGTCCCTGGTATTTTGCTCGCCGTTTCAAACAGGAAATGACATGGTGTCGTAAACAATCAAAATCTACTTCTGAAAACATTTCAAATGAGAAACTGGCTATGCTACTGCTGAATTTCCTTTCCTTTTTAAATAATAAATTTTTTTTTAGAGTTTAAGTGAGTCGGACGTGCTGTGCTGAACGGTCTCATTTGCATAAAGTACCGTTCCCACCTTTTCATTCTGAAAGAGCAATGGCCAATGAGGAAACTCACTCACTCAGTGGCAGACTTTTGCGTTTGTAGGGCTGGCCCTCGGTGGTTCAGCCAAAAAAACTCCATCTAAGAGGGAGCCATGACAGAGAGAAAATAAGCCGTTTATCCCCAAAGTGCCACTTTTACCTTCAACTGCAATCCTCCCCGAACCTCCCACCCCCAACCCCCACACACACATTTGAAACTGCTCATAGACACACAGCAGCTGCACAAACGCAGACACCCTTGACTAACCCCATTGGTTGTTCTGTGTATGTGTGTGTATTTGATGTTCATGTGGAGCGACAAGCAGGTCTCCAGGTCACTCACAGGGACATTTTAGGGCCCCGGTCCATCCTGGCTGCCCGCCAAACTGTCTCCCTCGCCGGGCCAGGGGCAGCAAGGACGGCACCCCCTCTGTCCCAACACCTACACACACACCCATACACACACACTCATACTGTACTGCATGAGTTACTTTGTCTCAGATCCATATTTTCAAAAGTACAAATAATTTAAATGTTTACTTTTTGTGTTATACACACATTAACTGTTCTCTCTGTACGGCATTCACTGTAAACAGCAATCCTGTCAATTAAATTTGAATTAGTTAATATTTTTATTGCTAATTTGTTACGTTTGTTTACTTAAATATTATTTATAACATCCCATTTAGGGTTGCAAGGGGAGCTGGAGCTGATCCAGCTTACATTGGACAAACGTGGGGTACAGCCAAACTATCACAGGGCTGACACATTGAGACAGACAAACATTCACACTCACATTTGCACCTACAGGACATTTAGAATCAACACTTAACCTGCATGTCTTTGGACTGTGGGAGGAAGCTGGGGAACCCGGAGAAAACCCATGCTAACACGGGGAGAACATGCAAACTCCACACGGAAGGGCCCCAGGCTGGATTATGAACCTGCGACCCTCTTGCTGTGATGCGACAGTGCTAAAAATCACAGCAGTAGTTACAACAGATAAGACTAAGATGTCGCGTCCTCTATATTTCTGGCAAAAATTGAATCGAAGGCAACTGGACTTAGATTTGTCTCTGAAGACATTTCACCCCTTATCCAAGTGGGGACTAGTCAGACTGCAGCGTTCAAACTGATGAAGCCACTTGGATAAGGGGCGAAACGTCTTCAGAGACAAATCTGGTCCAGTTGCCTTTGATTCAATTTCTTCACAGTCCTCTGTATTGTTTCATTCTACAGTCTTATACCAATTACACAGGAGAGTTCCTTTAAGGATGATGCTGACTTTAGACTAGTAGCTTTCAGATTTGATTATTCATTTGATTAATAAAATAAAAAAAAATACCATAAGATGAGTTGCACGGTGGTGCAGTGATTAGCGCTGTTGCCTCACAGCAAGAGGGTCACAGGTTCGAATTCGGCTTGGGACTCTGTGTGGAGTTTGCATGTTCTCCCTGTGTAAGCGTAGGTTTCCTTCCTCCCACAGTCCAAAGACATGCTGTTTAGGTTAATTGATGACTCTAAATTGTCAGTAGGTGTGGATGTGAGCGTGAATGGTTGTCTGTCTCTATGTTGTCTGTCTCTATGTGCCCTGTGATGGACTGGTGACCTGTCCAATGCCAGCTGGGATCGGCTCCAGCCCCCCCGCGACCCCTAACGGGATATGTGGTTGACGATAGATGGATGAACAATAAGATGAAGTTTGTATTTCTCCACCAAACTTCTGCTTCTGCTTTCCTTTTCAAGTCATTAATTTGTAAAATAGAATGTTGTAAAATAACTAGGACTGTCAATTAATTAATCACAACTAACTGTATGATTGTCCATGATTAATCACAAATTAATCACACATTTTTTTATATGTTCAAAATGTACCTTAAAGAGAGAGTTAATGTTCTTATCAACATGGGAGTGGGCAAATGTGCTGCCTTATGCAAATATATGTGTATATATATATATATATATATCTTATAGGTAATCAATTACCAACACAAAACAATGATAAATAGTCCAGAAACCCTCACAGGTACTACATTTAGCATAAAAGATATGCACAAATCCTAAAATGACAAATTGCAGCCCAACAGGCAACAACAGTTAGTGTGCTGACTTGACTATGACTTGCCCCAAAGTGCACGTGATTATCATAAAGTGGTACATGTCTGTAAAGGGGAGACTCGTGGGTACCCATAGGACCCTTTTCATTCACAAATCTTGAGGTCAGAGGTCAAGGGACCCCTTTGAAAATGGTCATGACAGTGTTTCCTCACCAAAATTATGCGTAAGTTTGGAATGGATTCTTTAGCTTTTTTAGTTTCATATAATACCAGTATTTTCACTCTATTTTTAAAACTGAGCTACCCTCATAATAACTTGATCATAGTGAAGTGTGGCTGTAGTGAAGGATTTACACTTCTGGGAACTTTTATACATATACAAAGTGTTTCTCTATGTTTCACACACGTTTTATCCACAATGAGCCAAGATCTGGCTGACAGTCATTAAGACATTCCTCTCCATGCTGAAGCGCTCAGTCATCCCTGGGCCTCTTTCTTTCTGTGTGTGTGCGTGTGTGTGCGTGTGCAAAAGGACAGGGTGTCCGTGTTTGGACTTCCTCGCTGTGTCTTCAGTGCACCGTGGTGGAGCAGCAGCAGCACGCTGAAGGAAAAGTGGCCACCGAATCGTCTGATGGACCAAGCAGCACCAGCAGACCCAGCAACCAGGAGCTTCACTCTGATTGGCTGTCCAACAGGAAACGGAAAACAAATCAAAGCCAGGGAATGAAGACGCAGATTTAACTCTGAGGTAAGACACAAGTTCACACTACACAATAATGCCAAGCAGGCTCAGGTCAGTATGCACGCTAAAAATGCTTAATTTTTGAGTCTGCTGTTGATGCGCACTATGGTTCCACAATGCAATGCACAAGAAAGTGGAGGCAATACAATGGGGGAAAAAAATAAGAAACTGCAAACAGCTTGAGACAGATCTTAGAAAAGAAAAGAAAACTATTAAATCTGTAGACAGTTTGCTCTTTGTGAAGTTGAAGTGATCTGTTTGTGTGCAGGTTTTGCATCATATTCTGTTAAATGAAATGTGTTTTGGCATACACTATAATATATCATACATACTGTATAAACTTTATTTATACAGCTTTGAGAAATCTAAATAGGAAAATCTAAATTAAAACATTGTATGACTAATAAAATGCACTACAATAAAAGAAGACAAACACACATTTAAAGGAATACACAAATTAAACAGATTGAAACCAATTAAGAGTACATTGGTAGCATTCATTTAAGTTTTAGAAGGTGCAAAGGTTTTGAGAAGTGAATTAAAAGCAGCCTCAGATCTTCAGGAGACCCAGAGGCGACTGCATCAGCCCAGTATCTTTAGTCCTGAACCAGGATTTAGGATCACATCAAACTTCATAATGTAAATATGAAGATATGAAAGTGAGTATGCCCCTATCAGCACAACATAGGAGAGGTGTATTTTCAGACACCGCTCAGATGGAGGAAAGATGACGAGACAATGTGACTCGTTTATCAAAAATCACACCAGATTGTCTGACTGCAGAAACTCAGGTGACTGTTTGGAACATACTGAACATCCGAGAGCAGGATCACTTTAATATCAGACATTGTACCAGTGTTGGAGGAAGTATTCCAATCCTCAACTAAAGTAAAAGTACTAACTATGAAAAAACTCAGTTACAAGTAAAAGTCCTGCATTGAAAATGTTACTTCAGTAAAAGTATGTAAGTTGTCCATTGTTAATCATGAATAATCACAGATTAATCTTAATCTAATCTTTATCTGTTCAAAATGTACCTTAAAGGGCACTCTTATCAACATGGGAGTGGACAAATATGCTGCTTTATGCTAATGTATGTATATATTTATTGTTAGAAAGCAATTACCAACACAAAACTATGATAAATATTGTCCAGAAACCCTCGTAGGTACTGCATTTAACATAAGATAAGATAAGATAAGATATTCCTTTATTGGTCCCACAGTGGGGAAATTCACAAAGAAATATGATCAAATCATAACAGGGCAAACTGCAGCCCAATAGCTGTCAGTGTGCTGACTTGACAATGACTTGCCCCAAACTGCATGTGATTATCATAAAGTGGGCATGTCTGTAAAGGGGAGACTTGTGGGTACCCACAGAACCCATTTTTATTTACATATCTGGGGGTCGGCGGTCAATGGACCCCTTTGAAAACAGCCATGCCAGATTTTCCTCACCAAAATTTAATGCAAGTTTAGAGTGACGTGATGTGATTGGTACCAATGTACTTCTTAGGTTTTGTAGTTTTATATGAAAGCAGTATCTTCACTCTAGCTGAATCCGTTAGAACCAAAAAAATTGCAAGTTGTGTTAATGCGTTAAGCCCTATATACATATACTGTCAATCTAGTATTATTACTCACATTTATGTAAAAGCAGGATTTTATTGTTAAATTTAAACGATCAAAAATAGTTTCCAGGTATTTTTCTGTACTTGTGTAAACTGTTTGGGCATGCTGCTTTCACAGCATGAAAAAAATACTACAATACAAATACCTAAGATTTGTATTCAAGTACAGTAGTTGTGTAGTTGTGCACCACCCCCCCCCCCCCCCACCCCCCACCCCCACCCCCACCCCCACACACACACACACACACACACACATACATACAGGTTAGGGTGTGTGTGTATGTCACTCATCACCTCTCTCCTTCCACTCAGCCTCTCTGATGGGATTAACCTTAATGGGAATATTGAGATTAACTTTCTGTACACGGCGACACTCCAGGTTTGACCAGTGAGGCATCAACTGCTGTAGGTCTGTCCTGATTCTGCTGTGGGTGTAAAGACACACACGAGTATGTACAGGAATAGAGCAGCGCTGATTACAACAAAATATACTGTTTCCTATCAATGGAGGGAAAAAAAAGGAATGGACTTGGATGCCAAAGCAGAGTTTGAGCTGTAAACTTAGCTCGTACCCAGAGACCGAACCAGCGACACATTTTGTCTGATATTAATCAAACCAGCTGAAAACAGGTGGCATTGTTTTACAGTGATAAAGCAGACAGAGCAGTCAGTCTGTGGTGAGATAAAATACAGTATAACATAGCTTTAATGTTACGGTTTGAATCAACTTCATGGTGAGTTCAAGGGCTGCAACTAATGATAATTTCCATTATCAGGTAATGTAAAATTTACTGTATTTGCTCCAATAATTGACTAAGTTTTTATTATTCAGTCCATAAAAATGGCCATTAAATTTCCAGATGTGTCCAAATATTATCTATGCTACCTATTTTTTTTTACATTCTTTGCAGATTAATTTACTTATTGTTTCAGCACTGATCAATCACATTGATTTGTAATTTGATTAAATTGTTCGTTTTAATTTGTTCACGTTTGTTCATAGTTTGGTTATCAGTTCTTAGTTGGTGATAAAGTGCTTGTTTTGACAGAAAATGTGGTTTTTGTGACTTTACCCTCCTGGAAAAACATAATGTGGCACCAATGCAAGTATATACAACCCCTGGCAAAAATTATGGAATCACCAGTCTTGGTGGTTGTTTAATTTTGTAGAAAAAAGGCAGATCACAGACATGACACAAAACTAAAGTCATTTCAAATGGCAACGTTCTTGCTTTAAGATACACTAAAAGAAATCAAGAAAAAAAATGTGGTAGTCAGTAACAATTACTTTTTTAGACCAAGCAGAGGGAAAAAAATATGGAATCACTCAATTCTGAGGAAAAAATTATGGAATCACCCTGTGAATTTCCTTTCCCACCTGCATCAGATTAGATCTGCTCGTTAATCTGCAGTTAAAAAGGAGTGATCACACCTTGGAGCTGTTGCACCAAGTGGATTGACATGAATCATGGCTCCAAGACAAGAGATGTCAATTGAAACAAAGGAGAGAGTTATCAAACTCCTTAAAGAGGGTAAATCATCACGCAATGTTGCAAAAGATGTTGGTTGTTCACAGTCAACTGTGTCTAAAATCTGGACGACAACTGGAAACAACATGGGATGGTTGTTAAAGGAAAGCGTACTGGTAGACCAAGGAAGACATCAAAGCGTCAAGACAGAAAACTTAAGGCAGTATGTCTTGAAAACAGAAAATGCACAGCAAAACAAATGAGGAAGAAATGGGAGGAAACTGGAGTCAACGTCTGTGACCGAACTGTGAGAAATCGCCTCAAGGAAATGGGATTTACATACAGAAAAGCTAAACGAAAACCGTCATTAACACCTAAACAGAAAAAAACAAGGTTACAATGGGCTAAGGAAAAGCAATCTTGGACTGTGGATGACTGGATGAAAGTCATATTCAGTGATGAATCACGAATCTGCATTGGGCAAGGTGATGATGCTGGAACTTTTGTTTGGTGCCGTTCCAATGAGATTTACAAAGACAACTGCCTGAAGAAAACATGCAAATTTCCACAGTCATTGATGATATGGGGCTGCATGTCAGGTAAAGGCATTGGGGAGATGGCTGTCATTAAATCTTCAATAAATGCACAAGTTTACATGGACATTTTGGACACTTTTCTTATCCCATCAATTGAAAGGATGTTTGGGGATGATGAAATCATTTTTCAAGATGATAATGCATCTTGCCATAGAGAAAAAACTGTGAAAACATTCCTTGAAGAAAGACACATAAGGTCAATGTCATGGCCTGCAAATAGTTTGGATCTCAATCCGATTGAAAATCTGTGGTGGAAGTTGAAGAAAATGGTCCATGACAAGGCTCCAACCTGCAAAGCTGATCTGGCAACTGCAATCAAAGAAAGTTGGAGCCAGATTGATGAAGAGTACTGTTTGTCACTCATTAAGTCCATGCCTCAGAGACTGCAAGCTGTTATAAAAGCCAGAGGTGGTGCAACAAAGTACTAGTGGTGTGTTGAAGTGACCTTTTGTTTGTTTGTTTGTTTTTCATGATTCCATAATTTTTTCCTCAGAATTGAGTGATTCCATATTTTTTTCCCTCTGCTTGGTCTAAAAAAGTAATTGTTACTGACTACCACATTTTTTTTTCTTGATTTCTTTTAGTGTTTCTTAAAGCAAGAACGTTGCCATTTGAAATGACTTTAGTTTTGTGTCATGTCTGTGATCTGTCTTTTTTCTACGAAATTAAACAACTGAATGAACATCCACCAAGACTGGTGATTCCATAATTTTTGCCAGGGGTTGTAGGTATGACTCTTTGTTTAAAGACTGACCTGAGTGTAAATGTGTCTCTGTGTGTGTGAATGATTCAGTGTGGGATCCATCAGAGGGCAGTAGAGTCCCTGCTGGACTGTCTGCTGGTTAGAGGATCTTTCTGTGTTAGGTGGAATCTAAAACGTGCACACCATAACAGCATCAACGCTGTTTGTTGGAGCTCATATTGTTGAGACTGTCTGGGTGATTCGACTTGATGGTAGTTTGTGGTGTTAAGTATCTTTCATTGTTGACAAGAGTATACAGTATTACAATCAATTACACAACTAACATATTTTTTAAAGTCTCTAAAAGCCAAAACAGGTAAAAGACAAGATAAAGAGTAAATAAATATATTAACTATAGATAGGGAAAAAATAAAAGTAAAGAGTAAAATTTAACTTTAGGTCATCATAGTAATGAAAACTGTTCAGTTGCGACTGAAGAAGTTTATTGAGCTACTGCAGTCATATCAGCATATTTATGTGTTTTATTATTTTAGTCTCAACCAGGAGGTGTAGATTAACATTTGTTGCGGATTTGCACATTTATCTGTTCAAAATGTACCTTAAAGAGAGATTTAATACTCTAATCAACATGGGAGAGGGCAAATATTTTAGCTATATGCATATATACATCTTATTGAAAATCAATTAACCACACAAAACAATGACAAATATTGTCCAGAAACCCTCACAGGTACTGCATTTAGCATAAAAAATATGCTGAAATCATTACATGGCAAACTGCAGCCCAACAGGCAACAACAGCTGTCAGTGTGTCAATGTGCTGACTTGACTATGACTTGCTCCTAACTGCATGTGATTATCATAAAGTGGGCGTGTCTGTAAAGGGGAGACTTGTGGAAACCCATTTGAGGTCAAAGGTCAAGAGACCCCTCTGAAAATGACCATACCAGTTTTTCCTTGCAAACATTTAGCTTAAGTTTGGAGCGTTATTTAACCTTCTCAACATGGTAGTATGACATGGTTGGTCCCACTGGATTCCGTAGATTTTGTAGTTCAGTATCAGTATCTTCACTCTAGCTTTAAAACTGAGCCTGTTCCAACCTAAAAATCAGTTTATGTTAATGTGTTAAAGAGATGAATGCCATTAAAACATGTTATTCTCGCATTATCTTTGGCAGCCCTAACACACACACACACACACACACACACACACACACACACACACACACACACACACACACACTGTAGAAGTGGATGAGCTTTACGTTCCTGGATTACATCTGTAAAGTCAGGATTAATCTGCTCATTTAAACACCCTGTATATACAAACTATAGCCTATAGATCCGTCATACGTGATCCCAGAATCCTTTGCTGTTTCCTGCAGTCGTTTAATTTTGATATTCAGGTCACAGTGGCTGCAGATCAGTGGTGCACAGTATACTTAAATTAAGCACAATTATAAGGTACTTGTACTTTACTTGAGTATATCCAATATATGCCACTTTCTACTTCTACTCCACAGTAGACATTTCAGAGGGAAATATAGGGCAACTATATTTAGTAGTTAATTTCATATTATATTGTATGTGGTTACTTTAGAAATGTACATCATTTAGTTTTTAATGGCCCTCAACACCCACACAGGTTGTTGTGACTGATACTGATACATGGTCAGGTTTTGTGTAAAGGCACACTAGGACTGACATCGTCACCAAATTCCATGCACTAATAAGGATTATTAAAGTGTTTTGTAGTTATTTCTCCTTCCCTTCCTTCCTGTTTTTTTTTTTCCTTTTCCTTCCTGCTCAGCTGTCCAGGTCTTGGTTGGTCTGTGTTATGCATCTCAGTTGCAATAATGGCCAAGACAATAACCAATAGTAATGTCCATTTCATCTCATGGACTATCAAGGGAGCCAATAATCCCACGAAAAATAAGTAGAATAATGGCGCCCCTTCAACATCATCAAGAAGTGCACCTTTGAATTGGTGATAGCCTGTGAATTAAAAGGGCCTGAGAAGGCCAACTATACCATATACCAAGTTCAGTGGAAGGTCTAGAGATGCTGCCATTCTGATTCATAAAAATATCCCATTTGAACCAAAGTATGTCTGATTGGACACTATGATAGTCTTTCTGAGAGACTGAGGGATACACCTATGGAATTACCAAACATGTACACATGACTAACTGTGATGATGAAAAGTTAATTTCCAGGTTTTTCACATTTGTCCTGATATTGAAAGCCAGCATATTATCATAGAGGGTGATGCCAATTTAGTCCAGGATTCCAGTCTCAACAGATGCTCAGACAAATCTTTCGTGCTAACCAGTTTGGCACAGATACTAGACAAGTAGGCTATGTTCAGAACTATCTGACCATAGAGAGTCAATTTACTCCTCAAGTAAGGCCTTTTCTTTTTTCCCCCATGCCTATCACTCATATTTGTGTATAGACTTATTTCTTGTAGAGAAAGTAGATATATTTAAAAAAAAAAAATGGCATTGTCATTTTGGACCACATCCCTGTCTTTATCAACATTAGTCTAAATCATCCTACCCCTTTCCTCAAGGAATGGCGTTTTACTTGCTTCTTACTGGCCAAGGACTCATTTAGACAGTTTATGAACTCACAAATGGTGTTTTTCTTTGAGGCCAATGACGTAGATTATATCTGAGAAGCCTTTAAAGCCTATATGCAGGGCCAATCTATCTCATATATCTATAAAAAGAAGAAAGCAGATAAGGCCAGATCAGCAAAGATACTTCTTATCTCCATTGTCTGGATAGTCAGGATGCAGTTACTCCCAACCCTGAATGATATAAAACTGCACCATGCTGAACTTGACCTCATAACTACACATAAAGCAGACCTTCAATTACGTAAATCCAAGCAGCGCTTTTATGAAATGGGTGATAAGGCAGGTAAAATTTTGGCCCTTCAAGCCAGAGCCACTATGGCTTCAAGATTAATCCTGTGAATTATATCTCCTTCAGTAGAGGTTTCCTCAGATCCAGTTAAAATTAATGATGCGTTTGTCACGTTAGATTCTGAGATATATACTTCAGACCTCCTCTCAATTTCCGAGGAGGGGGATGGGCCTTGACTGGACGAAATTTCCAAAAATCAATGACAACCTCGCCAGAATGCTGGGCAGTTCTATAACAGAAAACTACAAAATCCTGGCTAAGATTTTGTCCCTACAACTTCAGCAAGCAGTACCCCAAATCATTTCTACAGATTAAACAGGATCTATGCTTGGAAGATATTTCTGTTATAACACCAGAAAGCTTCTCAATATACTCAACGCAATCACCTCACACATGCTGAACATTTGGCATCCCTCAATGCTGAGGCCTTAGGGTGGAGTGGAGGTACCTATTTAAGTTTTGGGTGAATACAGCTTCAGTGCTAATTTTATTTCATGGATTAAGCTATTTGGGCTGCACCTAAGTCTTCAGTGCAGTCAAATAATATACATTCTATCCATTCCCCCTTCATGGTGGTACCAGACAAGGATTCCCGCTATGATTGCTACTAAGTGCCATTGTGATTGAGCCTTTAACCGTCTGCTTGAAGGTTGGTTTCCCGTCTTTTCTTGAAATTGTCATTATATGCAGATGATTTATTACTTTACTTTTCTAACTCAGTGTCCTCACTTCTGACAATGTTGCGCAACCTGGATTATCTTGGCAAGTTCTAAGGATACAAACTTAACCTCAGTAAAAGTGAGGCGCTTCCAGTTAATCTCCTGGGCGAGGAACTCCCACACTCATTGTTCCTTCCCTTCAGATAGGCAGATGATGGGTATACATACCATGACATTTTTATCACTGAATCCTTAAAGGTATTTTTTGTTCAAAATGTTGTCCCCCCTACTTAAAAAATGTGAGGCTGGTGGTTTAGTCTGCCCCTATCCTAAGCAGGCCCCGTAAGTCTGGTCAACATGGTCATCCTATATCTATCTACATGTTTATGTCTCTTCCAGCATAATATAATTTTCCTCAAGAAAAGTATTTGATCTAGGTATGGAGTAATGGGTCCACCCATATTAAGAAGGCATGTTACAGCTCACAAAAACAAGGGGGGGTTTGCACTCAACAACTTTACACAATGCTTACTGGGCATGTAATATCCAGATCCAGATATCCAATTTTATATTACATACATAACATATATACATACATAATCCAGAGGATGAATCGATGATTATCTGGGCTTGGAAGACTGGATTATTCAATTGTCACTGTCTGTTACCTTTAGTACAAGTTCGGTAGTTGCGCAGTCAGTAAAAATCTGGGCCCAGTTTAGAAAACACTTGGCCTGCCGAGGCCCTCTACCCGTGCTCCAGTTTTTAATAATCATACGTTTGGATCTTCATTGACAGGCTGCACATTGTGTATTTGGTTTGATAAAGGCGTAAAGAACTTTCGTGATCTTTACAGTTACAATATATGTCTTTCACCAAGCTTTCTACGCAGTTTTGCTTACCTACTTCCTATATGTTTTGTTTTTTTCAAGTCAGGCATTTTGTAGAAAAACTGTTTTCGCACTCGTGAGCCACCAATAGATACTTTTTAACTACAGACTCATCTCTACTATTTATTATATAATTGACAATTCAGGCGTTCTTGCTCAAACTAAGAAATCATGGGAGGTAGACCTAGATATTGAGCTGCCAGAAGAAAGGTGGAATCACATTCTTAATCTTGTCCACTCATCCTCAATTTGCCTCAGCTTGCTATAGTAGAGTCCACTACACCAATGCTAGATAAGCAAAGATGTACCCCAGCTAGTGACACCTGCAATAGACATAAACACTCACCCCACTAACCTCATGCATATGCATATAACACCTTTTTTGGCTTTGTTTCTTTGTGTGCTTGTTTGGAGGGAAAAAGGATAATTAAGGTGTTACTTATCCTACAATACTAACCCAGTCTGTACACACCAACACTGGTAACATTAGTGTAAATACCTCATACCTGTGCTGAGTCTAGTATAAAAAACTTGAAACTAGCTCTACATCAACCAGCTACATTAAATACTGCTTACTCTGAGACTCTGTAGAAGTGCAACATAACAAATTATTATTCAGTTGTGATAATCATTTGTGCGGGAAATATATGAAATGACATCGTGTGCACACAATATAATACTTTTACATTAGATACTTTAAGCACATTTGGCTGATAATACTTCTGTACTATTACAATGCGAATGCAGGGCTTTTATTTTGAACAGAATATTTTTAAATTGTTGTTTCGCTACTTTTCATTAGGTATCAGAATAATTCTTCCATTAAAAAACTGAATACTGCAATTTAGAAATACACTTAAGTCTTGAATTTGATATGTTGTCAAGGAAAATTACAGAAAAATTAGTTTAACTTTGGCTCTATCAGCAATTTAAACATCCAACTGGTTGACATGAAGCAAATGAAACTACTTTTTATAGTATTATATACAGTATACACAAATACTTATACATGTATGTTTTGATTATGATGTCCAATTTACTCATATTTTATAACCTGTTACTAACCTATGTTACTTTACACTACATTCATAGCAGATGCCACAACACTTTTTCCCACTTGGGGAGCAATTTTAGGCTCAGTGCCTGTGGAGTACAATTATAAAGTAGCAGAGAAAGGAAATATGTACAAGTACCACCAAACTGTACTTACAGTAAGGAAACACAGTTCCTACCACTCCCGGATATTTAAACCTGAAGAGGTAAAATTATCAGTATTTCACAAGAACAAAAGCATGAAGGGAAAATCTGATAAGTATATCTGTGTCTCATAAGTAGTGTTTCTAATAAAATAATGTCTTATTTTTTTGTAATTATATCACAACTTTTTGCACTGATGTGTCAGCAATGTTAGCGAACTCACCCTCAGTTTGACGACCACTAACGTCTCAAATTTACTGACCTATTGCTGCAGAATGTGTCTCACTCTAAATTTTAATTAAACAAAACAAAAATCACATTTATGATTTATGTAAATTACTATTAATGGAAAACATAAAGTTGTTTTTGCTATTATTTTATAATTACTGCCCAGTATTCTTCACATTGGGCAGCTCGCAGTCTGCACAGCTTCTCCAGAAGCTTCTGTTTTCTTCCCAAACTTTACTTCCTGCTATAAAAATGAGGTTTATTCACTCTTGTACATCCAGGGGGCGACGTGAGGTTTCTAACACACACTGACACATTGTGTGTATTTCCAATCACTTTTTAAATGTCAGATTTAAAGAACAATTCATGCAAACCAACATTTTATAAACTCAAAATTCAACTGAAAGACTGTGGGGATGGGGTTTTCACTGTTACTGAGGTCAAACACTCGTTTGTTTGTTTGCTTATTGCCAAATTAATTTGTGTGAGTGTAGACGTTTGAAGTCGTATAAACATAGTAATATATGTAAGGGATGAACATATCATTAATCAAACATTTTTTTTAACTTAAAGTGAGGGTGTTTCATATAAATACAAAATAAATATTTGATGGACAAATAATTAGTTTACTTTAACTACTGTGACATAAAACAGGGCGTTATCCAAAAGATGATGATGTCAGAGTGCCCACCCACTAAATTTGACTGACAGGTGGTCTCCAGGAAGTGCAGTGCAGAACCATAACTGTAAGTAAATTGATTCTGCAACTTTAATCTTAATATAATCTGAGTTTTCAACTCAAAACTGAAGATCTACCACCAGTTACCTGTCCTCTTGTTTTCTGTGTTGTGTATTTGTGTGTATACGCCACTTCGGATAAAATATTTACACATAAACATTGTTGGCTCAAAGATTTGCCTACCAAAATTAATATTTACTACTACAAATAATTCGGATTATGATATATCTTATTCAGCAAAATTGCCTCCCTTCTTACTTTCAGCGCTATTTGAGGATCAGTCACCAACTGTCAACTTTTGGTGATCACACACCAAATATTGTTTATTATTAATCATAATTTACAACAGAATCGTGTCTTCTGATGTTCTGCAATACTCTGTCACTGTATCTGTAATCATAAATATTACTTCCCTTATATCTGATTATTGCATGAATTTTGGAAAAACAAAATATTTAACTCCATAGCAACAACAAGAAAATGAAAAACTTTACTGAACAGGTCTGAATAAATAAAATTAATTATTGTGTAATTTGTGGATTCTGTGTACATATTGTATTTGAAATTTATACATTTTAGTCCTTAGTGTCAGTTAATGGACATAAATACATATCGTCAATGTTGAAACTGCTCATGCATCAAAAAAATGTAATTCAAAAAAGGTGAAAAAAGCACCAGCCTAACCAGTTAATCAGAGCTGTAACCATATATGTATAAAACATGTGTAATATATAAAATATTTCCAGTTATTATGAAACTTCACCATATTATGCCTCTAAATGGTTGTAGATGTAACAATGTAAATTAAAAATATGAATTAAAGAATAATTCAGTCTATAAGGGATTAAATATTTGTTGATCAGAGTTTTAACTTTACAAAAAATGATGCCTGAATGTTTTTAAACTGAGGGAAAATATTTATGTGTTAGACAAGAACATTTTTTTGATATAGTCACCCAGTCTACTCATAAAAACATGTCTATTACTGTTCTTTATTGTTTTCTTATGTTATATTATGTTGTTTCTTATTTATTTCCCAAATTTCCCTTCGGGGATTAATAAAGGTTCATCTTATCTTATCTTATCTTATCTTATTATAATAATTCTGCACTTAATTTTCCATATTTTCTTTTACTGTTCTTGGTTTGAACAATAAAGCAAAATAGGAAGCTGTTATGGAAAGACAATGATATATAGATATTTTATATTTTATTTAAATTCAATTTGTTATATTAGACAATTTCCTTTCAAAATTATACTTAAAATGTCTGATGTAAAATGTTGATGTATAGAGCAAAAATAAAAATACGTTTTCATAGAGCATAATTTTTAAAGTTCAAAATCTGAACTAAAATTTGATCTAACTCACTCATATTTTACTCTATTTCATTAATTTCTGTCTACCAAAATATCCGCAGTAATAAAATAAAATGTTACAATAACGATCACTAAATTAAACTCCAGTAAAATATCCATTTTCAATATGTTATCTAAAATTTGAGAATGAGGGTTGCTGAGAGACAAAACACTAATTCATTAAAGTGCAGCTGTCACAATGTAATTATTTGTGTGGGAAATTGCATTAAGGTGATAGGTTCATATCGGTACATTATAATAATAATAAAGTATACTGTTACTGCTGGTTTTCTTTAGTTTTGATTGTGATTTTTGTCATTTAAATCTCCACAGTGTGATTTTAAAACCACAATATTTTAATAATGACTTTTAACAGTAAACACAGTGGACATATTCAGCTGCTAAAACTTTATTTTGCATTAAAATGAGACACAATTTGGCTCGTAGGAGAAAATGAAGAATTATCACTGCACAACAATTATGAAACATCTGATTGTAGTTACTTACAGTTACTGGTGACACAGTTTCACCCCACTGGGAGATTTTACAGTTGTTTTATGATTCTGAAACAGACAGAATCACAATAGTTATTTATGCGCTTTTTTGAGATTTTGGTGTTTTTATGCATCACAAAAACCAGACTGACGGTGATGTTATTGCTTCGGTGAACAACACACGGAGTAAATCCTTGACCGCGAGACACCAAAACAAAGATGCAAATAGCGTTTCAGACAGGGCCACACTGCCGCCAAGAACTGAACTGGTACACAAACAAGAGTCAGGCAGCTACACTATCACCTACTGTACCTCCTGCAGCGTTACCATAGCAATGATGCACCGTCAACCACAGCGTCCATTTTGTGTCCTCGAACTCTTTTTGTTTACAGTTTATCTGTTCGTAAAAAATAAGGTTAAAACATTCTCAAAATGGAAACAGCTTCTGGTGTTCACCACGACCTTAGCTTTCGTCTGCAGGCGAGAAAAAGCTGACACCTGCCTAAAAACACACCCTGGGAGTTTGTTTCTCTTTGTGTGTGTGTGTGTGTGTGTGTGTGTGTGTGTGTATGGTTTCATCCCCCGCCCCTTCTCTCTCACCCTGACAGGCTCCTTCTCTTTTGGTTATTTTAATTTTTTTAACCCAACTGTTTCCAACAGCTTCCACACACCCGATGACCTCTCTGTTGATGCTACAGCAGTGGACATCTTGTTTCATTAGACTGTGTGTGTGTGTGTGTGTGTGTGTGTGTGTGTGTGTGTGTGTGTGTGTGTGTGTGTGTGTGTGTGTGTGTGTGTGTGTGTGTGTGTGTGTGTGTGTTGGGGATGTTGTATGCAGAAGCGTCCTCTATTGTTTGAATCAGTTCTGATTTAATTAACAGTCCGTTGGTGGGCAGCGCTTCACTGGTCATTAACGGCTGGTAGGACTGGAAACTCTGGCGCTGAGCCATAACTGTGTGTGTGTGTGTGTGTGTGTGTGTGTGTGTGTGTGTGTGTGTGTGTGTGTGTGTGTGTGTGTGTGTGCGCACCGTATGCGTAAGATGTGATGTGTGTGTGTGTTTACACTGTATGCATGATGTGGTGTGTGTGTGTGCTGTGTGTGTGTGTGTGTGTGTGTGTGTGTGTGTGTGTGTGTGTGTGTGAGTGTGTGTCTGTTCGTGTGTGTCTGTTCGTGTGTTAGAAACGCTCCACAGGTTGCACTGTTGGTCAGTCGAACATTTTTGGATGAGTTGTGATGAAATGTGGTTCAGGCGTCCGTGTTCTTCAAAGAAGGAATCCTAGAGACTGTGATGATCACATGACTTTAATACTGCACAATAAAAGCATTTTAAAAAACTGTTTCAACATAAAAGATATGCTGCCTTAACCTTGTGAGATAACTGAAATAGTGCTGAATAGTTTGTTCACAGTCAACTTAAATTAACGTAAATAATAAATTAATCTGCATGACTTTGCATTACATGAAGATTTAGAAACACGCAGTAGAGACGATTCGCAGTGCTGGTTGGTGAACTACTCTAGCTAGTGAGTTAGCCGCTAATGATCTAGCCAGCTACAGTGCTGTTTACTCCCGTGGGATTTTGTTCTCATGGTTGTTCATCATTTCATTCAATTAAGAGCTCTTGAAATGAGGTACGAAACAACAACAAAAACAATTCCTGCAAACCATTCAGTCATTCTTTTACACTAAAACTAGATGGTTGCATTTCCTGAGGAAATTCATGTGAATGCTGACAGTTGAAATTAATTTGCAAAGCAATGATAAAGACAAAGAAATAGTAAAGGATGCAAATGCAGAATAGACTTCTAAAGTCATATTTGGGTGGAATGAACCTTTAAGACTAGAAATCATTTGACAGAAAGTTTTTATGTGGATGAATCTTTAAAACTGTAAGTCATTTGACAGAGTGGTATTTGTGTTGAATGTACTTTTATTTTGAAGGTAGGTAGGAAAGGGCGTGTCCATTTACAATTTAGAGTCTGATCTGATCTTTTTTGGTCAAAGTTAACATGGGTCACTACGGGGAGTTATTTGGAGATCTTGTCACTTTCAGGCTGCTGTAGTCCAACTAATTCAAACGGTTCCAAAGGTTTCCAGCATTTAGACCAAAAATAATATATGAAGAGTGAAAATTGTGGGAATGGGAGCAAGTTTAAAATATTTTTTTTAATTAAATTTTAAAGATCTTCTCCACTCATGTCATTCACACAATACACACCTCTTATAAACTCAGAAATGATCAGACAGCATAAAGCACAAACTGTGATAATTCAAAAACTGTAAAAGCTGACAGTTTAATTCTGTAGTTCAAAGTCTTAAAGGTTTAAGAGGATCTGCAAAAAGTTTGTAGTTTTAAAAAGAATAAAAAAAAAAAAATGAATCCAAGCAGGGATGTCCTTAAAGAGCTAAATATTTTTGATAGTGAATGTAGCTTAAAGTATATAGAAGCAGTTAAAGTCCAAAATATGTATGAAAGAAATAGAAGATGAAGTTGATGAATAATTGGATAACGGTACTGTGAACAAAGATGGACAGCATTCACACAATAATGAATGGTGGCAGACAGTTTATAAACTACAATAACTTCCTCAGTTTGGACTTCCCCTTTCTCAAAGTTCAGGACTATTAATACAACTTTGCAATGCAAATTTTTGGGAGTCAAAGTTCATCAACTTCATGCAAAAATGTTTTTGGATTTTGCACCTCAGAGCTTTTTCACCAATCATAGCAACCCCCTTGGAATTAACTGATTTTGCTGTGAAATTTGGCAGTTTTAAAGTGGTTTTGTTTGCTCTCACATACTCCGATACAACAGATGCAGCATCCTGAAGTCTTGTTGTCACAGTGAGGTTACAGGTTTCGTACCACTGTACCTGTGTAGAGACCAAAATTAAAACCCAAGCTCACCGGCTGGATCTGGCAACCTGCGCCATTGCAGAAGACACTGCACAGAAGTACTACACTGTCAAGAAATAGTTCCCAACATGTAATTTACCCTAAAACTCACAACTTATTTTCACATTTATGTTTCTATATAGATATATATATATATATATATATATATATATATATATATATATATATATATATATATATATATATATATATATATATATATATATATATATATATATATATATATATATATATATATATATATATATATATATATATATATATTTTATACAGATTGAACAAACAAGATATAACTTGTCAACTGCTTGACTTTAGAAGTGTTTAGGTGTACTTTAACAAATATATAAAGTATAGTTTGAAACTTTGGATGGAGCCAGGCTATCTGCTTCCCCTTGTTTCCAGTCTAAGCTAAGCTATCCATGACCTGACTGTGTGCTCTGAGACAGATATCCATCTGAACAGCTCACTTCCAGAAAGAAACACTGTATTTCCCAAAAATGCTGAGATATCTGTAATAAATACAGTCTAGTTGTGTTTTACTGTAGTAGTCGTAGTAGTAGTGGTAGTAGAAAAGGGAATAATAGTGTTAACAGTAGCATTAGCAGTAATACTTGTAGACATTTTTAACAACAACATTTTTTAGTTCTGTGTTGGTCTGTCTGTTTTTGCCCCAGAGGACTCATCTGTTATTTCTTGGCCTACACTTCATCTTGTTTAGATAAGACAAGCTGTGTGTCATCATGCCCGCTGCATGTGTGTTAGTATTTAAGACTGTGTAAAATTTATAAGTGACTTTATGTTACATATACATGTTTGTGTGCATGACTGCATGTCTTGGAGTGATCGAGTATTGTGTGTGTGTGTGTGTGTGTGTGTGTGTGTGTGTGTCTATGACTAAGCAACAGTATGCATGACCGTGTGTGCTTGTGTGAAGGTGCAAACGTGTGCACATAAATGAGCAGCCGTGTATGTGTGTGTGCATGCTTATATCTCGTTCCCTTCGACCCGGTGTGTGTGTGTGTGTGTGTGTGTGTTACAGTCGTCCTTGTTCCCAGAGCTCCATTATGACTGTCAGGTTGAACCCTTGTGTCCGCAGCTATTTCACGTTCCTACCCGAATTATCGGACCTGAACGCACCACGTCGCTCTGTCAGACTCTGACAGCAAGCTGGGCAGTAAAAGCACCAGCAGTATCAGCAGTAATGACCTGTGTAGTACTATCGGCAGTATTATCTGCAGTTCTAGTAATTGTCGTGAAACAGTACTCCTAGTAAATTTAGAAGTGGCAGGAATATCATTAAATACAGTACACATGAAGAAGGAAGCAGTAGCAGTTGGAATAGTACTTGTTGCAAAAGTAGTGGTTGTACTTGTAGTAGCAGCAATAGGTGTAGTATCAGTGTTTGTACTATATGTAGTACTATTAATTTTAGTAAAAGTACTGTAGTAGATGTAGTAATAATCCACACCTGTGCTAAATTCATCTTTATGATAAAGACGACATATTAGCAAAAATTAAAGGCTGGAGATGTTTCATATTATCACTAAATCCACGGCCCCTGTCTGCCTGAGCACATCGGTTCCTACTCTTAAAAAAAAAAAAATTCAGATATACAATTTCCATTTCAAAAAAGGCTGAGTAATTTCCTAAAAACAGCTGGTCACTCTAGTTTTTAACAAATAAACAGAAGTGCATTTGTTGGGAACTATTTTGCAGCAGCAGTTAGGTGCTCTAGTGAGTATTTGTGGCAGCAGGATGGTGTACGTGTGATTAAGTCATCACAAAGTACAGTGTGTGTGTCCATGGTAATGAAGGAAAATGTCACCCAGTGGAACAGTGTGATGTTTTTAATTGTGCTGTCAGTCAATTAAAATGTTTAATTGCGATTAATTGCATGCTTGTCCATAGTTAATCTTGAATGATCACAAATTAATACAATAACACACATTTTTTATCTGTTCAAAATGTACCTTAAAGGGAAATTTGTCAAGTATTTAATACTTAACAAGGGAGTGGACAAATATGCTGCTTGATGCAAATGTATGTATATTTTTATTATTGGAAATCAATTAATACAAAAAATGACAAATATTGTCCAGAAACCCTATAATATAAGAATAAAAATTATAATGAAATCATAACATGACAAACTGCAGCCCAACAGGCAACAACAGCAGTCAGTGTGTCAGTGTGTTGACTTGACTATGACTTGCCCCAAACTGCATGTGATTATCATAAAGTGGGCATGTCTGTAAAGGGGAGACTCGGCGGTACCCAGAGAACCCATTTTCATTCACATATCTTGAAGTCAGAGGTCAAGGGACCCCTTTGAAAATGGACATGACAGTTTTTCATCACCAAAATTGAACTTAAGTTTGGAGTGTTATTTAAACTCTGTCACAACATGCTACTATAACATGGCTGGTAGCAATGGATTCCTTAGTTTTAATGTTTTAGTTAGTTTTGTAGTTTCATATGATACCAGTATCTTCACTCTAGCTTTAAAACTAAGCCCACTATAACCTACAAACTGAAAGTTGTTTTAATACATTACAGAAATTAATGGCATTAAAAAGAATGTGTTAACATTTTATTTCACTTTGACAGCCCTAATGAATAAATCATTTTTTAAATGCATAAATAAATATATACAGAAATAAATGAACAAATAAATGAAAAATAATGAATAATGAAAATGCTTATAATTATTATTTTATGTTTTATATTTTATATTTATATAGATTTTTAATTGTCATTTATTTGTCTTTATATTACAACATTCTTATATATATATATATATATATATATATATATATATATATATATATATATATATATATATATATATATATATATATATATATATATATATATATATATATATATATATATATATATATATATATATATATATATATATATATATATAATTATTCTAACATGTTTCTTCCTCTTTATATTTCCACATTCCTTTTTGGTAACACTTTACAATAAGGGGGCATTAATTAACATTGGTTAATGCATTACCTAACAGTTAATTAACATTAAGTGCATAATAAAAGGAATTTTGTGTTAATGCATTATTACTGCATAAACTTTGACAGCCCTACTTTTTTTTAAGATTTTGTTTTTTGGGGCATTTCAAGTGTTTATTGACAGGACAGTGGACAGTCTAGAATCGGTCTTGTTATGTGGGCGTCTACTCTACCAGCTGAGCTACTGGGGGAGGCAGGATCCCCTCTGGAGATATGCATGAATATCAGCTCAGTAAAGTTTTATTAAACACATAAATATGTCATCAACACAGTTAACTGTATTTTTTATGGCAACTTTATCACTGTTGAAACCTCATCTAACAGTACAAACATCATCTGTAGTGACGTGATAAGAAAAATATCTCAGTTTGGGGTAAATAATAAGTCTTCATTTGTGGTGATTGAATCCTATATTTTCCAGTCTACAGTATATTGACTGAGATTCTTTCTGACAGCTGCAGATTTTATCATAAATGTGCCGACATGTTTCCACTGTTTTAACTGTAACTGGTTAAAGTGGTTTGTCTGAGTGTGTGATCATGTGAGCTGGTTTGTGAAACTGATCTCCTGCTGGCTCGTTATGATTATTAGGTAATTACTTCACTGTTTCCATACTGTCTTTGTGTGAGTGTACAAATACTGCACGTCTCCTCCTACTGTGTGTATCTGTATTAATACTTCTTACAGAACAGCAGTGTGTCCTTTGTCTAAGTATGATTTAGCTTGCCTATACATTTTCTTTATATCTGTGTGTGCACTTCCTGCATATTAATAATAATAATGCATGTTAATGTGTGTCCCGTCTCATTGATTGAGCTCTTCCTGTTCTCTGATTGTCATGGTTTCCAGATGCTTGATTATCAGTGATGACTCGTCAGTCACTGGGCAGACTGTAAAACAGGGCCTGTGTTCAATAAATAGACACATCTATCTGCTACATACAGGATTTGTTTCCTTCCCTTTTATTCAGCTTTTCTGGTTTCACTATTTCAGTGAAACACTATTTTTGACCTGTAAATGTTTTAGTCAGCCTGGTTTGTCCACCTGCTGTCTTTTTAGCTCCTCAGGATTTTTAGGACCCAGTTTCTTTAGACTAGGACTGTAAAGTTAACGTAATAACACGTCAACTCAAATTAATTTTAGAGCTATTAATTTCACAATAATACAAGAAAAATGCTAGATCTAAGATACTGGTATTATATGAGACTGGAAAACCTAAGGAATCACAAACCAGGCCATCATGAAGGGTGTGAAATAATGCTCCAAATTTATGCTAAATTTTGGCAAGGAAAAACTGGCATGTCCATATTCAAAGGGGTCCCTTGACCTCTGACCTCAAGATTTGTTGTGGTGCAATTTGACATGTTATGGTTTGACTATATTTGTTACGGGAGGGTTTCTGGGCAATACTTGTCATTGTTTTGTGTTGTTAATTGATTTTTAATAATAAATATATACATACATTTGCATACTTTTGCATATTTGTCCACTGCCCTGTTGATAACAGTATTAAATACATGATAAATCTCCCTTTAAAGTACATTTTGAACAGATTAAAAATGTGTGATTAATTTGCATTTGCAATTAATCTTGGACAATTGTGATTAATTGCGATTAAATATGTTAATCGACTGACAGTCCTATTTAATTTAAGCAGGTGATTTATATAAAAATTTACCTTAGGACAGTTGTCATGAACAGGGAAATTAGCTATAGAGACAAAAAACGTCTCTGTACCTGTCTGTAAATATGTTTATTTCTGCTGTAAAATTGAGCATTTTAACATAGTGATCTATGAGGATTAACTTTTGGAGCCAGCGTCAAGTGGCCATTCGAAGAACTGCAGTTTCTGGCAGTTTTGTGTTAATTAAAATACCACATAAGATGGACAACATGGCTGAAACTCCTCCTGTGTAGAGAAACTATTATAGACTTTTCTTCATTCCATGATGTCCACTCAAGGAAATGTGTGGTCATATTTACATTTTATGTGAGAAAAGAGATGAACGGAAATAAAATCTTGAATAACTTTTTATTGAACAAATTCGTGAACAAAGTCAAGTCAGAGTCAAACTTTATTTGTATAGCACATTTAAAAACAACCGCAGTTGACCAAAGTGCTGAACATGTACATAATGAAATTAATACAATACAAACAATAAGACAATCGCAAAATTAATAACTATAATGTGCACATAACATAATTAAAAGAGAAGCAGCATATCAGATCTCTCAAGATCCCTGGGAGACAGATAGGCGTTTACTTTAGCCAAAAGCCACAGAGCTGAGCTGATCAAAACTAAAGGGGCTGTCAAGGATTACACCAAGATTTTTAACAGAAGTCTGTTTATGGGAGGCCAAAGGACCAAAAATATCAACTGACTTGTCTGGTAGGTCTGGGTGTCCAAATGTAATGATCCCAGTCTTATTTTCATTGAGACTGAGGAAGTTTAGGTCCATCCAAGTTCTGATATCATGTAGACAGTTAAACAAAGGCTGCGAAGAGTCTTTGCTGGTTATTTTTAAAGACAAATATATTTGGATGTCATCCACTAAACAATGAAAAGGAATATTAATTTCTTAAAAATGGACCCCAAGGGCGGCATATACAAAGAAAAGAGGGTGGGGCCCAGAGAGGATCCTTGCGGATCCCCACAGGTTAGTGGTGCTGCAGCATAGGAGCATTTGCATAGTTGGACTGAAAAGGTCCTATATGTTAGGCAAGACTTGAACCATTTTAGGGCACTTTAATGCCCATACAGTGTTCAAGGCGTGATTATAGGATCCCATGATCCACCGTGTGAAAGGCTAGAATCACAGAATTCCCAGAGTCCACAGTTAAAAGAAGAACGTTAAAAACTAAGCTGTTTTCATGCTATAGCCTGGTTTATTGAAATTATTATTCAAATTGAAACGTCTCATAAACACCATGGTTATCTTGAAATGTTTGCAACTGGTTAAAAGCTGTAATTTATGAAGCTTTTCATAAAAACGGAAGCTTAGAAATCGGTCTGAAATTTGAGAGAAAAGAGCGGTCTGGACTTTTGTTTTTGATAAGAGGCTACACAGCAGCTGTTTAAAAGCAGCCCTGGTAACAGGCAGGTGTTCACCAAGAATACTTGACCCAACAGTGTTTAAAACTTCTTTTAGCCAGCCAAGAACGGATGCTGTCTAAGGGAATATTGGCAGGCCGCAGATGATGCATTACCTCTGTTAAAGAGGAGAATGATGCAGGCTCAAACTGATCATACCACCAGGCACAGAGGAGAAACAGAACGGTTTGTAGCTGAGGAAGTGGGTGAAGACCTCAGAGTGGTGATTTTATCAATAAAAAATGTTAGAAAGTTATCACATAGTGCAGGCATTGGCACAATATGGTCTGTATCAGAGGGATTTATAGGAGAGTTTGAAACACTAAAAAAGAACTTGAGCCCTATGGCTGTTACTGGTGGCCAGGGTTGAAATATAATGGGTTATAGCAATTTTAATGGCTTTCTGGTAATTTGCTAAACGCTCCTGTAAGATCTGTAAAGAGACCTGGAGCTTATCCTTCCTCCACTTTGCTCTCCTTAATGTACATCTGAGAACACGAGTAGTGTCATTCAGCCACAGTTCTGAGCGTGGTTTAGGACGTTTTGTCCTACGTGGAGCAAGGAAATCCAAGATGTTTGTGCATGTGGAGTTAAAAAGTGTGACCAGCTGAATACTGAGGTAACAACAGCTTTCCAGGGCTGTTTCAAAACAGTAGAAAACTGTGATATAGTTAAAAAGTTTGATTGTACGCCAGCTGTGTGCTGGAACAGAAGTTATGACATTAGAACAATAGACTGTGGCAGCAAAAATAACATGCGAATGACAGTACCAGGCCTAGTGTGTGACCCTTCTCATGTGTCAATAGTCAGTAAGGTTAAGACAGTCCTTGACCAGAGGTCTGGGAGAGAAAAACTCAACTTTGTGTATCAACATTCATCTGGTGAGTTTTTAAAAAATGCTTCATATTCCCAGGCTTAGACAGACCGCTCTACCTGATCTGGAGTGATGAGGTTTTCATTGACAGTGATGACACGTATAAACACATGTAAACATGTTGGCCATATAGATCATGAGCAGCCTTTAATCTGCAGCACGGCTCTTTCCTGTATTACAGCTGATTAGTTGCTGCTTTTGCTTCCTGCCGTACTTTGAAACCGGAGACGATCGTACTGGAAACAAGACTGCAATTACACCCGAGAAACTCGCCGACATTCAACGGTCGGTTCGGGCCGCAGACGCATTAGGTTGCATTTGACTGGACGCATTATAAACCAAGAGCTCGCGGTGTGTTGTTTGAAAATGTTTGAATATGTTTATTGAAAACAGATTGTAAAATCCTGATCAGCAGACCGCAGTAAATCCCTGCAGGACAGATGGTGATATTAATGCTGTGTGCCGTACGCTACAGGAGCAGAGACTGTAAAATAATGCCTCCATCCTGCCAAGGATGCCAAACACCAGACTAGCATTACCAATAAATCATCCAAGTCTTATGATACAGAACTGTTTTGTTATCATGATCATGAAATACATGTTTAATGATCTTGAAGGACAAAAGAATTGTCTTCTCATCACCAAACATTATGTGGTTTTGCCCCCACCATAATAAAGTTTTCTCTAACATACTAGTTTTGATCTGAAGAACAGAACGACAAGTAATAATATATGGAGTCACAGGAGTGTCATAATAAAGAATAAATCTGTTAAAATATAAGAAAATAAAGTAACACTTTACAATAAGGCTATATTAATTAACATTAGTTAAGGCATTAGTGTCTAGTAACCATTTACAGATGGTGTTCATGTTAACTAAAGTGTTAATTTATTATTTAATGTCTGAAAAAATGTTATTAACAGTTAATACAGCAATTACTCAGGCACAGTGTTGCCTAATGCGCCTCGGCCTGCCCACTTGTAAAACTGGCCAATCCAAAATGACTATGACAACATGTGTTTTTCTTAACTTTATACTGTATATTATTATTATAATTATTATTAATTATTAAAATTAACATTTACAGACACAAACGACTAGAAAAATGTTCCCTTTTTTAAAAAAATATTAAAAGAAAACATTTATTATGCTATTACCACGTGTGAAGTCTGGCCCAATCACAACAGACTTGTTATGGTTTCTCCTAGCATGTCAGTTTTCAGCTGTGTGGAATGCAGATGCAGCGTCTAATTATTATTCATTGGGACTAGAAGAACCAAGAATAGGTAAGATGGGAGGTAGAACCGAATATTCCTGCCTGACTTGATTGTCTCGACATTGTCTTGAAAGCTTAGACCATTTGTGTTGAGATAAGCTGATGAACTGACAGCACAGTCCACTGCTCGCTGTCTTGTTAAAAGTCAATCTAGCTCACCCAGCAGTCGATCTCTCTCTCTCTCTCTCCATGTAATCAACTTAAACAAACTAGAAAAGTACTCGGAGAGTGCAGACCTCCGCCAAGCACCATAGTCTCCCCCCTGGCGGTTTCTTCTGGATCTATCTCCTCAAGTATTACAGCTAGATCAAATTCGTTGACATACTCCAGATGCAGAATTGTCTCAGCTACATGATGCCGCTTGTTAGAAATCTCTACCTCTAATATTAAATGCACAGTAGGCCAAAATGTAAGAGTACCCCCATTTTTTATATAAATTGCTATAAAATCCACCATCTGGATCAGATCTGGATCAGCCTTTGGGATTTGGTAGAAGTACACATTGTAAATCCCTGAGTCAAATTTCATGAGCTTTGGGCAACAATTACCAGAGATATTGAGAAACATTTTTTTGGGTCCCTTGCCCCAAATGAAAATTTCAAAGTGATCCAGAATCCAGGATTTCTTCCGGATCACCCCCAAAATTCACATTTTCGACACACCCTGAAAATTTCCTCAAAATCCGTCCATAAGTTTTTGAGTTATCTTTAACACAGACAAACAGACAAACAAACGAACAAACAGATAAACGCCGGCAAAAACATAACCTCCTTGGCGGAGGTAATAATAATCCAGCCAGATCATCCAAACAAGACGATATTTCCTTAAACTGAATCAAAATATCTGTGTTCTAAATGAATGTATTGTTGTACACAATCCACAGAAAAAAATAAACATAACATTCATTTTTGCTCAATTTGAGCAATATGCCCTGCATGCAAACTGTTGTGGGTGAATATACATTATTTTGGCATTAAAAATATTTCAGAAAAGATTCAGAAAGGGTCTTAATAAATCAGACACGCTAGTTGCCTTCAATGGCATGATACCAGCCATTTCTGTTTTAGCCAAACTGCCAGTTAGGGGGCCTCACAGGCAAACAGTATTAACTATTATTAATTAATTAATAACATACATTACATTGGGCCATCTAAAATTGAAATCCTGTCTCTTGTTAACATTTATTAAGGGTATTAACTGACAGTTAAATACAATAATATGCATTAAGTAACTGTTAACAATTGTATCTGAACATTTTTTATGTTTACATATGAAAATTGTACTAATTAATATTTGTAAATGGTTCAGGTTAACACCAGATAATGTATTTATGTGCCTTAATTAACAATTAATTACAAGTAACTGAAGTGTCTAGTAAGTGTTTACTAATGTCACATTAATACATTATTTAATGAAATGAAATGAATGAAAGGACAAAGTTAACAATAGTTAACACAGTAGTAAGCACTGACTATCAGTTAAATAATACAATAATAAGCATTAGGTAACTGTTTATTAGCATTAAGTAACATTAGTAAATGGTCGATAACATGTATGTAGTGAAGTTCACAGCTAAACCATAAAGCAATTTGTTTTATAATTGTTTATTTAAGGGTTATGATTGTCCACTTACCTGTCCATCCTTCAATTTCTGATTTTTGGTACAGGTTGAGATCAGTGGACACACTCCATGTTCTTCTTGTAGAGGTTTGCTTGTTCCTCTATGATCATGTAGACGTCCCTTAACTTATAGCCTAACCTATAAATTATTGTGCATGTTATATAAGCATAGTTTGCCATTTATTAATGTGAAACATGGGTCCCTTAAGTAGCACTTCATAAATGCCAAAGAAGGCTGAATAAGCGTCACTTGACCATAATTACATACATTAATGCTCTTTACGGTTAAGTAATGCTTGATTCAGCCCTGTGAAGTGCTATTTAAAGGTGGAGTCTGTGATTCAAATCCAATACGGATTCAGTGTATATGTCATCACGGTCTGCTGGCTGTCTAGGACTGAAATGAATGTTATTTTTTAACATTCAAAACTGGAATATTGGTTAAGTCCGGGCCTTCCTGTGTGGATGGCAGCAAGTCAGAGAGCAAACCCTTTTTGACTTCAGTGAAAATGATGTTTTTGAAGCACAATATTTTGTTAGATAAATGCCCATTTTGGGGATTTACAGGGGTTCTAACAAATAGCATGTCTTTAAAATGTTACTGTGTGCTTCTGTCATATTTAACCTTTTGCTTGCAGTCTCTGTAAGAATGACAAATAAGTTTTACCAGGTTGATATTTTAGTTTGTCATAAAATGTAATTAACCGCTACCGTGCACATTATTAGATTTTAGGGAGTCGTCACATCCGGTCGGGGAACCCAGAAAGACGGTACCGACCCTCCTGCCGTGGGATCTGAACCCCGGCTGAACCGATCAGTCCTGATGGAATCTACTCGAACCAACAGAGAACAGACTTGGCCGTAAGCGCATGTACTGTGTGGCCTCTTTGTGTGCACAGAGCGTACTGTGTGTGATCCAGATGTGTGTCTCTGCGGGATTTGCACCCAGGAGGTCAGGCGTTCTCATACACCCAGAGACCCAGAAAAAGGCGCAGTGAAAAAAAAACTGTATTTCCAGCAACACGGGAAGGTATTCAGCTATGACAGCCTGTGTGTATTTGCATAAATGTTTTGGGGTTTCTCAAAAAGATTTAGACACAAATTGAGTCAAATCTGATATTTCCATCATTAGAATAACGATCAGAGTTTTCCCTGGACAGCAGCTGGTCGAGCGGCGAGAGCCACTCTCGTCTGGATTACTGCTGAGCGAAGCATGACGGTTCGTATGTCAACTGTGTGCGTACGGTACATGTAGGTCCACAGGGTTAACAGCTTAAAGCCTCTCTGATGTGTTTTCAATCAGATGGAAACTAAAGAGGCAACTGAGAACAGCAAACAAAGAACACAATGTTCTCTGCTGGTTTCAAAGACACAATGAAAGAGAAGAGAGGAAAGAGATTAACCTGATTGATCGTGAAGTGAAAGTGGGACAATACAGCAGCAAAGAACAGAAGGAAGACAGAAGTTAACATGATAACAGAGAAAGAAAATAATTATCCTCAAAGAAGAAAAAACACAAATTTATCTTAAAACAAGATATATGTCAGCATATCTAGCCTGTAGCTGCTTCACAGTAAAGCCCTTCACTTGTGTTAGTAGTAAACCATATCACAAAAATAATCGCATTTACAGTTTTTCCTCAGGGTCTAAATAAGCATCCTCACCCCTATTATTACCTCCACCAAGGCCAAGGGCCTTGAGCCAAGGAGGTTATGTTTTTGCCGGCGTTTATCTGTCTGTTTGTTTGTCTGTTTGTTTGTTTGTCTGTGTTAAAGATAACTCAAAAACTTATGGACGAATTTTGATGAAATGAAATTCAGGGTGTGTCGAAAATGTGAAAAGGAAGAACTGATTTAATTTTGGGGGTGATCGGGGAGAAATCCTGGATTCTGGATCACTTTGAAATTTTCGTTAACATTGGGGTAATTGGGACCCAAAAAATGTTTCTCAATATCTCTGGTAATTTTTGCCCTAAGCTCAAATTTGACTCAGGGATTTACAATGTGTACTTCTATCAAATCCCAAAGGCTGATCCAGATCTGATTGCGGATTTTATAGCAATTTATATAAAAAATGGGGGTACTCTTACATTTTGGCCTACTGTGCATTCAATATTAGAGGCAGAGATTTCTAACAAGCGGCATCGTGTAGCTGAGACCATTCCTTATGTACTATGTCAACGAATTTGATCTAGCTTTAATACTTGAGGAGATAGATCCAGAAGAAACCGCCAGGGGGGAAACTATGGTGCTTGGCGGAGGTCTGCGCTCTCCGAGTGCTTTTCTAGTTGGATTGTTTGTTTGTCTGTTAGCAGGATTACTCCAAGAGTTTGTGATGGATTTGAATGAAATATGTTGGAGGGGTGGGATGTGGAACAATGAACAATCCATTACATTTTGGTGGCAATCCAGATTATGACCTGGATTCGGGAGTCGTCATATTTTCACATTAAAGATTTGAGAGTTTACTTCGAGCAAAGCGTGCAGTGTTTTACAATACTCTACTATATGCAGCTGATCTCATCATAAACAAAAATACACATGGATGATGAACAGGGAGGGGGCGCAATTGTACTCGGGCACCTTGGTGGAGATCTGTGCTCTCCGAGTGCCATTCTAGTTATCTCGCCAGGAGATAATGTATTTGGTTTTGTTTGTGGGTGTGTCTGTCTGTCTGTCCATGGCTAATCTCTGCATACTTCTGGCTTCGTGCTTAAGGACCTCTTGTGGTTGAGGTGATTCACACTTTTTGAAAACACCAAGCCTCAAGGAAAAGGAAGATGCCAATTTTCATAGTAGCCAAACCACGGAACTACAAGTTCTGTATCTGTCACGTGATGCCATTGGTCCCCGAAAAGACTTTTTAGATCCATCTTTAGGTCCTAAAAGTTGTAAAATGCAATAATAGCCAAATTCAGAGTAAATTTTCTTCCTCTGTTTATTTGAATGAGACCCAGACTGAGGCTGAAGCGAGGGCGGGAGGTGAGGTTAGCAAGCTGTAACCCTGCGATCGAGCCATGTGACCGAACGGACTGCTCTATGGGCCCAATGGAAGCTGGAAGATCTGTGTACTTTTCCACTGGGAAGTCAAGCCATTTTGGCATCATGGTGAGTCCTGTGGTGTGTTTGGCTGACACACTGCAGGACTGACTGTGGTGTTTCTGTTCAGAGGAAGCATTTAATAGTGAACATGAAGAGCTACTGCAGTTTAGCTGCACAGAGCTGGTGCAGACAGATTAAATCAAACATTACAGCAGACAGTTACAGACACACATGATGGAGATCTGCGCTCTAATGAGAGCACTTTTCTAGTTTATATATCGTTTTTGTTCATTAGATGACAAACAAACCCCTTCATTTTAACACTGATTTCTGAGAGCATTCTGAGTGTTAGCTACTATATGGACTGGAAGCCTACTTGATTAATTCTTAACATTTTGTTAATGGAGAAATAAACTCTTTTGTTGTTTTAATTCAGTATTATGCAAGTGACTACAAAATAAATCTTATCTGTTAAAATGTCCCTGTCTTATGGACTTGCTCGTGTTGATATGAAGCTGGGAAATGAAGTCTAACATTCGTTGTATGAAATTCCCAGTGTGGTGTTGTAGCTAACACCGGCCTGTTACATCCCTAAAGATATGAAAAACAAATACAGCTTGTTGTGGTGACATAAGCTTAAAGTGTGTAGGTTCATACTGTTAACCTGCTTCATGCTTTCATCTTTATCACATCATTTTCAATTTCATACATGACATTACTACCAATTTACAGCCTCGAACTCATCACACAGCTGTAAGAGGATTAGTTGCTGATGTACAGAAGTTCTCTACGCTGCATGTGAGGGATTATTATAGTATATGCACCGCATATATAAAATATTTCCAGGATTCTCAAAAAAGTATTTTAGCCATATGGATGACAATACGTTTTGTCTTCTGCTCCATAAAAAAAAGATCTTAACTTGTTTCTCATGTTGTATTTCCTATCTTTGCAGCCAGAAATGAGTATATCTTTGTTCTTCCCGTACACATAACACAATTTAGTTTAACCCCCCTGTTGTCCTCCAATTTACTAGCACCTTTTATCCTATTTCACCCCAGCGATTTAAACCTCCAGAACATAATTGTAATTACAATTGTTATCCAACTTTAGGCGTCAGCTTCTTTATATCTCGTTGATCACAACCCAAAAACCCCTTAAGATTAAACACATCCCCCCAACACACACACTTATACATCCAGAATACACGTTACATGATTATGAAAAATATGAAAATCACCATAAAATCATACGGATTGACCTCAAACGGCTGCTCATATTTTTTTATCTCCGCCAAGGAGGTTATGTTTTTGCCGGCGTTTATCTGTCTGTTTGTTTGTCTGTTTGTTTGTTTGTCTGTGTTAAAGATAACTCAAAAACTTATGGACGGATTTTGATGAAATGAAATTCAGGGTGTGTCGAAAATGTGAAAAGGAAGAACTGATTTAATTTTGGGGGTGATCGGGGAGAAATCCTGGATTCTGGATCTCTTTGAAATTTTCGTTAATATTGGGGTAAATGGGACCCAAAAAATTGTTTCTCAATATCTCTGGTAATTGTTGCCCAAAGCTCATGAAATTTGACTCAGGGATTTGCAATGTGTACTTCTATCAAATCGCAAAGGCTGATCCAGATCTGATCCAGATGGCGGATTTTATAGCAATTTATATAAAAAATGGGGGTACTCTTACATTTTGGCCTATTGTGTATTTAATATTAGAGGCAGAGATTTCTAACAAGCGGCATCGTGTAGCTGAGACAATTCCACATCTGATGTATGTCAACAAATTTGATCTAGCTTTAATACTTGAGGAGATTGATCCAGAAGAAACTGCCGGGGGGAAACTATGGTGCTTGGCGGAGGTCTGCGCTCTCCGAGTGCTTTTCTGATTTCATACTGTGTTTGTCCATTTTGTTTGGTATATCTTGTCTGAAGGGACGGCACCTACAAAATGCAACCATACATCCATCCACAGTCATGTGGACTCCTGGATTGTAGAGATAATCACTGAACCCACTTATCCCATATACTGTATCCTGTATAGCTTGCTGTATGGTGGCTGGAGATATTGCCCTTCCAGCGCCTTTTGACTTAGACACTTGCCAGAATGAACAACCCAATGTAGGCTTGCTTGAAAGTGGGTCAAATCCATGTATTTCCAACTGTCCCCATACAGACCAAGTGAGGAAAGGGATCATAATAACGTTCCACTTTTGGAAAGAAATGTGTCCACTAGAGAGAACGGACTCTGACGATGGTTGAGGTCCAATATCAGAGGAGGATGTCTCATAATCCTCAGTCCTCATCCACATCATCCTCAGTCTCAGACACATTCGTCTCTAATGCACTTTCACTGTCAAAGAGCTGTGACTGACTTTTATTGGCTGAAAATCTTTATTTGAAGGTCAACTTCAATTGAGACAGAGCATAAAGAGAGAACCAGGAGAACCACCAAGAGGAATGGTTTAGAAGGTTGCAGGAACCATATTTCCCCTGCACATGTTGTGTGATCCATCAGGGGTTCCCACACAACTACTGTATGATGACAGGTTAGGGCCCTAAAGATTATAAAATTGCATGTGATGGTGACCTCAATATCAGCCACAGCAACCTAAACATGTGTAAAATGTTTAAATTCATTATATATTTTATACGGCTAAAAGAGCCTGGGGTCAAATTGACCCCAAGGAACACTGAGGAATACAAAATGTGTACAGGACATTGAAAATATATTATCATGCTAATTTTATGTTCACCTAGTTGTCCATGTTGAATTAGGAGAAGTCACTGAACATGAAGCAAAAAAAACAAACGTGTCAAGCACATAGACAATAAATTGACCCCAAAGATAACAGGAGGGTTAAAATGTAAAATAACAAATCTAACATCAAAAGTCAAGTATAAATGGTAATGTTTTTTTTTTTTTTTTTTTTTGCATGTGGTTCATGTTGTGTACAAATCGAACAGTACAATACAGTAATACAATACAGTATTTATTTTACGGCTACAGTTCTTGCTTGGATCTGGTTACAGAACCACAGTGAGAGAACTTTTAATTTTTATTATGATTTTTTTAAAGTAAAAAACACTCCTTCCAGGTTCAAGTTTGTATTTACAAATACATGTCAAGTGAAGTGACTTTGTGACACGCCAAGCACCGTGGTACAAATCCAAGTTTTTGAGACTAAAATGTGTTTTAAAAAATGCATTATCTGGCCTAAAACTTAAATCAAGAGAAAACATCTGGAACGTCGGGGTGACTCGACACATTGGGCCTTCAATGGCTTCTCCCGGCCTGGTTCTGTTTGGAAAGCGTTGAACGCTCCTCTGCGGTTTTTCCTGGAAGAGCAGCATCGTGTGTGTTGTCAGCCTTTCGTTTGGAAACACTGTGGCAGAAATTCATCTCTTCTTAACAGACCATCAACATACAGCCAGAGATGAAGTCACTTTTATGGAAATGAGGAAGACGAGTGGAAGCAGGATGGAGGCCAAACCACCTACAGACCGGCTGACATCAGCTGTGTGTGTGTGTGTGTGTGTGTGTGTGTGTGTGTGTGTGTGTGTGTGTGTGTGTGTGTGTGTGTGTGTGTGTGTGTGTGTGTGTGTGTGTGTGTGTGTGCGCGCGTGTGCGTGCGTGCGTGCATGTGCGTGCGTGCGGGTGTGTGCGTGCGTGCGGGTGTGTGCGTGTGTGTAGGTCTCATTTATTGTATTTTCATTTTAAGACTCAATTTAAAAGCTTTCGACAGAGTTATTCTTATTCATTCATTAAAAGTGATGTGTCCAGATTGCATCATGCTCCAAATGTTTGATGTTTTTTTACTTGAGGAATCAATTTTTACTGGTCATTTTCACAAATCAACTGCCTTTGGGTGGCAACTTTGTCAAAAAAGGATAAGAATTAGAGTTATATTGATGATATATTGATTGTAGCCAGAAATTTATTCATATAGTACCTTTTAAAACAGAGTTTGCGATGTGCTTTGCAAGCAATGCAAATGCAGGATACAAGGCAATATCAAGACAAACATTGAAGCTGAACAAAAGCACGATGAGACTAAGGTAAAATCTGAACACAGATTAAAAATAATAAAATGATGATAACAAAAGCAAGCCGCAACTTTGAAGCATGCCAGAAGGGCCCCACCTGAGGACCTAAGGCTGTGAGCTGGCTCATATGTGGTAGATTTTGGCTTGCTGAGGTCCAGACCCAGAAGTGATCAGTAAAATCAGTTCTAAAACAAACAGGGAGCCAATGGAGAGAAGCCAATACTGGGGTGATGTGGTGTCGTCTATTGAAAACAGCGAGAAGCCGAGCTGCTGCCTACTGAACTAATTTAGTTGGAGGTGAGAGAGGGATTTTTGGTTGATGCCAGAAAGGAAAGCAGCAAATAACACTCGTCAAGTCTTGAGAAGATGGTGCAGAAATGACTTTTTCAGTCAATCATGTGTGAGAGCGTTGGTTTAATTTTTGGTATGGTTCTGGCGGTGGACTATATTTTGGCAGATAATGGGTAGCTCATTTAATGTTTGCATCTACAGTAGCAGTACCACAACATGCAGGACAAGCTTTCTAGTGAAAGCAGTGTGACTTGCAAGGCTTCCGGAAGGTGGTTTCTTTTCCATTTTCTGCTCTCTCAACCAGACAACAGTGCGCATTTTCAGTGTATCACATCTTAATTTTCAACTTAAGTTGTTCTTTTTTTAGCCGGAATCAAAACCTGAACACAAACTTTTACTGTGCATTATTTGGTTATATTTGCATGCAACTTCTGGCGAGCACATACGAGAGAGAGAGAGAGAGAGAGTTAGAGTGAGAGAGCCAGAGAGAGTCACAGAGAGAGAGTCAGAGAGAGAGTTAGAGAGAGAGAGAGAGAGAGAGAGAGAGAGAGAGAGAGACAGACAGAGAGACAGTCAGAGAGAGACGGACAGTCAGAGAGAGAGAGAGACAGTCAGAGAGAGTGAGAGAAAGAGTGAAACAGAGAGACAGAGAGAGAGACAGACATACAGAGAGAGAGAAAAAGAGAGCGAGAGGCAGTCAAAGAGAGACAGAGATAGAGAGAGAGACAGTCAAAGAGAGAGAGAGAGACAGCCAAAGAGAGACAGAGAGAGAGAGACAGTCAAAGACAGACAGAGAGAGAGAGAGAGAGAGACAGTCAAAGAGAGACAGAGAGAGAGAGACAGTCAAAGACAGACAGACAGAGAGAGAGAGAGAGAGAGAGAGAGAGAGACAGTCAAAGAGAGAAAGAGAGAGAGACAGTCAAAGAGAGACAGAGAGGGAGAGACACTCAAAGAGAGACAAAGACACAGAGAGAGGCAGTCAAAGACAGACAGAGAGAGAGAGACAGTCAAAGAGAGGCAGAGAGAGAGAGACAATCAGAGAGACAGACACACACACCGAGAGACAGACAGACAGACAGACAGAGAGAGAGACAATCAGAGAGAGAGTGAGAGAAAGAAAAGAGTGAGACAGACGGAGACAAAGAAAGAGAGAGAGAGACAGACAGACAGGGAGAGAGACAGACAGACAGCCAGAGATCCAAGGGTGACATGGAGTTATTGCGGTACAGTGGATGGTGTCCCAGTGGCAGATGTAACAACAACAGAGGTGAACCAACAGCTTGTCTTGTCCTGCAGAAACTCCCAGTGATCCCACTGAGGAGAGCAGCAGGAGGAAGGCCAGTATAGAAGTCTGACTAGGCGTGACCGCCGCCCTGCACACAACAATGATAGAGTTCATAATCACTGGACGATGAGGCTTCCAGCTCACAGGTTAGATTTACTCATGGAGCCTTTGAACCGACAACCGATAATAATGATAATAATAAAATCATTTGAGCACAGAATACAAAGTGTGACAAAGTAAACAACTTCATATTTTAAAACTATTGAGTGTAATAGACATTGCTCATATATATATATATATATATATATATATATATATATATATATATATATATATATATATATATATATATATATATATATATATATATGTGTGTTATATATATGTATATATATATATATATATGTATATATGTGTGTATATATATATATATATGTATATATGTGTGTATATATATATATATATATATATATATATATATATATATATATATATATATATATATATGTGTGTATATATATATATATATATAATTTATATAGGGTATATATATACATATATAAAAAGTATTTTTATATATTACATAGATATATTGATATATATATATAAAAATGTTTGAAAATATATATTGTTAAAACCAAAATTACTAACTTATATTCAAATCAAGCAAAGTTATGGTGCTGAATCTTACTTTCTAGCAAACTTATCAAGGAGTCAAATGTTGAATGATATATTTAATTTTAATACTTATAAGTCGGCTACATTCATTTCTCAAGCTTGGGGAAAAAAAAAAACATCAGGATGGCTTATTTGTTTAGTATTATTTGTAATTTATGCTGCTACTCTGATTTCTACCTTTGTCTTTTCTTTATTTTCTAAAAAATGGTGTCTTGTCAGCACGTCCCCGGGCTGGGGATATTATTTATGCGTGACACAATAATAAATTGCATCAAATCAAGTCAATATCAGTAAATGGATCTGTGCTTCCTAATGAGTCTGTCAAAGGCTAAAGGACAAAAGTCACAGCTCTCTGCTATCACTGTATCTCCTCCTCAGTCTTTCATGTCTGCCCTGAACCACAGGGGTCCCTAATCCAGGAAGTGTTAACCTCCTCCTCCTCTTGTAAAACAGACGAACAGACACCAATTAAGCAAAGGAAGGGAAGAGGAGATGGACGGAGAAAGGAAAAGGAAAGAAAGCTGACAGAGGGGAGAAAACAGGAGGCAAAGGTCAAACTTAATGCAATGTAATGCTGAGGAACAAAACAACAAAAAGGGCAGATAAAGAAAGTCAAATTGGGAGAAAGACAGACAACGAGAGGAGTGAAAAAATAAGCAACAGAGGTCAAGCTAAACGCCTCGTAACGCAGAGTGACTAAACTAAAAGAAATGCTGGAAACGGCTGAGGAGAGAAGGTGTTGGCGAGAGGCCAGACAGACCATTAGCAAAGTTAGTCTGGTCAGTGTAGCATAACGACGATACGCCTTTAAAAAAAAAAAAAAACTTCCATCTCACATTTCACTCACTTAAAAATCCTGCTTTTAACCTTTGGTACGACGGTGTTGGCACTCCTTGTTTTCAGTTCAGAGAAGAAGAAAAACTTCAAAAAATACAGGAGAAAGAATCCATGAGGGTAGGACCTGGGCCTCGAGTAGAGACATGGCAAACCAAACTAACGGCCTGGAAAGTTCACTGATACAATATCATATTGTATATCATATACATATATATATATATATATATACACGTATATATACTAAAATTCTGGCCAGATCTTATACATTGCACCTTTAAGGGCAATAAACCATGATGACAGAGATATGTGTATGTGTGTGTGTGTTATGTTATGCATATACAATACCCACCACCAAACGCTACAATCTGACTAGACTTGATCTGGTCAGACTAGTGGGGACTAAGACTGTAGCGTTCAAACTGATGAAGCCACTTGGATAAGGGGTGAAACGTCTTCAGAGACAAATCTAAGTCCAGTTGCCTTCGATTCAATTTTTGCCAGAATGAATATGACCTGGATGAATGAGAACCTTCACAGACTTATTACTGTTACTTATTTATTTTATTATCAATTTTCTTCATTGCACCTTCTTTCCTTCATTGCACCTTTTCTCTCTTACTTTTTACTATACTGTATTTATCTGTACTGTTGTTGATGCTGCTATGACACCCGAATTTCCCTCCGGGGATTAATAATAAAATAATTCATCTTATCTTATCTTAAATTCAACTAGTGCAAACCCCAACACTGGAGGTCCGACCCGAGGAACTGCTCTGTATCCCCTGCTGGATCAACGTTCTGTTGCTTACTGTCATTACACAGGTTACCCAGCGCTCCATCGGCACGCTGCAACACAAATTTCGAGTTGCTGCGGCCGACTGGGGTTCCTTCTTCTCATTTCTGCCATTTATGATTTAGTCCAATTAACCAACTATCAAAGCATACTCTGATCGCACGGCCCCCGGTTAGTGGCACAGTAAGGATGCCACTTGTAAAGATTATAAGATAGCAGTGTTATTTTGACAGTTTCTCCAAGTTTCAGCTGTTTGGTTGAGTTTTGTGTATTGTTGCCCGGCTCTTAGTTAGAAGTTGTCTTTTTTTTACTAACTGACGACTGTAAATTTAGATTGTATGAACTCAGTCGTAGAGGTGAAATGTTGACCCCTATTTCTGTGGAACATTTGGCTAAATCTTCCACATTGCACCTTTTTTAAAAGTGACACACAAATCTGATCAGAAGGGGGGAACCAAGTCAACAATGAATATCTACTAACGAGTATTGTGTGCGTATCAAAGCCTGATACATCTTCTTCCTCTGTGCCATAGAGCTCCATTGTTGTCCAGAAACTATTAGAGACACTTCAATGAACCCCAATGTTACACCGGGTGACATGTTCCCTCAACTCTGTCCCACATACACCATCCTGCTGCCACAAATACTCACTAGAGGACCAAGTCTGGATTAAACCGCTGCTGCAAAATAGTCCCCAAGAAATGCAGTATTTCTCTTTGTTTGTTAGGATTTGGATTTTTTTATGGGATTTGTTGACAAGAAGAAAAACATAGAATACCACCAGACGTATACTACTCATTGCTTTAGATGAACTTTATGCCAGGAATAAAGATAGAAAAATCTTTGCTTTTGTCAAATCGGTAATTAAATAAACTCAGGTCTCCACGTACGAAGAGCAGAGCCTGGGAGGGAGTTAAAAAAAATTGTGAGTAATCACGATTGTCCATAGATAATCACAAGTAATTGCAAAATTAATCACATTTTTTATCTGCTCAAAATGTACCTCAAAGAGAGATTTGTCAAGTATTTAATACTTTTATCAACATGGGAGTGGACAAATATGCTGCTTTATGCAAATATATGTACATATGTGTTTTTTGGAAATCAATTAACAACATAAAACAATGACAAATCTTGTCCAGAAACCCTCATAAAAATGGATTTAGCATAAAACATATGCTCTAATGATAACATGGCAAACTGAGACGTGATTATCATAAAGTGGGCATGTCTGTAAAGGGGAGACTTGTGGGTACCCATAGAACCCATTTTCATTCACATATCTTGAGATCAGAGGTCAAGGGACCCCTTTGAAAATTGCCAAGCCAGTTTTTCCTCACCAAAATTGAGTATAACTTTGCGGCGTTATTCAGTTTCCTTTGTGACAGTATGACATGGGTCAGGTGGTGGGGGTTGTCCTGACTCCTTCCCAGCTTCCTTAGAACAACAGTGGTCTTTGATGAGAGCGGCTGATGAGAGCGGCACGCTAACACCCGAGGGACGACGGGGCCCGGGGGAAAGACAAACCAGCCGGGATTATTGTCAAAGCCGACGACCTGTTTGCTTAACCTCCTCACCCGACCCCTAAGGGGGTCAAGGTCTTCTTGTTCTTCTCCTCGTCTCCTCTCCTGCTGCTCCCTCCCGCTCTTCTCCAATCACATAAAGCCCTCCTCCTCCTGCTTCCCACGCCACGTCGTTACCTCGATTACATCACACGTCATCAAGCACGGCAGGGATTTGGGCTGGTCGGGTATTCCCTTCATGCCAGATGTATGGTCAACAATATGAGAGAGTGTGTGTTTGTAATCCTAATCTCCAGTTTCTCCACTGTCAGGGTTTAAACGGCAACAGATGAGTTGTGGTAAAAAAAAGTCTCCCTAAAGATAAACATGTAGTTTAATGTCTGTTATATTCTCTGTATTTTCACATAGGCAGTAAAGTGTAGTAGCCCGCTACTGTAGGTTGTGTTCTAGTAGTGTCAGGGCTAAGAAGTTACTCAGTCAACAGAGCTCAGGTTACTTTTTTGTGCTTTAATTTTGTAGTACGCTAGATTTCGTTAAAGAACTTAAAAAGTTGAAGCTGGAAAAACATGAAACTGGAATGCTTTCTATAGTATTCAACCTTTATATGAGGTGAAGTTCAAATTGGAAAATCGACATAACTGGCTGCTCTCTCTTTAGTAGAGGAACTAAGGCTCCCACCAGAGGTAGAACAAAGCACAACCATTTTCATAGCTTTCATGTGTTTTTGAAATGGATGGTTTTATAAAGATATGCTACTGCAAAGTTTTTTTATTTGGTTGATGTTTGGATTCCCCCCTGAACTGGAAAATGTAGGCTTCTCCGAAAGGGACGGGACTTCACTTGACGTGAACATGGGACACAAACGAACAGCTTATTGTAAAGTGAAAGTGAAATTAGCACATGGCCCTGTGTTTGTTGGACCCATCCACCTCCCCTCCCCTCCCACCTGCACTGTCTTTCGCTCTTTATAATACATAATCACAGCACATTCCCTGACCATTTTCTGTTGCCATAGATGGGTTCACATTGCAGTTAATGGAAAGTCTGGTGTGTCTCCTGCCATGAAAGGGTTCCTTGTCATGTTTTAAAGCATTTTAGCAGAATAGTTTAACATTTAGGGAACAAATACTTATTTGCTTTCTTTCTGAGAGTGAGGTTTTCAGAGGAATTTCAGGTCTTATCTCTGTGTGTTCAGTGCAGAGCTAGACTCGGAATAGGGTTAGCCTAGCTTAGCATAAAGCAGGGTGAAACAGCTAGCTAGACTGGTTCTGTTCAAATTACAAAAATATACAAACCAACACCCCTGGACAGCACAAATTTTGGTTTTGGACCAAAACAGGCACAATGACACCAAAACTCCAATCTCACTGTGATGACAAAATTTCAGGAAGCTGTACAAGGTCACTGTTGTTCAACAAGAAATGTGTTAACTTACTCTCCTGTATTTGTTGGCTAATTCTCAGGCGGTTAAAGGAATCAAAAGAAACAGGGTTTTGATCTGACTGTCCCTGATCACACCAGAAAAGTCAATCTGGAAATATTGACAAAAACAAAGGACCTCTATCAGTCTGAAAGAAGTGTCACCACACTGGACAAAAAGCATCAATGAATTTGTGAATGTGAATTTCTCCACTGTGGGACCAATAAAGGAATATCTTATCTTATCTTATCTTATCAAACATGTCAGTTTAATCTACTTTTAAAGAGCAACTTCAATATATTTCAACCTAGACCCTATTTTCCATGTATGTTCCATGTTTCCAACTGATTAATAACAGCAACAATTTCTGAAATTGGTCCACTATTGAGGGAGCACACTGCACACTGGCTGCAATATGGTGCTATTGGGGCAAGCTGGCATTGTCTCTTAGGTCCATCAAAAGTGCTTGTTTTTGGCATGACAGGCTCTAATTGTTATTATAACTGTCTGACTTTATGGAAAATCACTGAAGGAGAAGTCTTGATGGAGAAGTCTTGTGAGACGTGTTACCGAAAGACAACAGTGGAATAGAGGAATACATCCATGGTGGAAATGAATGAGTTTGTTGTGCTGGAGTACAGAAAGTGTAGCTTAGTGTTATCTAAAAGATTTTCAATGTTCAATGATGATTCAATGATTTTGACAATGTGCTTGAGGTGAATGTGATGGACAAACATTTATTTGAGTCAGAGTATAGGGATATTCAGATTTCACAACAATATCAATCATGAATCAATAGAAAGGTTAAGAAAAATATTTTATTTTTCTGTAGGGTCCTCTCCATAATGTTGTCAGACACTTGTAGTAACAATCTGAGCCTGTCAGTGAAAAAAAAACAAGCACTATTAATGGACGTAAAGCTACTCGATTGTCCTTGCAGCTTGTTATGTGGCTGCGGGTGCAGGGTTATCCTTCAATACTGGACCAATCTGAAAACATGTTGTCCCCATTAGACACAAAAACATGGGAAAGTAGGGTCCAGGTTGAAAAGTACCAAAGTTACCCTGTAACAAAGCATCATTGTATTTGCATAGCTGTAGATAGAGCTGTTAAATACCAGTGTGTTCAGTCAGAAAACATGTCTGTAGCTTGTGAATCAGCTCTTTGTTTGTTTGAGCTCTGCAGTCTCTGCTGCTGCTGTGTAGCTAAAACTACATATATATACATACACACACACACACACACACATATGTATATATATATATATATATATATGTGTATATATATATGTGTATATATATATATATATATATATATATATATATATATTTATAAACTACATCTTAGCTACATCTGTCAGTTATACTTTAATTACTGTTGATTTATGCTAATATATTATGACTCCACCAGCCCTGCGTTAGCCATGCAATGCTAGCGCAGCTGCATTTGGCCAAATGCAGCTCTTAATGTTGGTCCACAGGATTATGCTGAGCAGTAAAGCCTCCTGTTATCTGGCAGCATTATCCCACAGTACCTAACATTAGTGACCTGTGAGCCTGTGTTGGAACGCAGCCACTGTACAAGTTAATGAGCAGTAAACAGACAATGTGATGTCCACTTGGCGCTACACTGATACACTGTAGCAGCTGATACTGACCCACTGGCCAACAAACTTTTACCATCAGCACTTACAGCGACAATATCAATCGTTCCAATAATCATCACGTAATCGAGGGACGGAGGCTGTGTCCTAAACTTAACTGTAAGTGGTTGTGTTGCCTAAACCTAACTTCCTGTGAAACTGGAAGTTTATTTTGCAACAGCAATATGCATGTAATGAGAGTATATTGCCACGCCATTCCAAAAGTAATGCAAGAGGGGTACCTGCGTGCATTGGTCTCTGATGCCGAGGGCCACTGATGCGGTATTTGGCGAGCTGGGAGTGAGAATGTGTTACTTTATTACTCAGCATCAGTGTTGGACCTCACTAATGCTCTTTTGGCCGAATGGGAGCAAACCTCTGCAGCCATGTTCAACATCTGGTGGAAACCAGATGAGTGGCAACTATTATAGCAGCATATTATTGAACAGAATGACACCTATGTTTGGGTGTGTGCATACTTTTTGCCATGGAGTGTATGTAAATTTACACAAGGGAAAAATACTTCTGCATAATGAGAAGCGCTTCTTATTTCACTGTGGTGTTTTGTTTTGCTGTAAGATTGTATTTAGGATTACTGACAGACAGATGGATGGGTGGATGGATGGATGGGCAGATGGACAGAAAGACGGATGAATAGTGGGTGGATGGATGGATAAGTTGGTGGGTGGATGGATGGACAAATGGATGGATGGATGGCCGGATGGGATGGACGGTGGGTGGGTGCATGGACGGACGGATGGATGGATGGTAGTATGTGCCATTTGAGTATTCAGGGTTGGACTGGGTAAATGCCACCCCGATGACATCACAGATTAGTGTCATGGCTGCAGGCAGAAGAGCGGCTCGTGTTTGCACGTATTGATTTCACTGACAGTAAAACCAGCAGCTAATGTGAGTCTCGTTTGATAACAGGTTGTTTGTGTAGTTTATTTCCTCCTCAAGCTCTCAGTCTCAAACTGTAAAGTGCAGCCTCGGGCGTCTTCTCAGATTACGCTGAGCTGAGGAGAAGAAATCCGATGTGAGTAAACGGCCGCTGGTCACTCGCTCTTTCTGCCTAATTATCTTCTTTTCATTTTCACCAACATTTCACAGTTTGGGCATATAGCTGATGCTGTTTTAATCCACAGTGACACTAAAATAAGCTTCAGAGATACAATCACAGACAGTAACAGCAGCCAAGAGCCACACAAAGGCTCCTACAAAATAAAAGTCATGGGTCAAAACACATTGAAGTGCTTTTTGGACACAAGTTTTCCTTCGTCATTACAGAAGCCACTTTTAAATAATAAATACACATAATGCTTTTTGTGCAGTGTTTAGCCTCTATATTAACACAAATAAAAGTATGTAGTAAGTACAATATTACTACAGTAATGTAAAATATCCTTGACAAAAATGTACTAGTTTTAATGTGACCACCTGTATTACATGTGTTATTACATTACATGAGTGTTTCCATTCAAAATTTAGTCTTCTTTATACTTTACTACAACTCAGAGAGAATATAATCTTTACTGGACTATTATTATTGTCACTAGTTACTTAACAAATTAATGTTACAAATAAAATATGATGAGCATATAAATAATTATCCATTGTTATAAACTACCCAGCGGTATGTAAAATAGATAATAATAACCAACTAAAACGGCTCCTTTCACATTAATGCATCACAAATATTAATCAGATAATGTAAATCTGTAACAGTCAGTGTATTTTTACTTTTGATACTTGAAGTTCACTGAAGTACAATTTATAGTGGAGTATTTTTACAGTGTGTTAGTGTTACTTTAACTTAAGTAAAGGATCTGAATACTTCTTCCACAGCGAGAAAATGGACTTTTTTTTGCATCATCTGCACAACTTTTGCTCCAACAATTTCACTTTTAATGTAATACTTTGTTTTTCATCCATAAAATCATCAAATTTACAGCACTTCCATACATATTATGTAAATTGGTGCACTTTATTTCATAAATAATAAAGTGAAGTTTGGTTTTGGGTGCTGAAGATGATATTATTTATTAGCCAAAAAATTTATGTAAATAATTCAATTAAAGACAGTATTCTTTTTCCATAGTTTCAGTTCATATAACCTTTTTTCTGTCTTTATTTCTGCAGTGAAGAAGCAAGTTATGACTGATGTCTGTGTGGAAAATACACAGTATTAAAAATAAGCACAAATCAGCTGTAATTATACAATTGGTTTTATTATAAAGCAACATAAAGGTTAATTGACTAAATTATAAAAATATTCAGATCATATCACTCAGCTTTTTTTTGTTGTTTTTGAATTAATTTTTGCAGTAACCAGACAGGAGATGAGGACTAATTCCCATATTCACATAGTAAATACTTTGTGTTTTTGTGTATATGTATTTACTTTTTTTTACAGTTCATCATCTTCTTTCTGTCTTCAGGATACGTGAATACGTTTATTAGATGGTGAGATAATAATTGTAAACGGACCAGCTTTTCGTTCTTTTGCGTTTTCGGCTGCGTTTCTTATTTTACAAGTTTTACACCTTTACCGCGTGTTTTATTTAGAGTTAATTAAAACGCATTAATTTACTGTTGTTTTCTGTTTCTCCTAGACTCGAACCTTTTATTCTTCTCTCTGGGAATAGTTTCAAAGTTGCGACAATTTCATCAGAGTTTACAAACCAAATAAACTCAAGTTTATTTATACTGAATAATAAATCGCGACCAGCTGCTTAACTTTAGACGGACTTTATAAAGTTAGATATTTATTATTTTTGCTCTTTTTCTTCTGATTCTCTATATCAGAGAATATATAACACCGACAGACGTTAAACCGGCGGCTATTAATAAAATCTAAAATTCCCAAACCGATCGTGAAGTTTTCAGCATTTGTGTTTGAAATATTTATCTATATAATCTGCTATTAAAATGTTGTGAAGTTTATTTTGGGACACTGTATAAAGAAAACCCGCATTGAAGTTAAAGTCCCCCCGCCGCTCCTCTCCGGTTCATCCGGAGCGTGTTTCTGGGAAAAAAAAAAAAAAAAATTATGCGACAAATTATGCTTTGATTTATACGTATTTTTCTAAACTTAAAATAAAGGCAGATGGAAGATCAAATTTTTACTTAAAGAGACAGAGGCTGGATGGTCAAGATCACAACGGAAATAAATACAAAACTATATGAAATACAGGTGAAATGAATACAAAAAATTATGGAATAAAACCAAAAGTCGGTTAGTGTTATATATATATATATATATATATATATATATATATATATATATATATATATATATATATATATATATATATATATATATATATATATATATATATATATATATATATATATTAAAGTTTACTGAAGGAAACAAATTTTTAAAAGCATCATTTTCATTATTATTAATAGTAGTAGGAGCATTTCTCACTTCTTCTACTAAAGAAATACAATAATATTAATTATAGTTTAATTAATAATAATAACAATAAGAATAACTGTTGTATTTTCTGAATTCCGTGTTTGTACAATAATTTTATTTAAAGGAAAGTTTTACTTTGAACTTTAATATCACTAAAGGACCATTCCAGCGTTTTTTGCAGGTTTTAACTACAAATAATGTATTATTATTAATATTATTATTATTAAGAATAAGAATAGATTCCATTTATATAGCACTTTTCAAAGCTTTTAAAGATGCTTTACATAATAAAGAATGAAGAACAAGCAGTAAACTACATTCATGCCATGATGTAATGCAGTTTCTCCAGGCCGTCAAACATTTCGGTATAAAAATCCATCACATTGAACCTTCAGTCTGCGTTACCTTTAGTCAGTGTATTAGTCTGTAATGTTGCATGCTACAGCACAGATTGATTTGAAAAGAGGGCACCGTATTACAACTCAGAAATGACATAATTAATTCATTCATTTTCACTTTGAGCGATAACACAATTCTTGTAAGTTTCAGCAATTTGCTAACAGATTTTTAGGCTATGCAGAAAAAAAAACAAACAAAACAGTTGAGTGGAGCAGTAGAAAAAATACACCCACATTTCTAAAACACACAAGTATTTTTTAAAAGCATGCAAAGAACTGTTTTTTTAAGTGGAGAAATGAAGCACTTTACAGTGCACAACAACAATATTAAGTGAAGATAAAGGATGAATGGATGGGAAATAGTTTCTGTTTTGAGATTGAATATAAACATAGTATTTCCTCACGTAACAAGGTGTATTTCTAGCAGTAACAGTGGTAGTATTTATCATAAAAAACTCCTGTCACATCAGAGGTTCAGCTACTTCACAGACCACTGTACAAACATTTACAGTAGATGTTATTTTGTTTACTACTACAGCTAAAGCTCTTGTTGTGGCCTTTGACCTCCCAGACAGTGACTCCTTTAGAGGCAGAGTGGATGTTCTTTCAGTTTAAAACACCTCGCTGCTGCATTATTAACCACAAGCCAAGCTGAGCGGATCAGCTGATCACAGCTGCTCGAGTCCATTCGGTGATTAGTGGTCACGCAATGGGCCTCTAAAACACACGGAAGACGATGAAGAGGAGGACGAAGAAGAGGAGTGCAGGGAAGGATGATCTGCTGGTTTCTGGCCACCCCATTGGCTCACAGAGCGGTTCCCAGTAGATGTTCATTGGTTGGTGCTGGTTCCCATGAGCACCCAGGGCTGAGGGGAGGTGGGGGTGGAGGTGATGGGGGAGGTCAAACAGGCCACGCCCGGTTAAAACTCAGCAGCTTTTAGTGTTTATCATGTCTGCCCCCCCCTGCCTCGCCTCCTCCTGTTGGACCTCTCCTCTTCCTCGTCTCCTCATCTCTCTGTTATCCTGCACCTCCTCCTCATCATCATCAGATTCTCTGTTATTCCTGCACCTCCTCTTCACCATCATCAGATTCTCTGTTATTCCTGCACCTCCTCCTCCTCATCATCAGATTCTGTTACCCTGCACCTCCTCCTCATCATCATCAGATTCTCTGTTATTCCTGCACCTCCTCTTCCTCCTCTCCTCATCTTTCTGTTATTCCTACACCTCCTCTTCTGCCTCTCTTCATCTGTCTGTTATTCCTGCATCTCCTCTTCCTCCTCTCCTCATTTTTCTGTTATTCCTGCACCTCCTCTCCTGATCTTTCACTGTTATTCCCATACCTCCTCTTCCTCCTCTCCCCATCTTTCTCTGTTATTCCTGCACCTCCTCTTTTATTCATACTCTTGGTGTTGCTGTCTCTCATCTTTTGTCCTCCTCTGGTATCTTTGCACCTCCTCCACCTCCTTCACTGTCCTCCATATCTTCCTTATTTAGCCATTGCTCACCTCCATTTGCTTTCATTGCTTCCACATCCTCCTCCTACTCCTCCTCGGTGATGTAAAAAAAACAGGTTCTTTTCAAGGATGGAGTTAGTTGTCAAATAAAAATAAATATAAAAACAGTGAATGTGCAGCTGACTTTGAAAGGAAGAAGGATGTGTGGAGATCATCCTAGGCATTCTGTGAATTAATCCATTAATCAAGACATGGATAAGACCCATCCAGTGTGCCATGGATATTCTCCAGACTGCCATCCTACACCAAGGACTTCCTCTCAAAATCAGCTGCACATTCATTGTTTTTGTTTTTAATTATTATTATTGATATATATTGATTGCGGTATAATAAAATGTTAACTGACAACATAATTCATGTGTTTTCCTACTGTGTAGGTACTTGCAGCTCTTAACTCAGGTCAATATAAGATGGCTTATCTTGGCTTAATATTATGTCCCCCTGACTTGAAGCATGATGTGTTCACTTTCATAACTAGAAAAGCACGCAAGAAAGAGCGCAGACCTCCGTCAAGCACCATAGTTTCCCCCCATATTCACTCCAAAATAAAAATCCTACATTTTTTAAAAAGAATTTTATATCAGTGGTAAACATAGAACATATATACAAGACACAACATAAAACTCACAATACATTATTTCTAAAACCAACATATGTACATTAACATTTTACAAAGTGATACAAACTGTGTCATGGTCAGAAAAATAACAGTCTTCAACACATATCTGGGGATGTTGATTATTGTTGAAGTAAGCGTGGGATTTGATAGAAGTACACATTGTAAATCCCTGAGTCAAATTATGAGCTTTGGGCAACAATTACCAGAGATATTGAGAAACATTTTTTTGGCTCCCATTTACCCCAATGTTAACGAAAATTTCAAAGTGATCCAGAATCCAGGATTTCCAGAAACCAGTTCTTCCTTTTCACATTTTCGACACACCCTGAAAATTTCATCAAAATCCGTCCATAAGTTTTTGAGTGATCTTGAACACAGACAAACAGACAAGCAAACGGATAAAAGCCGGCAAAAACATATTGCATACATAACAATTAACCACAGACTCTTCTCCTAACTTTAACCAAAGACTGTAGCTACCACACAAGTCTCTGCTGTGAAACCTTTCACAGTGTGTTTGGCAAAACAATTTATTAGGGCTGTCAAAGTTAACGCCATGATAATGCGTTTTAACAGCACTAATTTCATTAACTCATTAATGTGCTGGGTTCATTGGTATCATATGAAACTAGAAAACCTAATGAATACTGGTACAGTACCACCATGTCATACTAGCTTGTTGTAAAGGAGACTAAATAACTCTCCAAACTTGGAATTAAAAACCTCTGACCTCAAGATATGTGAATGTAAATGGGTTTTATGGGTACCCACGAGTCTCCCCTTTACAGACATGCCCACTTTATGATAATCACATGCAGTTTGGGGCAAGTCATAGTCAAGTCAGCACACTGACACACTGACAGCTGTTGTTGCCTGTTGGGCTGCAGTTTGCCATGTTATGATTTGTGCATATTTCTTATGCTAAATGCAGTACCTGTGAGGGTTTCTGGACAATATTTGTCATTGTTTTATTTCCAATAATAAATATTTTCATACATTTGCATAAAGAAAGCATATCTTTCCACTCCCATGTTGATACCAGTTTTAAATACATAATAAGTCTCCCTTTAGGGTACATTTTGAACAGATAAAAATTATAAAAATGTAATCTTGAGGTTTGAGTATCCTCTACAGGATTTGGTTCTCTGATTAAAAAGTCAAAGATCCAAGAAGCCTGAAAACTTCAATGGGAAGTAAACAAAACATTATGATGTTGAGAAAACTGACTTTATAATCTGCATCTTAAATTAATTCACTTTTATATTCTGGGTCAGTTTTAGATAAATTCAATAACCATGGCGACTTGTTTTCTTCACAACGTCAGCAACAAAGCATGTTGAATTTGCTACAAAGGCTCATGGGTAGTGTAGTATTTAGACCAGAAGACACAAAGCAAAAATAATTAAAACGATCATAACATATGATTATTGATTATTATTATTATACAGTATGTTCTGACAACCTTGTTTCTTGCTCCTGCCATCTTATCTTTTCAGCTTCTCCTCCTCCTCCTCTGCCATCGCTCATGAACCCCCTACTCCTCTTCATCCCCCTCCTCCAACTCCTCACTGTCTTCATCTCTTCCATAGCCATCGCCCACCTCCTGCTGCTACTGCCTCTGTTCATCCTCCTCCTCCACCATCCTCCATCTTCTCTTCCTCCTCTACTGTCTTTACTACGTCTTCTCTTCTCCCCACTCTTTTTCCTGGTCTCTATCCCCTGCTGCTTGTTGTCTCAAGAAATCAGTTAATCGTTTCCTCTTTATGATGTCAGAAAATGTAAAAATGCTGATCATAATCTCAAAAACCCGGCACGGCGTCTTCAAATGTCTTGTTTTGTCCGAAAACCCAAAGATGCATGTCAGATAAAAGCAGTATCCTCCACACTGGAAGCTGGAACCAGAGAAGATTTAGCATTTTTGCTCAAACACTAACAACACTGCAAACATATCAATTTAATCTCAATCCAGCAAACCTTCCCTAAACCTTTATCTTCTATTTGATATCGGTAGTATTGATGATGGTATATAGTGATGTTTTTGTATGACCTCACATAACCTGCTGCCTTCTCTTCCTTCTCTCCCTCCTCTTCCACGGCCTTCACCCCCTGCTGTCACTTTGCCGTTTTCTTCCAGGAAGCAGCTCTGCCTCTTTGTTTGACTTCAGAATGACCCGTCTGTCTTTCACCCTGCTTGTCTGTTTCTCCAACATGCAACAACATCCACTCGTCTGCACCCAGAAAAGATTCATCAGATTAAGACAGATTTGTTTTAAGAAGACCTTGAGAGGACATTTAGATAAAAAGTGGTCCCTGGTTTTCACAACCTCACTGTGGCTAAATTCTGATCAAAATACACAAACTAAAACTTGAAGCCTGATTTTTCTGAGACTGACCGACCACATTGAGGTAAACCAGGCTGTTTAGTGGGACTTTACTTGGATGTCTCTTAGTTTGTTCGTCTAACTCCTGGGCAGTTTGTCTGTCTGCCTGCCTGTTTAAATTTCACTGTCGTTTTCCACCAGTCTGTTCAGTTCACACACCTGTCTGTCTCTCTGTCCGTTTGACTGACTGGCCGTCTGTCCGACTTGATATTTTGTTCTCGTTTCTGTCTCTTTCCTCTTCCCCGTTTGTCAATCCAAGCTGCGCCTGTCCGGCCTGTCTGTCTGTCAGTCCGTCCACGTGCAGTTTAAATCCGGTCTCACCTTCCCTCCTGAACTCTTCCTGCCTCTTTATATGTTTTGTAGAATTCAGAGAAAGTCTGCTCAACTTTCTCTGCCTAATCTTTTCTCTGGTATCCCATTAATCTGGAGGAAGCTGGATTTGAGTCTCAATTCATTTGAAATATTTTAAAGAATTTTAGATCAATAGACAAAAAAATGTAATTACAATTTCATTATTTTATTTTATTTTTTTATTGTTTTTTTTTTACATGAGCATTGTCACTTTGGTCAACAAATCAATATGCTATGCTAAATAATATTAATAGAAAAATAAAAATAAATACAAATCTACAAAATCATAAAATACAATAAAAGACAAATTAAAAGAAATATTGTAATTCACAAGCAGCCATTTGTTTTAGAAATACAAAAAGCGACACATTTGTGTGTGTGTGTGTGTGTGTGTGTGTGTTTGTGTGTGTGTGTGTGTGTATGCAAGTATTGTGTGATAATTTGTGCTTTACTTCAAGATCTATCCACATTAACAATGTGCTGCAAGTAGTCTCCACACTCTCAGACACTGCTGCATATTTCTCAGTCCTGGTCATCAAGCTGAAAGAAATTTGTTGGTATGATGCCACTTTTGCCATCTCTGTGAACCACTCCTGCAAAGAGGGCTCACCTGGGTTCCTCCAGTTTCTCATAATAATTTGCTTTTCCACAGTTGTACTGGTCTGAAGGAAATCAGAGGCTCCACAGTTAGATGTCTTTTGCGGATCACTGAGAACATACAGTATAGCCTCAGGCAGAGTCCAAAGTTGGTCCGGGTAATGTCTTTTATAGCCTCATGAACTGTGAACCAGCAGTCCTGAATGATGGGACATTCCCAGAGTAGGTGAAGAGTCCCTTCAGAGTTGCCAAACTTCCAACAGTCAGTGTTGTCCCTGAGCTTAAGCCTCAACAGTTTGGAGGGGGGTCCAACAAAAACAATGGAGAATCTTAAATTGGATTAATATAGAGTCGATATTATGTTTATTCTTCTTCAAGTGTCTGCATTTGTCTGTTTTAGCTACAACATGAATAAAACTCCAGAACAAGGATGTCCTGCATCTATTGTCTGGCTGAGTCTCTGACCTTTGACCCTCCACTTGTAAAGCTGGAGACCTGGAGGTCGAAGCTTTTTGTGCCACTGGAGAAGAGTGTGGCTGAAAAAAGAGTCTGGCGGAAACGCAGATTAAACCTGAACAAAAAGAACAAACGAAAGTGATTTTAAAGTAAGAACAGCGTTCATTCTTCAACTGTCTCGTAAATCAGCCATTGCATCAAGAGAGCAGCAGCCGCACGGAGGAGGATAAATCGTTTCATTCCTCTCTTAGATAAAGTCAATTAGTAGACAACCAGCTATAATTGGAGCTCGTTGGGTGACATCCAACACGTTCTACGTCCCCTCTGAATCCAACCCCCCGCCACCTCCTAACACAGCAGCTTAGCTCTGTCGCCCAACAGTCGGAAGACGAAAGTGGGTTGAAAATGGCTGACGTCTCAGGAGCATTTCGGTGGAAGAGGAGGCAACTGACTGTGCCTTTAATGTACATCTGGAGAATGATTTCCATGCAATGCTTCTCAGAGCAGATGGTTGTAGGGTAGAAGGAAAGGAAGGAAGGATGAAAGGAAGGAAACGAGAACTAACATACAACACGCAGCAGAAATGAAAGCACGCAAATGTAATAGAGCGTGAAGCCACGAGGTGAGGATGAAGAGCAGGTCAGGATGTACCCCTTCCTCCCTTCTTTATCTTCTTGTGTAGAAAATGGGGGGAAGGGAGGGAGGAGGAGTGAAGGCCGGGCCTCTGACAGAGGTGAAAGCAAAGGGAGGTTAGAGGAGGGAGCAGGGGCGGAGTCGGCGGGGAAACTGGCACCTCGGCGGGCCACTCAGATGTCGGTGTTCTACGAAAGGAAAAAAAAAAACCCTGGTGGAAGATTGAGATAATTCTAATTAGAAGTGACTCTGCGTGCCAGTGATCCATGCAGACTATTAGTGTTGTCACGAAACACTGCGGATGCTACTGGGCATGCTCAGTGAGTCGGGCAGCCCCCGCATCGCTGGGCCGTTTGGCGAATGGAAGGTCACGCCGCCTGGGTGTGCAACAGCGAGCGCTCCCTCAGCACGCTCTGGGTTGCCTGGATTCTGCACGCGATCTTCACCAGGGGCGGGGTGGGAGCGCCGCAGCCAGCCGGGTCACAGGATTTTTTTTTTTTTTTTTTTTTTTTTTTTTTCCATTTCGTGCGTTGTTTGTTTGAAAATACTGCAGCACAGTTTTGCTGCACTTTGAAGCTGATGCCCTTAAAATAGGCCACGGAGGGTCCAAGGCAAAAATACATTGACCCGCTGCTCAACTGAAGCTGAATTTAAAAAAATAGCATCAAAACGAAAGCAGGCGTGTCACAGCGGCGCCGCTCAGACATTCGGCGCTCATTCTGACAGAACAAAACCAATCTGATGTGTCAAAAGTGCTCCGGTGTGATGCAAACACTCATTTAACCTTTTCGCTTTAAGAAACACAACCATTTAATTTTACACCTCGTAAGCCCTTTAAAGTTTTCATATTAACATTAAGGTGAAACAAGCTGGGAAGGAGGAACTTTAAGTGGTGACACAACTGAATGTGACCACAGTGTCTAGATTTAAGTTTTAATAACATAATTTAAGGTGTATTTAAACTGCATGACCATAATCTTCAAAATGAAATATAAGGAACCCCGAGTTTATATTAAAGGGTGTTTTGTGAACATTAAGAGATCGTTAACGCAGTTTTAAGCATTCTGCATTCTGACTTGTGAAATTTGTTACCCGCCAATATTATAGCTCTGTTATTTTCTCTGCTTTGTGTTACATAGTTTTATGTCAAACTGTTGTGTAAAATAGAAGCGTACAAGGTGTGAGACAATATCTGTTTCCTCTTAATGTAAAGAATTAATAGTATATTTATTGGAAAATTTCAGAATCATCATCGTCATCATTAACAAAGCAGAATAAACAGCAATAAGTATAAAAGTGGTCTTCACAGGGTTAAAGCATGCTGCTGGGTGTGTTTTTGTTACATAGCGGACGTGTGTGTGTGTGTGTGTGTGTGTGTGTGAGAGAGAGAGAGAGAGACAGACAGAGAGAGAGAGGGGGTTGGTGTTTTTATGTTATCAGTCCAGTCAACATTTACATTTCATATACAGATCCTTTACATTTACTATTTTTTAATATGTATATTCATACACATATTTTTAATGCTTTTGATATATTGTATTAATATTCTTTAGCTCTGTGAATGAATTGATTTTACACAGATTTGTTTTACACAGTTCCATTAAATTGTCATATACTGCATACGCATTTGTGAGTATACAGTATAAATAAATGGATTATGCCACATCACAAAATGCAATTTTGCTGCACATGGTTATGAGTGTTTTATGTGTGTAGTGCAGAATCGAACTTTCAGGGCAAAATGCAATGATTGTATCACCTCAAATATAAGTACTGGACCTGGAATTGGAATAAATTCATTATTTTTTGTCTTAATAATGATATTGCTACCACAAATTAAAACAGATAATTAAAATTTTTAGTAAAATAAATCAAATAATGACTATAAGATGTATTTAATTTTCATTTTGACATCTTTTTGGATTGGTGGCCTTTTTAGAAATTATTTCCCAGTTTAACAATTTAAACTTTTGTTCACTGCATTTCTGCAGGGTTTGGCTCTGCAGGGCATAGACTTGCTTGGAGTTATTCAGAAAAGTACAATTATACATACATACACACACACACACACACACACATATATATATATATATATATATATATATATATATATATATATATATATATATATATATATATATATATATATATATATATATATATTATATATATATATATATATATATATATATATATATATATATATATATATATATATATATATATATATATATATATATATACATATATATACATATATATACATATACATATATATACATATACATATATATACATATATATACATATATATATATATACATATATATACAATATATGTGTGTGTGTATATGTGTGTATATGTGTGTGTATATATATATACACACACACACACGCACACACAAATGTCTATTTTAGAGAAAAGAATATTGCTGTTATGGTATTATTATTATTATTTATTTCACTTATTATTTATTACTTATTGTTGTAGTTGCTTTATATTTCTGAATAAAGCTTTCTTTTTCTTATTAAAGACTGTTTATCATCCTGTTTAACAGCCTAAAGAGAACAAACTTTGTCTGCAGCATATGAAGAATCAGGCTCCACCCACTGAAAAATAATCACACATTAACAAACATGAAGACGGAGGAAAATATTTCACATGAATTCTGGTTACAGGAGGAGAAGGCTGAATTTAGCAGTGAGTGATTTAGGGTTTGTGTGTTTTGATTTAGCATTTTTAAAAGTGAGTACAAGTGGTCAAAATGTCCTCCCAAAAACACTCTGAAAGCCTAAACTATCAAAATAAAACTACAGAAACATTTTTCGTTAACTTTAGCATAAATTCTCCATTAAGTCAACAAATAAACATTTAAAATCATTAAAAAAAAAGCAGAAAATCAGATGTCATGATTGAGGTTTTGTGTTGCTTTGAATTGGGATGAAAATACATTACACTAGAGGTGAATGATACCTAATAAACTATCAATATGTCTATGTCTCATTCCTTCTAACCTATACTGTGCTGCATTCACTGGCTGTTCGCAGAATGGGACATTACACACAGTCCTAGTGAATATAGGTGACAGGAGACTTCTCTGCCAGTGAATCGGCCATCATGTCCTGCTGCTTAAAACTTTGGCTTGTTTTCTGATTATCTTTCATGACAAAAAGGTGACGTTCATTTGCAGATCACTAACATATGATTGCTCGCTGCAAGTTAATGTGTTTCTCTTTCTTTCCAGCTGCTCCAGAGATTGTTTCACTCGTTGGAGAAGTTTTAACAACTGGGCAGAATCGAAGTGTGTCAGACTACTTCACTCCTGTGCAGGTGAGATTAACTTGATTCAGGAAACTCCTACAACAAGCCGCTTTCAATCAAACTTCACTTTCACCCAGCAGCAGGCAAATACTTTTCAATAAATGAAATAGAAATCAAGGCTTCCTACTGAATTTAACAGCTAAATTATAATCTGCATATTTGGTGTCGGAACCATTAAAGTGTTTCTTTTGTAGTCAAAGGATCCATTTACAGAAGTGTTTTTCTGAAACAAGTGAAGCTATTTTTAGACTCACTAAAATGAGGCAGAAAAGTGCACTCAGGTCAATTTAACATCTTATGGAAACAATTAAAATCATGTCAAACAAAAAGTTCACATGGAAACAACTAAAATCATCTTAAAGTAAAAGTTCACATCAACACAGTTAAAATCATCTCTAACAAAAAGTTCACATAGAAACACGTAAAATCACCTGCTTACTTTATATTTGCTTACATTTGAAGTTTTGAAGTATTTTCTTACCAGTAGTCCTACTTCTGTCCTCCTGGCTCTTCGCCTCCTCTCCTCCTTTGGAGTTTTGCATCTTTAAAAAGCGGCACATTCATCCGGGTGTTTACAGCTCTGCAGATGTCAATCATAAACAACAACATGGAAATTACAGCATGTGACACAAGCTGTCAACGTCTGTCTGTCTGTCTGTCTGTTAATGATGATGAGCTCAGCTTGACAGCCTGTTGATGTTGCTTACAGATCATACATACACAATTCACTGTCTCACCATCGCTTTTATTGTGAAATAAAATTCAGATATTATCTGTATTTCTGTCTTAAAGCAGAAAAACTAACTCCGCAAACAAAGGGATATGATTTGCGTATTGCACAGTGTAACACACGTCCTTAACTTTTTCAATTTTATAATTACATTCATTTTACACACCTACTGCAGTTCTTTGGGCGAAAAAAGTTTTCCTGCCGTTTTCTGGTTCTTGAGTCACAGATGTTCAATCGCTCCCACTTTGGGGATTTGTCTTGTTTTTGCTCAGATTGAGGGATTATTTTTTTCCCCTCTCCAGGTTGAAACCTCACATGAACCTTCAGGCTTATAAAACCCTTTAAAAACCCATAGTATCATTTCAAAAATACATCAGTGAGACTAAATACCTCAAAAAAATCCTCAGATTTGGAGTTTTCTGTCTTTTTTTTATGTTTTCATTTACAAAAATATATTAGGTTTACTATATGTGATGTGAATAAACTAGGAACTGCAGATATTCAAGGTATTTTCTGTCATTTTTCTGATAATCTCACATAGTCTTTCTACTGTTATTCCTCAGGCAGCTCATTACCATCCAGAAACGCAGTTTGATGTTGATTTTAAAAAGCCAACATTAAATGATAACACTAAGAGATGATGCTCAGATGATAGATGATGCTTTATTGATTACAGAGGGAAAATGAAATGATGCAGCAACCCAATCACAATTCAGCCTGTGAAAATGAAAGAATGCACAAATGAAAGTTGCTACATGAGGACCATGTTACTGAGTCTGATTTAAATGAGTAGTGAACTGAAACTGTAGTGACTGATTAAAGCTGCAACATCCAATGATGATCAATAACAAACGTAAAATAGACCAAATTTTCTGTCTCTTTGTGGTCACTGTAGCAGAAATATCTGTATTTTTAAACAAAGTGAGCAAGGACTGAGGAAATGTGCATTTCCACCTGCAGCAATGGGAAGGTGATGATTTTTATTTTCTGTGAAGCTCCAACCGAAAAAAACCTGAATAATAATAAAAAAAAACCCATAAAAAACAGTAAAACGTGCCAGACGTTCAGGAGTGTGAACACATAGTCAGAGACTCTGAAGCACCAGAGTCTATCTGCTTGGTGTCACATTTTCTTTTTTTTTTTTATTTATTTATAAGGACAACACACTGTAATCAACATTTCTTTAAATGCTGTTTCAAGTTTCAACTACAGTCACGGCAAAACATGTTCTAAAAATCAAGTTTAGAAATGAAATAAGAAACCAAAATTAAATGTTAGTAATAGCATCCGCTATCCAGTGTACCGTATGTTGCCATGCAAAGCAATACGAAGAAGCAAGAAGTATTTTAATAAATGCGTAAAGTGAAAAATATTCCATGAGAAGTAAAATTTCTACATACAAAATCTTACAAAAGTAAAACAAAATATACTTAAAGTATCAAAAATAAAAGTATTTATTCTGCATAATGATGCTCCGTTGTGTTATTATTGATTTATTGCTGGAATACTATTACTGATTCATTAATGTATAAATGTATGCAGCTTTTTAATGCTGTCCAGATAGAGCTATTTTTGTACAACTTATAAAGTTGTTTAGTTTAAGGCTAGGATTGTTCTTCAAAATCATTTTTGTTATATTTGTTGAAATTCTCATTACATCCTGGCAGCAATCCATAAATCAAATGCTCTTACAAAAAAAAAAAAAAAAAAGATCTAGTGTCTGTGGCTGTCGCAGGCCTGCAGTGAGCCCGTCCAAGCATTTCATTCGGCCCAAATGTCGTGACTCTGCTCGGGTATCCATTGCCTATCACCAGAGTCTTCCATCAGCTGCTAGCTTGACAGCTGTGATTAATAACAACAGCCATGTTGTTTGTTTATGTTGGTGACCTTCTCACTATGTTCAGTGACTTTAGGAGCTAGTGCTGCTACTTTCATTGGAAACGAGTGGGCAACACTATGCTGGGTTTTTCGGTTGGATGAGTTTTAAAATCAATCATACGCTTGCTAGTTCCTTAAAATTACCAACCCTAGCTTTAATCTATGACTATACTGTAAAATCTGTTGGGAGCAAATAACCTTGAAATGCAGTACTCATCATACACCGAATCTTTGTGAGACTCCTCAGCATCATTCTGCGGATGCAGCAAACACATGCTTAATGTTGAGAAGTAAACAAAAACACTTAAGTTCAAGTTATGAAACCATGCTAGTTAGATTTAGTAAAGAATTACATGACTGGGCTTAAAACTGCTATGTTGTACAGTGAAAATAACACCGGACGTTGTGAACAGGGAACATGAACGAACAGCTGATTGTAATGTGGTGCATGGGACACAAGCAGCGGACTCCTGGATGGAAGCTTAGTGTTTGTTGGACCCTCCCACCTCCCCTCGCTGACCCTGTGTGCGTCGTTTTACTCCTAAAGCTATGCCACCACATTCCCAGCGCACTTGCCCTGAGCATTTAATATTGACGTGGATGGGTTTGTATTGCAGTTAATGGAAAGCTCGGTGCGTCTCACACTGATTTTAAAGGGTGCCTTAAGTGGCGATATCGAACGCTGATGGCCTTGACAAAACATTGGTATTTGACGCCCTGGGTATGAGAATAGGCTGCTGTGAAATGTAGAAAGTCTCATAAAGGGGAAATACTCAAGTAAAGTAGCTCAAAATTACACTACAAAGTACAGTACTAAATAAATGTACCGTTAGCTCCATTACATCACTCACTACAGAACACAAATAAGTAATAATGTTAATAAACACATTTTGCACACATGCAGAGAAGCATTATGTAATAAAACGTAGATAAAGACGCATGTTAACAAGCACATACAGTATTAACCATGCAGCACAACACAAGTTGTAAGAAATGGTTGTAAATATACTGTATGACCACGATGTTGATGAAAATACTAGCAGGCCTACACATATCCAACTACGCACAGGACATATTAGTGGTTTGTGGCATGATAGCAAAAATAATAATATTAATACTAAAAAAAAACACTAAAATTATTTTGTGCATTGTGAATGTTCTGACTTTCGGAGGCAGGCTTTAAGACTTTGCATGAAGGTTCGTAGGTATTCCAATTGTCCAGATCCTTTATTTAATATCTTTATTTTTATCATTATTTAATTATTTTGACAAACAGAAATAACGTTTATGTTGGAAATAACAAGCAACTGTGTGTGTGTGTGTGTGTGTGTGTGTGTCTGCTGTGTGATTTGGTACTAATAAAAGCTTGGACATTGAGAAACAGAAGAAGAAGTTATGGATATAAATATCTTATTAATGTCAAAAGCAAGGGTGTTTTTCTGCCCTGGAACCGAGATGTAGTGAAACTACAAAGCACGGCTTGATTTGTTTTAGTTGTTTTTGTTTTTAAAGTTTCAAGGCTGAAAATGCAGAATTAACAGCTGCTGCTTTTTTCTTCCAGTTTTCATAATATGAAAATGTAGAAATGCTGTATTTTATGAGAGAATATATAAATATTTTCCAGTCAAAAGTTGTTCAAAATCATTTCATATCCGGATTTCAGTCATTTCTGTCTGACAGTTTAATGACATGATGCTAAATATTACTTCAGTATTATACATAAACGAATAAGGACGTGCAAATCAAGCTCTGAGGTATTGTTTCTTAGCTTGTACCCTGTTGATGGTGCAGGCTCTCCTGGTCTTCCTCGTCCTGGTGTCGGTCGGTGCGCCGTGCTGTGCATGCCGGGATTAGCTGAGCTGAAGTTGGTGATAATGACCTGTGAAGGACTTTGTTTAGGAGCTCGGGGGTCAGTGGGCCCGAGCAGTCCCGCTTTAAACTTCAGCTCTGCAGCAGATTAGATGCCACTTAACACAGAGGCTCAAAGGGCCGCTTACCAGAATAATCCTCACCATACAATCACACCTCCAAAAAAAAAAAAAGTCTTACCCTTACATGTTGAACACACAGTACGTTTGTCCTGCTGGCTGAAAAGTTTAGTACCAATAATCCTAAACTGATGTTCAGTGATTTGTGAGCTTGTTTACTTCTTCTTTACTGAGATAGTTTTACTTTTAGGCTATATTTTATTTGGACAACATTCTTGTGTTAATGCAACATATAAAACTTTGGCTTCATTTATTAAATTAAGAATTTTGTAGAAAAACTCTAAATATAAGATTTAGATACTGGTACCAAACCTTGGGTATTGCTATCAGCTGTAGTATTGAACAATTTTAAGCAATGTTCAAAAAAAATAAATAAAATATCTGATATTTTCTCACTCATCTCTGCAGATAGATGCTGATGTTTTGGCAGCTCTATTCAGTCTCGCAGCAGTTTGTGAAATAGTCACAAAATTTTATCTCTTTGATTCATGTACATAGACACGAATTTCCCTTTTTATTCGTAACACTCAGCGCGACTTTCAGTGTATTTTTTGTGCATTTTTCTACGAATGTCCAGCAACATGTGACACACGTGTCAATTTCTGTTCCAGTCTTTTCAAAACAAAACTACTGAGTTAGGTTTGGAATAAAATAACACCAAAAGTGCTGTAACTTAAGTACGGCACCTATAAGACAAACAAATCTTTGACTTGTGGTTTCACACAAGACACAAACACCAGGGTGAAAGTCCTGTGTTTTTTGATCCGGTCATCCACCCTGACCTCCTCCCTACAGGCATTTTCTGCTATTCACACTTCCCGGTTCACAATGAGTTGGATTACATCCAATTTTCATGCTGACCATCATGTTTTTATGTTCCCAAATCATTACATTAAATTTCATGACTATTTCAGGAACTGCTGTGCAACTGGGCTGGAGCTTCTGAGTCTTAAATACTTTTATGTTTTTTTATTTCAAATTTAAGTTCGTCATCATACTCCTGAAGTAATCCGAGACAACCAAGCAGCACACTGCTTTAAATGAATAATAAATACAAAAAATTATTTGCATGTGAAACACGCTTTCAAAATGTTATAATGCCATGCTCACTAAACCTGTTTCTGGTTGACATGAATCATGATATAAACTCAGTGGTGAGCAGCAGCAGACTAATGTTGACAATGTTAACCCTGAAAATGAAAGTTTGGATATCATTACTCACCACATTACTTATGTTGACTTCTTGAAGAAACCTTTGTTTCTTTCTCGCATGCCTCCATGGAGAACAAATAATCAAAAAATCTGAGAAAAGTTTGGATGAATTGAAGAAAATGGGGGCTACGTGTAGCAACAGCAACTATCAGTTTACAAACTCACAACTGGTGCAGAATAAACCAAGTTTCATTTATCCAGTTATGTGCTCACTACTTCCCAAACACGTGCATGTTTCCTAAAACCTGACGATTTTAATATGTCGGACTCACATGGACGTGTGTGAGACTGTTTGTGTGGGAGTGTTTTAAGGGAGGAAACTCCTCTTTCTACAACAACAGACACCGGACACGTTTTTTCAGTGGCACACAGCCCTGTCTCAGTTGGATCGGTCAGGATGAGCCGGGTCTGCGTGGAATCGTTCACCGCCGATCGGCGCACAGTGCATGTCGGTTACATTTGCGTCAAACTTGATCCTGACTTGTTCTGACGTCATGCACACGTGGGCAGTGATAACCTCATGAAGTCAAAGCGGCCACAGTTTTTAGAGCCAGATGCCACGGTTGCTCTCCACAGACTGCAAGGCCCAGAGCATGATGGGAAACGGCCAGCTGTCACCTGATCAAAGAGCTGATTGGCTCTTAGTTTTGACAACAAGCACTACATGTTGTAGAAAGGCAGAGCTTTCTGTATAATTGTAATATGTAACAATAGATTGTAGGCTGTTAGTCTCATGTTGTGCAATGAAGTTTCTGTGAACGAATACATCTTATGTGGTTGATAATAATAATAATAATAATAATAATAATAATTCTAATAGGGCTGCACGGTGGTGCAGCACTCTTGCCTTACAGGCGACAGCAAGAGGGTTGCAGGTTCGATTCCGGCTTGGAGCTCTTCTTAGTGGAGTTTCTCCCCGTGTAAGCGTGGGTTTTCTCCGGGTACTCCGGCTTCCTCCCACAGTCCAAAGACATGCAATTTAGGTTAACTGATGACTCTAAATTGCCCATAGGTGTGAATGTGAGTGTGAATGGTTGTCTGTCTCTATGTGTCCTGCGATGGACTGGATAATTCTAATAATTAAGGTTATTTATTTATAAGTGCTATCACTTATTAAAACCAGTGCTCATTACAAATTTCTTTACAGGGCGGACATAAAAATGATCCAATGCCAGATACATTTCCACACACTTCATGTACATTCTTGGAAGGCATCTGGAAACTGTCCTGACCTGATAGCAGCTTTTTGTCTCCGCCCTATGCTGCTGCTACCTGATCTCGTCTACTTCAAGGAGAAGTGCAGTTCATCTCGAACAAGCTTATTGCCAGATCTGTTAGGAATGTCAAGTCTTAGGTTTTTTGTGATTCATGTTGCATGCTCTTTTGTTTGCACTTCCTGTTTTATTTTGTATTCTGACATCCCCTCTCATTTCAGATTCACTTCACTTCCTGCCTGCATATTTCCCGCCTGCACATTTGAGCACCTCCCTCTGACCTAGTTTCCAACACCACTCACCTGCGTCCGATTGTCTTTTGCCCGCCCTGATTGTGTCCACCTGTGCATCGTCAATCACTCTCCTCACTAGTATTTAATGGTTGCTTCCCCTTCCATCTGTGCCAGTTCGTCTTGCTTCATCCGTGTTCAAGCGTACCAGCATCCTTCCTAGTGTTTTTGATACTCTGCCTGTCTTTTGACTTAGCCCTTGCCTGCCGTTTTTGGATGTGTTTGCCTGTTTTTGTGATTCCGGTGGACCGAACCTCTGCTACCATTTATAGATGCCGTTTTACGCCTGTTTTGCAATTGAGTCCTCGCCTGCTTGTTATCCCAGCCGTAACAAGATCGTCACACTAACGTTTTGTCACTGCCTTCAGAATCTGATACCAACCCCCAAGGCAGCCTGTAGCATTTGTGAGGCACAACTGGCTTTCAAACTCCAATGTTGACACATCCGCGGCAATACAGACACTCTCAGAGCAGCTGAGAAATAGTCATGCAGTTTGTGAAATAGTCATGAATTTTTATCTATTTGATTTGTACACATAGACATGAAATTCCCTTTTTTGTGACACTCAGCAATTTCAAAAACAAATTTTCTAAAGAATGTCCAACAACACATGATGCACATGTCAATGTCTACTCTAGTCTTTTCAAAATAAAATTACTTGGTTTAGGAAAAGATCTCAGTTTGGGTTAAAATAACTCTGGAAATGGTGTAACTTAAGTACAGAAGTTACGTGACAAATAAGACTTGTGGTTTCACACAGAGCACGAACAGCTGTCTCCTGGGAGACAGTCCAGTGTTTTATGACCCATCCTTTTACCCCGATCTTGCAAACTCGGATCAAACTGTCAACATTCTGTTACTGTAATGCTCAAGTGTTGTCAGTTTTCAGTGTTACACATCAAAACTACCAGGTATAAAAAGCTTTGGGTTTGCCCGCATCATGTTCAGTGTTGCATTCAAGTGTTTTTCGTCTCATGAATATCAAAGTGCGTCAGTGCCGAGATGTGTAGTAAATAAAAGGAAGTTGAGCATGACACAAACCAGACACCCGAGAAGAGACGTTGTTTCAATGCACGTCTCACTTTTTAAATTTTCATCACTCGCAACATAGTCGGGCTCCATCATCTTGTCCCCTGGAGACGTTGCGCTGCCACCAGCTTCCAATATTGATAATTACTAACAGACAACATGATGTCTTATATAATTAATAATGCAGAATGAATTAATGTGACCTGGATCTACTTGGGGTGGGACAGATGTGTTAACTCACTGTCTTTTTTGTATTAAATTGTATTTGCAATCTGAAACCAGGGGCTCGTTAAGTGAAATTACAATCAAAACCGTCACAAACGTGTAGCATGATCTAAATGAAAAATATGATTTTCAAGTGTATTTGTAGAGTGCGTGATTTTGGGTATTCACAAATGCATGTTGCCATCAGTTTGAACACATGTCAAACTGTTTTACAAATGTATACAATACATCCTGAATGAATATTAATAATTTGGAGACAGACTTTTAAATTCAACTCAAAGATCTGATCATTTTTGCTGTCAAAAAGAATCCTGTGTATAGCAGGAAGCTTTTTTTCCATGAGACTGTGAGCCCACTTTATGTGCCTGACCACAAAAAAGCAGAAAACTAACAGTATTTATTCAGAATGTTTTTCACACTTGATGCTCGTTTGAGTTAAGTTCAAAAGGGAGAGAGTGAGGAACAAAACAGTGCTCCTGAATCTGCAGGATCCAATGGGATGAAATGTTACTTTGAGAAAGCGGGGAGCAAAAGACAATGTTGACTCTAAGGTTTGACAAACGATCTTTTTTTTTTTTTTTAACCTTGATTTCTAAATCAAACACAGTTTACCTCATCTCTCAGCCAGCTGATTTCTTGCAGAGCCTCATATACTGTACTTGCACACAATTAAAAATACGTTGAATGTCTGGCAGCAAAATGAACACAGCTGTCTTTTCTCATCCATCTCTGCAGACAGATGCTGATGTTTTAGCAGTTAAGATGAAGACTTTGTGCGTACTACTACAGTCCTACTAAAAAGACCAGAACAATAAGAAAACATCTTCAACTAGAAAAGCACTCGGAGAGTGCAGACCTCTGCCAAGCACCATAGTTTCCCCCGTGGCAGTTTCTTCTGGATCTATCTCCTCAAGTATTAGATCAAATTCATTGACATACTTCAGATGCGGAATTGTCTCAGCCACACGATGCCGCTTGTTAGAAATCTCTACCTCTAATATTAAATGCACAGTAGGCCAAAATCTAAGAGTACCCCCATTTGTTTTATATACATTGCTATAAAATCCGCCATCTGGATCAGATCTGGATCATTTCATGAGCTTTGGGCAACAATTACCAGAGATATTGAGAAACAATTTTTTGGGTCCCATTTACCCCAATGTTAACGAAAATATCAAAGTGATCCAGAATCCAGGATTTCTTCCGGATCACCCCCCAAAATTAAATCAGTCTATTCACATTTTCGACACACCCTGAAAATTTCATCAAAATCCGTCCATAAGCTTTTGAGTTATCTTGAACACAGACAAACAAACAAACAGACAGATAAACGCCGGCAAAAACATAACCTCCTTGGCGGAGGTAATAAGACCTCACATTAATTATCTTTAAAAGATTTGGATGCAGTAAATCGAGACAGTTACCAAACCATTTATAATGGATGGCAGTTTTCGGAAGCAGACAACAACTTGCAAAGCATTTTTAGACCAAAACAATATAAAATGTAGAGCTCTTGATACCCAGTGCTACAGAAATTTGCATTTGAAATCATTGAAAACTTTGTGAATGTAGGATTTTCAGTCTTAACCATAACACAGTCTACTTCAGGTTTATCTTTACACACAAACAGCTGACTCGCTGTGTGAGTGTTTGAGATCAAACCCAGATCTTATAGGGGACTTTGTCATGCCGTTGATGTGTGCGTTAGTCCTGAAGGCCTTTTTGGCTCACTGAGGCGTGAACGGCCGATGAAGCAGCAGAGACTATGTCTGCAGGCACATGTTTTGATCCCTGAAATCGTCCTATCAAACAGATTACAGTCAGAAATACCTGACATGATGTCAGACAAAGGAGAATTTAATACTGAGAGAAGGCACATGGTGTGTGTACAGTTTGAAGCTCTGGTGCAAGTGGGCTGAACTCGAGGTGATGTTTTTATTCTGTGGAGCTCAATGGACAAAGCATGGCGCCAACAACCATTGTTATGATTACAATTATGGTTATTAGCATGTTCTGGGTTTTGGTGGAGAGTTTTTTGGGTCCCATGAACATGAAGTTCAGAGGCCTTCTCATCTTGACAGAACAGCCCAGTGGCACAGCCGTTTGTGAAACAGTCACAAAATTTAATGAATTGATTCATGGACATAGACATAAATTTCACTTGTTTTAGTGATGGTTAGCATGAAAGCAATTTGAATGTAATATTGTGAACCGGGATGTAAAAAGAGCAGTGATCGGCGTGTAGGGAGGAAGTTGCGGTGGATCAAAAAAACGGGACTTTCTCCCAGGAAACTGGTGTTTCTGTCCCATGTGAAACCACAAGCCAAAGTTGATTTATTTCTCACATAACTTTTGTACTTACGTTGCGTGTTATTTAAACCCAAACCGCAATCTCTTCCTAAACCTAACTAAGAAGTTTTGTTGCCTAAGTCTAACCAAGTCTGTCTATTCCTAAACCTAACTTCATGAAAAAAAATGGAAATTCATGTCTATGTACACGAATAAAAGAGATTTATATTCTATTATTATTCTACTACTGTTCTACTATTTCACAAACTGCTGTGAGACTGTGTCGAACAGAACATGCTGTTCCGGTCCAAGGACTCTCAGTCTGCATTCGGACTCATACGGGGTTAGTAGGTCAGCGATATAATCAGGAGCCAACCTCATTTGTGCTCTAAAAGTAATCATTAAAATTTTAAGATCAATTCTAAAATGTACAGGCAACCAGTGCAGAGATGCTAAAACTGATTCTGCTGTTGGATTTTGTTAGTAGTCTTGCTGCAGCATTTTGAACTAGTTTTGAGAGCTAGTGTGTTACAGTAGTCTAAGCAAGATGTGATGGGAGCGTGGATGATGATTTCTAGATTCTGATTTTTGAGTTTAGTAGAAAAACATTTTGTGAAAGCCAGTTTTTAACATCAGTACAACAGAATTGTATATTGACCAGTTGTGCTGTGTCATCAGAGTCAACCGAGAAGTACAGTGCTGTGAAAAAGTATTTGCCCCCTTCCTGATTTCTTATATTTTTGCATATTTGTCACACTTAAATATCTCAGATCATCAAACAAATTTTAATGTAGACAAAGATAAGTAAATATGAAATGCAGTTTATAAATGATTTCATTTATTTAGGGTAAAAAGCTATACAAAGCTACCTGGCCCTATGTGAAAAAGTAATTGCCCCCTAAACCTAATAACTGCTGGGTCACCCTTGGCAGCAACAACTGCAATCAAGCATCGGCAATAACTGGTAATGAGTCTTTTATATTGCTGTGGAAGAATTTTGGCCCACTCTTCTTTACACAATTGTCTTAATTCAGCCACATTGGAGGATTTTTGAGCATAAACGGCCTGTTTAAGGTCATGCCACAGCATCTCAATTGGATTGAAGTCTGGACTTTGACTAGGCCACTCCAAAACCTTCATTTTGTTTTTTAAAGCCATTCAGAGGTGGACTTGCTGGTGTGTTTCGGATCATTGTCCTGCTGCATAACCCAAGTGGGCTTGAGCTTGAGATCACGAACTGTGAGTGAGTGGCTGGGAGTAAACAAGAAACCGAATGGCTTTTTCCGCAACTCTCCGTCCCTATTGATCTGCGACTCCATACGTGCCCATCTCACCAACACTGTCAAAACGAAAGTGAAGAAAACTAATTCGGAGCTTGCCCTCATTCCGGGTGGATTATCTAAAGAACTCCAACCGCTAGATATTGGTGTCAACAGGTTGTTCAAAGTTAAACTGCGAGCTGCGTGGGAGCGTTGGATGACAGAAGGCGACCACATATTCTCCAAGACACGAAGGCAACACCGAGTGAGTTACTCCACTATCTGCCAATGGATCATGAAGGCAGGAATCATCATTTAATAGTTAAATAACAGCAACGAGACTGACTCGGATAATGACGAGACAGATTTGGGTGTGCTTGTTGCCAAAGTAGCCCAACTGTTTAACTCAGACACTGATGATGAAGGATTTGATGGATTTGTGGACGAGGACTGAACTAAAAAAAATCGAATGTGATTGTATTGTTTTGTATTTTGTGTGTTCCAACTGAAAAATGTTGAGAGTTATTGAAGTTATTGAGTTGTTGACTTAATAGAATCAAGTTTGACTTATCTGACTGTTTTGTTTCGCTTATAATCCGGTGAGCCTTATATATGAAAAAGACAGTGATATTGATATTTATTGATAGTGCGCCTTATAATCCGAAAAATTCGGTAAGTGATTTCTTGATTCATCAGATCTGGGTGGGTGTGGCTAATGAAATTGAACTCAGCTTTCCCAAAAAATGTGGTTAATCACAGTTAATTCAAGATTTAACAAGGGGGGCAATTACCGTATTTTTCGCACATAAGGCGCGCTTAAAATCGCCCAACTGTTTAACTCAGACACTGATGATGAAGGATTTGATGGATTTGTGGAAGAGGAATGAACTGAAAAGTGAGTGTATTGTTTTGTATTTCATGTGTTAGAATTGAAAAATGTTGAGAGTTATTGAAGTTATTGAGTTATTAAATGAATTGAATAAAGTTTGACTTATCTGACCGTTTTGTATTGCTTAATGCGCCTTATAGTGCGAAAAATACAGTACTTTTTCCACATAGGGCCAGGAAGGTTTGTATAGCTTTTTTCAATATTTCAAAACATTTTGTATTTACTCAGGTCATCTTTGTCTAATATTAAAATTTGTTTGATGATCTGAGACATTTAAGTGTGACAAATATGCAAAAATATAAGAAATCGGAAGGGGTCAAATACTTTTTCATAGCACTGTAGATCTAGAAGTCATCCGCAAAAAAATGGAAACTGATGTTGGGCTTATGGAAGATTTGGCCTAGAGGTAGCATGTAAATTGAGAATAATAAAAAGGAAGGAATGAGCATTGAGCTACTCCATGGAACAAGCGGGAGGAGGAGGACTTAAAATCGCCAATGGCCACACAGAATTTCTTATTAGAAAAATAAAAATAAAACCAATCTAAAACTGTCCCTGAAATGCCAACCCAGTGTTTAAGATGTTCAATTAAAATCATATGGCCAACTATATCAAAAGCTGCAGTAAGATCTAAAAAAAGCAATAATACAGAAGTTAGGCCATTGTCAGCTGCTAAAAAGATATCATGAAGAACTCTAAGAAGTGCTGCCTCGGTGCTTTGGCCCGCCCTAAAACCTGACTGAAATTTATGAAACAGCCCATTGCCATTCATGTGTTCTAATAGCTGCCCAGCTACTAAATTTTCCAAGACCTTGGCCAGAAATGGAAGTTTAGATATTGGGCAGAGGTTATTTAAAACAGAAGAATCTAGATTTGTTTGATTTTTTTTAAGAAGAGATTGAACTGTAGCAGATTTTAAATAATCAGGCATTTGAGCAGATAAGAGTGAGGAGTTAATAATGGCTAGGACAAATGGGGAGATTGATTGAAATAATTCTTGAAAGAAGTGAGTTGGAAGAATGTCTAGTGAGCTGGTGGATGGTTTCATTTTAGTAATGATATTAGTTAGATGGTAGTGATTGACCTGAATGCAAGCAGGGTGCAGAGTGTTTTAAAGCAACAGTCAGGGCTAGTTTGAGAGGGAGGGATAACTGTATTCCTAACAGTTAAAACCTTAGAAAGAAATGAAAATGAATCCATATCAGTGCAAACAGAGTTTGATGGAGTCTGTATGGTTTCCATTTGTAGGCTCATGGAAATCCAAACACAACTCTTTTCGCTAAATTATTGCTTAACAAAATGTCCACGACAAATTCTGTCGTGGGAAGATAGTCTGAAAATGCATCATTAAACTACAGTTTAGCAGCAATGGCTGTGTAGGAAGGTGAGTACTATATAAAATTTAACTGTTTTGGGTAAGCTATTCCTTTAACATCTGCAGCCCTTGCTAATGTTACCTCAGCATACCTTTTCTCTGCATGCTAGTCTGCATGTAGTTTGTTCCCTGAAGAAGCTGTTTTGTTGGCTTCTGTTGTTTAACTCGGAGGGATCGTAGGTAAAATTTGTTCGGAAATCTTTTCTGGAGCAACAGCGTGTAGCTCTGGAGATGCATTCAGGTTGTTAAAGAGATGGCCTCTAAATATTAATTGATTCATTTATAGATTTGTTTGTCTGGCTTAATTTTAATTGTTAACAAAAATTGTAATGCATTTTGACAAAGTTTTGTGTGTGAGTGAGCGAGTGAGTGAGTGAAAACAAAACTGTTTGAATAAATCAATTGTTAGTTACAGTCCTGGCCTCGTGGAGCTCAGTGGGTAGACACACTAAAGATTATGCATATGAATAGCTTTGATCACATGTTAGATGTTATTGTTGGGACAAACTGAATGAGGGGGATTTATGGCATTCTTAAGGATTTCGGTTTGTTTTAACTGTTTCAACTCTGTCTGAACCTTAAAGTCCCTTTAAGCTTCCTGTTAAATTTGTAAGAAGGTCAGGATGCCATGACCTCTGACCCTGAGCTTCCTTATTATTGGTTGTTTGAGATGTCTTTGTTTTGAAGTTGTTTTCTGCTGCTGCTGCAAAATATCTTAACTGATGACTTGGAAGCCTTTTTAATGATAAAAAAGTAGAAAGGCCATCTTTCGCTTATTCTTTCTAAAGAATATTAAAACTTTTTTCTCAATAGCTTTTAAGTGTTGTCAAGCATTTATAAAACAGTGTTAATATTACACTGTACAAATATTTAGCATCTTCTGAGAACTTGCATGGATTTTAAAAGTACCAGATTGCACTGATGCATTCACATCTTTTGCTTTCCACGCAGATTGTTACCCTACATTCAACCAAAGCCTGCTTGAACATGATTGGTCAATACTAGTCAACACAAACTTCTGAGGCCAAATCTTGTCTCGTTGTCTATAGATGCATATGAATGCATCTTCCAGTGTTCTGCGACCACTTCTGGTGTGGCACAATTTAACTACAATCTTTTCTAAACCCAACTATGTCATTTTCTTGCCCTAACCCAATTAAGTTCTTTCCTCTGAAGACACAACAAAAACTCACCAAAAATGAGGAATACCTTTTTGTAAGATAATCTTTGGAATAGTGAGCTGAAATGGCAGCAGTCGAAATGTTAGAAAAACAAGGATACATAAACTTCCTTTATTCCTTTACTTTTGGTATATTTGAGCCATGGGGGTTTTGAATGCCTTTCTTCAGATGTAAGCCACCTGCATGAGGGCTGCTTGTCTATCTGTCTGTCTGTCAGTCTGTCCGTCTCTCAGCTCGGCTCTTGTTACAGCAGCATGTTCATTCAATTACACACTTTCAGCATTACTGAATGAAACTACTGCATACATATAATATTATTAGAATAGTCAGACTGAGATGGAAGTGTTTGTCTTATCTTTTGCTATCACTGTAACTTTCTATTTATGTGTTTATACTCACATATACATTTGTGTCTGCGATCTTTACTTTAGACCTACATGAACTATTATAAATGGTTTGAATATTATTTATGAGGTATAAGAGGTGTTTATGGTATTTAAAACCCTTAAAACGTATAAATATTCATGACTTAACAACCATTTTAAGTTCAGAAACATCTATTATTTATTAAGAATATATATATAATAGAAATACTCTAGTAAAAGTTCCCGAATTTCCCTCCGGGGATTAATAAAGGTTCATCTTATCTTATCTTATCTAAAGTACAAGTACCTCAAGATTGTACAGCAATGGAACATCTTAAAAGTTCATTCTCTTGTAATGTTAGAAAAGAAGAAGAAGAAGAAGATCTACCTTTATTAGTCCTACAATGGGGAAATTCAATTTACACTCTGTTTAACTTATACATGGTACATGCACACAAACACACACACACATGCAGTAATGGAGAGGTGTCAGAGTGAGGGGGCTGCTCCAGACAAGCGCCCCGAGCAGTTGGGGGTTTGGTGCCTTGCTCAGGGGCACCTCGGCAGTGCCCAAGAGGTAAACTGGCACCTCTCCAGCTACCAGTTCACACTCAGTTTTTGGTCCATGTCGGGACTTGAACCGGTGACCCTCCGGTTCCCAAGCCAACTCCCTACAGACTTAGCTACTGCCGCCCCCAAAGTAACTGCGTTGGCCGGCAGCAGGCTTAACAGAGAATTCCAGACATCCTTTCCCCAACAATGTTTTCCAGCTCTTCCTGGGGGACCCCAAAGCATTCCCAGGCCAGCCGAGATATAAAATCTCTGTAGCACATTCTGTGTCTACCCCCGGGCCTCTTACCATTTGGCCATGCCCAGAAAACCTCTGAAGGGAGGCGTCCAGTAGGCATCCTGATCAGACACCCAAACCACCTCAGCTGGCCTCTTTCAATGCAAAGGAGCAGAGGCTCTACTACAAGCTCCCTCTGGATCTCTAAAGCTGAACTCAGCCACCCTTTGAAGGAAACTCATTTCAGCCACTTGTATCAGTGAGCTCACTCTTTCAGTCACTACCCAAAACATACAATCATAGGTGAGGGTTGGAACGTAGATTCACTGGTAAATCGAGAACTTTGCCTTCTGGCTCAGCTCCCTCTTTACCTCAATGATCTGGTACAATGGCCACATAACTGCAAATGCTGCACAGAACCGTCTGTCCATCTCCCGGTCCGTTTTACCCTTACTCGTTAACAAGACCCCAAGATACTTGAACTCCCTCACTTGGAGCAGTAACTCACCCCCATCCTAGAGGGAGCAGTCTACTGTTTTCTGGCAGAGAACCATGGCCTCTGACTTGGAAGTACTGACTCTCATCCAACCACTTCACACTCGCAAAACGCCCTAGTGCATGCTCAAGGTCACAGTCTGATGAAGCCAACAGAACCACATCATCTGCAAAGTGCAGAAATTCAATTCTGAGGTCCCCAAACCAGACACTGTCCTCCCCCCGACTGTGCCTTGAGAGCCTGCCCATGAAAATCACAAACAAGATTGGTGACATGGGACATACCGGATATGTATTTTACTTTGTGCCTAGTATACCCCAGCACTCCATTTTTCTGTAGTAACCCCCACAAGACTTCCCAGGGGACATGGTTGTAAGCATTTTCCAAGTTCAAAGCACATGTTGACTGGGTGGGCAAACTCTCATGACCCCTCCAACATCCCCGCAAGAGTAAAGAGTTGGTTCACTGTTCCATGGCCAGAACGGAATCCGCATTGCTCCTCTTGGATCTAAGGTTCAACAATCAAGTCTCATTTCCAGCACCCTAGAATAAACTTTCCTGGGGAGGCTGAGCAGTGTGATACCCCCGTAGTTGGAGCATACCCTCCAGCCCCCAAATGCAAACCATCACCACAGTCTGCCATTTCACAGGTATTGTCCCCGACTTCCATGTGAATCTTACTCCCCCCCACCCCCCGGCACCTTGCTGCACATGAGCTAACCACGTCAGGAACCTCTGCCAAGGATATGGACAAGCCTTACCCCAAGTCTTCAAACTCTGCCTCCTCTATGATGGACGTGTTGGTCAGGCTCAGGAGTTAATCAAAGTGCTCTTTCCACTGCTCAACGATATCCCTAGTCCAGGTCCGCAGTTCTCCTCCCCTGCTGAACACAGCCCGAGTCAAGCCCTGGTTTCCCTTTCTAAGTCATTTGTCAGAGCTTACCCTTGACCCTTGTTAATAACAGCACATCATCGCTTCACTGCTACTGTTCCACCCTTCACAATAAACTCCCTGAACACAACCACTGAATGCTGCATACTAGAAGGAACTGAAGTCATTCACAATTCAACTAAACAACTTACATGTTTACCATTTGTTGTTAGCCAGTGAGCTAACTTGTGGTGATGAGCTAATAACTGCGGTAGTGTAAGCACAGTAGCGGTTGTTGAGAGACATGCACAGTAATATCTGGACTGCCCTTGCCGAAATTGAGCCAGTCACAACGCACAACCTCAGCTTCAGTTACACCGCGTATGTGTTATACCCCATACTCCTGTCAGCCCGTGTCCCAGCTTCTTTCCATAGGCCTTGATTTCTAGTGTGACAATATACGCAAAAAAAAATATGCCTTATAACATTTTTCAAATGAACCAAACAATACATACATGACCCGAACCGTGACTAGCAAACCGAACAGTTTTTGGTCAATCACTGCACTGATATGTTTGTGTTACTGTGTGACTTTTGGATCCAAACTAATTTGCCATCCACGAGGCAGGACATTGCTTAGCTGGATAATTTATACAAAAGTCTGTATTTTAAAAATATTTTAAAAGATATTAAAAAAATCTAACATCTTCTTCAGTCCATATTTGTTGGTATTTAGCCTTTCAAAAACAACATAGCAGCAATCTAACACCATAAATTACTCTCTAAAGCTCTAAAGCTATTATAGTAAATTGAATTAATTAATTGAAATTGAATTATAGTAAAGTCTTTAAAAATAAGATCATATTATTCAAGCCATCAAGACGTCACCACTTTATTTATGCTGACGAAACTGATCTATTCATAAAAGAACGATGATGGAGGGCTTCAACCCAAATAGGTTGTGAACTGCTGATCTAAGTTACTGCATGTAGCGTTACATTACACAATACATACATACTTTTTGACTGTTTGGATTTGAATACATCAGGAACACCACTGGGAAGTTACAGAATGATAAAAAACCTCAAACTGTTAATTTGTTGGCTTAATAACTGATGACTTAATCCAGCAGAGATGAAGTTCAATTATGAATCAGCAAAGATGCAATCAATTATAAAACCTCGTATTCTGTCCACCATTTGATTTGATGAATTTCTGTTAGTTTAACTAGCATGTCTGAAGCTCAGTATGTTCTATCTCATTTGCAGGGCTGTCAAAGTTAACACAATAATAGCGCATTAATGCAAATTCATTTAAACACCACTAATGTCTTTAACCCATTAAAACAAATTGCGATTTTTAGGTTGTAGCAGGCTCAGTTTTTAAGCTACGGTGAAGATACTAGTATCATATGAAACTACAAAACCCACATATCTTGAGGTCAGAGGTCAATGGACCCCTTTGAAAATAGTAGTGACAGTTTTTCCTTGCCAAAATGTAGCGCAAGTTTGGAGCATTATTTAGCCTCCTACATTCTACCATTCCCATGTTACTAAGAATATTAATTTTTAATATTAATATTGACAACTTGCGATAAATTTGCAATTAATCACAATTAACTATGGACAATCATGTCATTAATCGGGATTAAACATTTTAATCAATTGAAATTGAATCCCCTACTCATTTGTTTAAGAAATACAAAAAAAGGATATATGTGCCAGAATATTTCTTTGCTGAGAGCAGTGACGGGTTCATCAATGAACTCTGGAGGTGCTGGTAGGTCGATTTCATCATATTTGGACAGAGCCTAGCTGTTCCCCCCTGTTTCTGTTCTCTATGCTAAGCTAACCTAACCAGCTGCCAATTCACTGTGCAGACATAGTGTGTCAATCTTCCCATGTCTTTGGGTAAGATGGGTGAAAGGAGGATTTACCAAAAATGTCAGACTGGGTTCGTTCCAAAACCTGACAGCGTCTTGACCACCTGCTGCTGTTTGGTGATCAGCTGACAGAGATTTGACATCCCTTCAGAAACCTCTGGGTCACGTCGTCAACATTACAGTCAGGTTTTTGTGCAGTCTGATTTTAACATTAAGACATTCATTGTGTGAAAGGAAGTTTAATTCAGCTTCAGCACAGCAGTCAGAGAGCATTCTGACATCTACTTCCTGTCCAGTTCTCAGCTCGTCAGTCCTGGAGATGTTACACATCTGTGAATGTGAGTGTGTGCGTGCTGCTGACAGTGTGTAAAACTATGTTCCTGCAGGGGACGGGGAAGGTCCAAAAGCTCAATCACCATCACTTATCAGCCCTGCAGGGCTCAACATGTCGACACTGTCACAGTGTCTGCTGATTCACGTTTGGGACTTTTAACAGCTTTTAAAAACAATTCTAGTAAAGATGCTGTGACATGTTCTAGCAGCGGTGGAATAACTAAGTATATTTCCTCAAGTACTGACCTTAACTACAAATTAGAGGGGTTTTTTTTACTTGCATATTTCAATTTTGTCTTCTACTTCTACTCCATTACTCCATAACGCAACATTATACTTTTTACTGTACTACATTTATTTGACAGCTTTAGTTACTTTACAAATTCAGATTATTAATACAGATTATTAACAACATACATTATGATGTATTATTATAGATGTAGCTACCCAGCAGAATATGACGTCATTAAAATGAGCTCCACCTTTACCAACTGCATTAATGCAGCAATATTTATGATCCAATAATATAATAGATATTATTATGAAACGGGCCATTCTGCATCGTTAGTACTTTAAGTATATTTTGACTTAAGTAAGATATTGAATGTAGGACTCTCAGTATTACTACTTTTACTTAAGTAAAAGATCTGAGTACTTCTTACACCACTGTTTGTGATATGTTGTACTATATCTTTGGATTTTAACAGTTCAATGGTTGTCTGTAAAAATAACGTTTCGAGTTGATGAGTCCCTACTTCCATGATTTATGTGCATGTGTCCTTTACTCAAAGTCATGTTTGGATGGTTGTGGAGCTTTCCTGACCAAAATTTGCGACCCGCCACAGACCTTACAATTAACGTTTCCTACTTTTAAATCCATATCCATCTTTTTCTTCCTCAACCAAGTGTTTTAGTTGCCCAGCCTTATTAATATGGTTACTCTAACTGGTTTCAAGTAATTTTAATGCCAACTAAATCATGCGTGGTGTGTGTGTGTGTGTGTGTGTGTGTGTGTGTGTGTGTGTGTGTGTGTGTGTGTGTGTGTGTGTGTGTGTGTGTGTGGAATCTGTTGGTATCAACCGTGTCACACTAGCTTGTCATGAAGGAGACTAAATAACACTCCAAACTTGCGCTACATATTGGCAAGGGAAAACTGTCACTGCCATTTTCAAAGGGGTCCATTGACCTCTGACCTCAAACAATGTGAATATAGATGGGTTCTATTGGTACCCCCGAGTCTCCACTTTACAGACATGTCCACTTTATGATAGTCACATGCAGTTTGAGGCAAGTCATAGTCAAGTCAGCACACTGACACACTGACACTGTTGTTGCCTGTTGGGCTGCAGTTTGCCATATTATATATATGTTTTTGCTAAAATGTAGTACCTGTGAGGGTTTATGGACAACATTTGTCATTGTTTTGTGCTGATGATTGATTTCCAATAATAAATATATACACACATTTGCATAAAGCAGCATATTTGGCTACTCCCATCTTGATAAGAGTATTAATTACTCTTACCCTTTAAGGTATATTTTGAACTGATAAAAAATAATTGCCAGCCCTACTATATAGCCTTAATAAATTGCCAACAGTAAAATTTAACAATTTTTCAGTGTCTTTGGGAATAAATTATTAGCCAACTGACCACTTAGTCCATTGACAGAAAATTCCTTCACCATAATGTTCATTATCAAATAATCGTAAAAGTCATTTATCGGGAAAAAAGCAACAGTTGGTGGTGCTCTGGCATCAGACGACCAATCACGAGTCTGCTTTTTAGAGGTATGAACCCTGCTGCTGTCTAGTAAGTTTTACTGGTTTGGTACCAGTCTGTGGTGGGTGTGACATCGTCGGCTTGGGTACAGAATGACATCATACACACCCTCCCCCTCCTCTCAGCCCCGCCCCTCGGGCCGCCCCAGCTTCCAAAACAAGTGAGCAGACTGAAGAGCTACGCTGACCTAAATTCTCGCAGAGAGACTCCTCTTAAAGCTGCAGAGACACAGACTGAGTGAGACACAGACTCAGAGACGGACTGAGACGCTGAGACAGATCAAGACCGAGACACAGAGACAGACAGAGACACAGACTCAGAGACTGGCAAGCAGAGACATGAGAGTCTGAGGGACAGACAGACAGACAAGCAGAGACACAAAATGAGACAGACATAAGAACAAAGACAGATAGAGACTGACCAAGACATGGATAGAGAACAGAGACAGACAGAAAGACAGATAGAGACTGACAGAGACAAAGAGACCGACAAATAGACAAGCAGAAACAGAATCAAAGACAGACGAGACAGGCACAGACAGAGATAGTGACGGATACAGACATGAAGAGACAGACACATAGACAGAGATACAAAAATAGACAAAGACAGACAAGATAGAGACTGACAGAGACACAGACAAGAGGCCCAGACACAAAAAGAGACATAGTCTGGCAGGGACAAAAATGACCAGCGACAGACAAAAACAGGAAGACTAAGCAGAGACAGCGAGACAGGGACGGACAGAGACAGACACTGATAGAGACAGACCAAGACAGACTACGACAGAAATAAACTGAAAACGAGAGACAGACAGGAAACAGATGGAGACAGACGGAGGAGTTCAGGAGTGTTTGTGTATTTAAAGTCATTTTACTACATCTTCAAATCTTCATTTTGTTTCCCTGCAGTTTTTAGAATTTACCACAAGTCCTTCACTCACTAATATTATGTATGTTTTTATTTATTTTATTTATTTATTCATTTATTTATTTTACTTTTTGGGCATTACATAAATTACATTTTTTTTTCTCTCGGATGACTAGTAATTCATTACAAAATTCAGATTAATTAATTAATTTATTTATTTATTTATTACACTGTAGTGTCTATTGTTTGTTTCTGTTTGATATTACCTTGTATTCTGTTTCCATTATAATGTAGTGAGTAATTGTAAATACAATCTTTAAGCTCACTGACGACACACTGACGACTGAAGGAATAACAAAATAAAAGTTTAAAACTTTTTAAAATTTTATTTTAACTCCGCTATAAATGTGTATTATAAGGGTTCAAGCTAAATGTTTTTCCCGAATTTCCCCCCCTGGGGATCAATAAAGTACTATCTTAAATTATGGTCAATACACAATATTACAAGAATTATAAAAGACCTTTTCAGCACCTTAATGAATGGTGTGTTCTGTCTCACTTAGCTTAAACAGCCTCATCGTAATTTATTATAAGAATATTACAGGGGGCTGCACACGCTAAAGAGGGCTGTAGATTCAATAATTAACCTTATAATAAACTAATAATACTGATATTATATTACATTTTTAAGGAAAGTGTTTACGACAAGTTAGGGGCAATTATATTTTATATAGCTGTAAAAATAAACACAATTCATATTTTGTGTTTGAATTTGACTTGAATTTCATCAACAAGCTAATGTCTGTGTGCTATTAAACAGACATGTACATTGAGAGGACCGATTACACACTACAAATTACATTACAGATATAATTGTCTGCTTCAATAAATTTAAATTTCAAATTTAGATTTCCTTTAATTCTAACCTGTTTTTAATTTTGGGTCAGTATAGCTGGTTGATGGTGGACGAACACATGGGGATCATGTGACGTTACACACTGCTCTCAAACTGTGTATACTCTAGCTTAAAAAATAAAGAAATAAACACTCTTAAAATATGCAAATTAACCTCAAACTCATCGAATAACAAAGATAAAGAGTCACACTGCTGCATGATGAGGACTGTAGGGATTTTAAAAATCACTCCAAATACTCTTAATGTGACAGTTCACACTGCTAAACTGGCATAATAGTGAAAAATACAGATTAATAATAAAATAATATAGAATAGGCTCCTTACACTGGTGATTATTACTAAATGATAAGCTTTAAATGAGTTGTAAGACAAACTTTTAAAAAATCAAGACAGGTGTGCATACATAAAAAACACTCCTGAGCATTTTAACTTACTCAAAATAATCCTGAAAGGAATATATAAATGATTCAAACTGCTGCAAGTAAACCAGTTTTCTAAAAATCTATATTAATTCTCAAATTAAGAACAGAGTCGCTCAAAATGTCCTAAAGAAAAAAAAAATGTCTGAAAATAAGTTCAATAAATCATAATGAAAATATGAACTATCTCATAATTCTATTCAAAAGCTGTTAAAGGTTTTTGATAAATCACATAAAAAATGGCTCAGAAATGTTTCGGCAGCCACTAATAGTTCTGATAATAAATGTATTAATCAATAGAATAACTTCTGAAAGGCCTTTTTGAAAGCCCTGTGTTTAAAAATCCCCCATAACAAAGGTTTTCCTGGTAGGAAATTCAAAAACAAATAAAATAAAATAGAGTCAACAGGACATTTACGCCATTCCTGGAAAAAAAAATCATGCAATAATTTTGAGAAAGAAAAAAAAAAACAAATAAACTCAAACTTTTAAAATTACCAGAACAGACATTTGTAAATATTAAAAATATATACTGCTTAATAAACTAAAAAGTAGATTTCATTAAAAAAAAAAAAAAAAAACTAAAAGTAACATTCCATTGTAAAATGTTGGTTCATCTCAGATACTCTTATTTAAAAAAGAAAAGGAAAAGTATTTTGAATATCTAAAATCAGGCCTCTCTGCACATCTTTTGGATATTTGACAGCATTTTTTAAAAGTGTGAGGTTTCATGTTCCTCTGTGCATCATCAGGCAGAAACTCTGCTTCGGGTTATTTCATTTTTAATCAAGTTTAGTTTTTCTGAAAACAAAAACAAAAACAGACAGCAACGAAAACAGACAGTACAGACTTCATACAAGTGAACGCTAACAACAAAAGTGCAAAAAAAAAAAAAAAAAAAAAACTTCAAAACAATTTTTATTTTTGTTGTTGTTTTTTTGATTTTTTTTGTTTTTTTTACAAAACCAAAATGTCAAACTGTGACATGGAGCGAGATGCAAAAAAAATGAATCCTGCTGCAAATCTACCTTGTTTCTCCCTCTGCTGTAATTTAATTTAATTTATTTTTTTTAATTTTTAAAATTTATTTTAATATTTGTACAGTCAGACCCGCGGGATTGTTTTTATGCTTTTATTTTGCCAATTATTTATTTGTTAACCAGCACAGTATCTTAGTGTGTGTGTGTGTGTGTGTGTGTGTGTGTGTGTGTGTGTGTGTGTGTGTGTGTGTGTGTGTGTGTGTGTTGACAAGGTCAGCCTCTGTTTAGGCTTCAGGAGGCTTTTATTTTGGTCAGAGGTTATATAAGTTTTTCTGTCTTGCACTATCAAAAATAAAAGTTAAAGAGGGAAGAAAGCAGCCTCTGGTTTGCTGATCAACTTTTTGAAATATCAACAGAAACATACACAAGGAATTCATTTTCTAAAACTCAAAAGACTCAAATTTAAATCAATTGAAATTAAATCCAACCTGCTGTTGGTTTACAGTCAAAAGATACTATTTATTTTTCCAGTAAAAGGCCCCAAAGAGATGCTAATTTAAACAATAATCAATAGATTCAACAGTGCAGATTAATATGAATTCAATCCTAATTTTCTCATTTATGAAATATTCACTTTTAAATCATTGACATGTTATTGACACTCAGGTGACATAATGGCCATAAATGGCTGTTTTATAAAATAATATATATATATCATTAACATTATCTGCTGCCTCATTTTCTTGATTGGAGCTTTTGTTTGTTTTATTTTTGCAAAGGCAGCATTTATGTGATCTGGACTGTGTTTCAGGGCTCAGACAGCACTGACCTGAGATCTGATAACAGACCAATCCATACCACATATCAATACTTTGATAGTCAAAATGCGCTTATAAAGAAATGAACTGAATATTAAAGGTTTTTAATGTAGTCACTAGGCTTTAATTATGTGTATTTTTTATGTTTATCTTGTAAACAGTCAGGATCAATGGAAGTAGATTTGTAACTGTATAAGTTAATGTAATTTAGTTATTTTTTTTACTAGTTTGTGTCATGTCATTTCTATAATTACATACTGACTAACCTGCACCAAATAATACTTTTAAAGCAATTATATATTGAGGAGTAAAATCACTGTTATCAGCTGGAGTTAAAAGAAATTCAGATTTGTATAACAGTATTTGCAAATGAACATGGTGAAAAGACATCTGGGTGCTGTCTTGCAAATCAAATCTTTATAAAATTTGTATTTTTTGAAAAAAAAATGGGAGGGGGGCTATAAATATAAAAAGCAGATTTTTTTAAGAAACCTGCAACATGTTGAAATGCAGTTACAGAAATTAAGACAGTGCGTTCATGAAACTGGCTTTCTGGTTTTAATCCACAACACCTAGATGTCTTTTCACTAAAACCTCATGATCGTGGCGTGAAACATTAATATCTGTGACTGTAAAGGGCAGCCCTTCCCTCCCCGCCGAGGTCAGCTGATGCGCGTTTCCGAGATGAAGCTTGTTGTGCAAAGTTGACTTTGCACTGTAAATCATCGCTGAAAACCTAATTTTTCACCTCCTCCTCTCATAAAACCCTAAAGATTATTAAAAAGCAATGCACCGTCATGCAGCTGAAATCAAATGGTGTCTCCTGAGCCGCCTGCAGAGGAAGGCCATGACATGCGGTTGAAAGCTCTGGTAAAGCTTATTTTGTGAAATTATTTCCAAGGTCAACAATGAATCTTCGTGCTCGATGAAAATGATTTTATTATTATTATTATTATCATTAATTTCCACCAAATAAAACCAAAAGAAACAAAGAAATTTTGGAAATACAAGTTTTCCGCCTGAAACCAGCTGTATACTGTGTAATATATATATACTGTATATACATATATACTGTATATATATTGTATGTGTGTTGTAATACAAGGCCTGATAGCTGTTTGGAGCCGCTCGGTCAAAAAAGGGGAAAAAATACTGCAGAAAAAATAACTTTAAACGGAAAAGAGCAGGTCAGTGGGTCGTTAAAAACGGGATGGAAGCGGCTAAAGTATTTTATTTATTTTTTTTTTATGAATTTGAAATCAATGGTACGGCGGCCCTTAGGGCACATGCGCATTGGGTTTTACGCTCATGCAGGCCCGCGCACACACACACACACACACACACACACACACACACACACACACACACTTCGGCCTGATCAAACCAAAAGTGAAGATGACAATCTGGGCTTTCAGAACAGAAAACACAGGAAAACTTGTGTTACAGCTGCGTTATTTTGCATATCTTTTTTACATATGAAGAGTTCTATTCCAAAAACATTTATATCCATTTCTTTATTTATTTAAAGGGGCGGTTCAAGTTGCATTTATAGCACACAAAGGCAGCAGTAAGGATGTTAGTAGCTTGATAACAGTTCTGCCATATTTAAAAAAACAAAAAAAAGTTTGTTTTATTTTTGGATATCATTATTTTGGAAGGAAACTCTTCACAGAGAGCAGGTTTATTGTTATTCGTGTGATTATTATTATTATTATTATTATTATTATTATTATTATTATTATTAGGCCTGTCCGGGGTCAAACCTGAGTAGAGATATGATTTGTAGGCTCATTTTTCCTCTCAAAACCCCTGATTGTTTCTGCTGATTTTTAAGGCTTTATTTATTCATTATTTACTTATTCAAAAGTTTTTTTCTCCCCAAAAAAGAGAAAAGAAAGTTTTGATTGTCGTTTTTACTCCATGATTGTCTAAAAATTCATAAATAATTATTAACCCTGTACGTCTTATTTCAACCCCAATATTGATAAGTATATACTGAGTAAAATTTAAATACATCGTACAATAAATACAAAACATAAATAAAATACTCAAAGAAAGTACTGAAAATCTTTGTACAAGATATAAATAGCTTGAAATATACTTAAAGCGTTACCTTTGGCAAGTCTAGTTTACAGTTATACAACCCGCGGGTAACAAAAGTTTGTCCCTTTTTCAAACAAATGCGAAAAAAATCATCAAAATAAACCCGTTGCTCTTCGGGGCAGAATATGGCCAAAACGTTTCACTTCATATATATTTATATATACTTTTTGCGATCAATATTTGATATTTACCACTTATTATTTGCCCTTAACATTACGTCTTTTGTGCATCCTCGTCCCGGTGCCATCTACTGAGAAGTAATGGTGATGGGGGAGGAGGGGGAGTTCAGTTTAGGAAAGCGTTTGGGGTCACCCTCTTTTGATGGGACAGTACCCCGGGGAACCCCGCGGACACGCCCGGGGAGAAGGCCGGTAGCGAGCTGTTTCTGAGGGAGTCCGACAGCAGAGACTGAGGGGAGCTGCTGGTCGCCAGGCCGCCGAACCCCGGTGCGCTCTGCTGGAGATGCGGCGGAGGAGGAGGCGGTCCTCCTCCCGGCGGCCCAGGGTTCGCCGCATGTTGGGACCCTGAGACAAAATACCCGGCAGTCTGTCCAGAAAGCAGCCCGACTGGCGACGTGCTCATCCCGTAACTGTTCGTCAGCCCCAGCGCCCCAGCGGTCGACCCGCCGAGGATGGAGCGCCCCAGGTCCCCGTTGCTCAGCTGCTCCACTGCAGGCAGCAGCGACCCGTAGCCGGCCGCCTGGTTCAAAAACCCGGGTGAGGATCCGTTGTAGTGCGGATGATGGTGGTGGTGATGGTGCAAGGAGAGAAACGGAGAAATCTGCCAGTAGAGCGGGTTGTTCGCCCGTTCGTTAATCCCCAAGCCGAGAGGAGCGAAGCGCAGCCCGCGCTTCATCGCTAGTTTGCCCCGTGAGGTGGCGGAGCGCCTGCGGAGCTTTCCGGTAGTCCCTCCGATGAAAACATCATCGCTGCTCGGGTCCAGCATCCAGTAGTTCCCCTTCCCCGGGTCGTCGTAGTGCCGGGGCACCTTAACGAAGCACTTATTGAGGCTCAGGTTGTGCCGGATGGAGTTCTGCCAGCCCTGTTTGTGCTCCCGGTAATACGGAAAGTTTTTCATGATGAACTCATAGATGCCGTTCAACGTGAGCCGCTTCTCTGGACTCTGTCGGATGGCCATCATGATCAGGGCGTTGTAGCTGAACGGAGGCTTGTCATATTTCCCGTTTTTCCCGCTATTACTACCGTTAGTATTCTGCTCCGGTGTGGCCCTGCCGCCGTCCCCTCCTCCGCCTCCCCCTCCTCCCTCCTCCTCCTCTTCCCCCTGCTCCTCCTTGCCCGGCTTCTCCGGGTCCAGAGCCGCAGCCGTGGAGTCCACCTCCGGTGGGTCCAGCGACTTCTCAGAGTCGGAGCCCGGGGAAGGGGAGAAGGTCCCGGGGATGCCAACGACCGCGGTGGCGGCAGCAGCGGCGACGGGGTCCGGTCTGTCGCACTTGGAAGGAAGCAGAAGGCTCTTGATACTGAAGGAGGAGGACCGGTGGACGGTCGGCGGGTCTTTTACATCCTCCATGCCCGGTGGCGGGTCTCCCAAAAACTAGGAATAAATAATAATAATAAGAAAAAAATAACAACAACTCCAGGCTCGTCCACCTCCGTTATCCGGGCTGGAAACGAAAGAGACAGAGAGGAGAGAGAAAGGAGGGTCAGGATGAAAGATGCATGGATGGAGGAGTGGGAGAGAGAGAGAGAGAGAGAGAGAGAGAGAGAGAGAGAGAGAGAGAGAGAGAGAGCGTGGCTTGGATGTAGAGAAATTAGTAATTAAGGAGGTTCCGACCCGCGGCTACATCACGGAGAGGAGGAGCTTCTCCAACTTGGTGGTTTTGTCAACAAATCCTCTTTTCCGTTTCTTCCTCTCCGTCCTTCCGTCCAAAGTGAGACTCTGACGACCTTTAATGTCTCCAACAACACAAACCTGCCATTTGTATCTGCTCTCTTTAATCTCTCTTTCGGTATTTACGCGCGTGCACCTCTCCCTAAATTCGTTCATGTAATTGTGCCGCGCGCCACGCACCCTCCTGTATGTGCATGTGTGCGTAAGGTCCATTCTGAGTTTACGCGTAAAAGCGCTAGGCGCGCATGTGCGTGTGCGTAAAAGCGCACAGGCGGTGAGGGCAGTCAGCCTCCTCGGCTTTGTTTTCTCAGCGACAGTAATAGTTTGAATTCATGTCGGCAAACACAGCGCGTGCACGGCCGGTGTGCGTTCATGTGTGTGTTTTTTTTGGGGGGGGGAGAAGAGGAGGAGGAGGAGGAGGAGACGGGGTCATGCACTGAGCGCGCCGCTATTGTCTACAAATAAAAATCATTCTGGAAACGCACACACACACACACACACACACACACACACACACACACACACACACACACACACACGAAGAGCCCAGAGGCGGCAGGTCTGACGCTGTAACCAGAGTGCCTCCTGTCGGTAGCTGTTAATACTGCAGGGAAAATAAGCCTGCTTATTTTTTATTACCTTGGTGTGTAAGTAAACAGATTGCTCATAATGATACTAATAATGTTAACAACCACCTTGTTTTCTTAAACTTTTGAGACCAAATTTTTCTACTAAATATTCCTTAGATGTGCTAATGCATGTCACATTCTGCATCATCTTGTTCCAGAGCTTCAGTGAAGCTAAATCATGTTCACACTGAGTCAAACCCCCAAGACGTTTTATAGCTGAAACTGAGGATACTGACATCAGATCCTAGAAGAGTTTGTTTTAAAATAAAAATTGCACTGGTGGCGTTTTAAAGTCTGTTTTTTTTATGAGAAACAATAAGTTAAATGAAAATAAAATGAGGGGAATAAGTCCACCAGATTTATATTCCGTGCTGTGTGGGAAATTCTCTGAAGGTTATTTTACAGAAAATATACATAAAATGTTAAATGAATAAATTTAATGCGAAAAAGATCATTGTGTATCATCATCACACTGAAAATATTGGTGTGGTGACGATTTGGAGAGAAAAAAAATGTTAAAGGAGAGAATCTGCACCCTGTCTTGAGATTTAATATTTTAAAAACTGTCTTTCATTTTCTCTTGAAACCTGTATAAAATGTCAAAACAACAAGATTACTCAGGCTACTCTCTGCAGGAAGTGCAGAGGTGAATATTAAAAATAAGAAGCTACAGGTCTGCATGGTTTTATGTGTTTGCTGTTGTCATACGGTAATACAATATGTCATAGGTTGCTAACAAAGGTCCATCTATATGCTGGGCCCCTGTAAACCCCCTCTGTCCTCAAACTTTGTGCACTTTTTTAAAATAATGCTCCAAATTAGTATGGAGATTAGAACATGCCACTATAAAAATAAATAACTAAATGGCTCGATAAATAAATATATGTCAGTTCAGTTTCAAACGGTTGATCTGCACACTTATACTGGTACGAGACAGCGGCGGGGGGAGCCGCAACAGGCTGTTGACCCGCTGTAAGGAGTCTGACCTGGTAGCTAGCATATAGTCATGCCCCCTTACCTACTGACGGCATATGTTGAGTGAGAGCCCCCTCATTTGCATAATGAGGCAGAAATACCTAAAAAAAAAAATGTAAAAAGAAATGTGTAGTCTAATGAAATGTATAAATAAAAGAAAACATAAATAATATATAATATATATTTTACACACACACACACACACACACACACACACACACACACACACACACATATATATATATATATATATATATATATATATATATATATATATAAAATAAATTTAAAAATAGTGCAAAATAAATCAATAAAATAAATGAATAATTTTAAAATAATATTAATAAAAATGAATACATAAATAAATAAAATGGAAAATTAAAATAATAAATAAATAAAATAAAATAAATGAATAAATAAGGGAAGAAATTCAAAGAGATAAATAAAGACACAAACTACAACAGAAATATCAATTCATGCCACATTTTGTCAATTAATTAATAGCTACATTTAGCTTTTAGATTATTTTTGCTACACGTAATGACATAATTCTATATTATATCCCAAGTCATTGCTTTAGTTATTCATTTATTTTTGACTTTAGCAAGTTCCAGCCTCCGTAGATTTGATGTGTGTCATTCAATTAAACATATTAATTTAGGAATGAATAACATACAAGCCACGAACTTGAAAAAAAGTTAAGATGTTTGTCACAGGTAATAAAGCAGGACCTGTCTAAAGGTCATTAATTCGGTTGATATTGCACTGCATACTTTATAAACTAACACCAACCAGCTGACATGGTAAGCCTGGAGCTCTATGGGCTCCTGGAGGTTTGCCCGGTTGTTAATCCAGCCCTGGTTCTGCTGCTGTCCAGGGAGCTGTTACAGTTGTAAACACCTTGAGACAGTTTACCCAATTCTTCCACACATATCTCCCAAATCACAAGAAAAACAAGAAGCCTGGCAGAACTCTTTGTCCTTCAGTAAAACTGTATTTTTTTAGAAAGTCTCACCCTCCGAAAATACAGTTTAGAGAATTTATTCTATACACAGACCAACCTAAATGATCTCTACTTATCCATAAATTACAGTTTCAACCTGTAATACAGAATAGGTGATACAGCTCAGTCAACAAAAAAATAGTCAATTACTATTCTGATAATCAAATCAGTCAAAGATTTTCCAGGTCCAGCTTCTCCACTTGGACAATTTGCTGCTTCTTATTTCTCATATCTTTAATTTGAACACAATAAATTTTAGATAAAAGACTTGACAGGCTGCATGCAGTGACACACACCGAGTTCAGTGATCGCTGTTTGTTTACAGTCACTGTAGATTTTGTATGACAACAGAGCTGAAATCCAGATTACACAACACACACACACACACACACACACACACACACACACACACACACACACACCGGTCTTCCTCCTCCAATCTGCCATATTAAATCTCTGCTTTTTGTGCCAGATGGTGTTTCTGTTTAACTGGATCTGAACCTCCAACAAAGGCCCTGTTTGGGCTGCGTTCACAAGCATGATGACACAGACTAAGACACACACACACACGCGCCACACACACACACACACACACACACACACACACACACACACACACACACACACACACACACTCTAAGACACACATTGATTCACAACAGCAAATTTTGCCGGAGAGTTTTCTTGTGCATTGAGAGAGATTATTAGTGACATGTGTATCAGGCACTCTCACTTTCAGTTTAACCTAATGAAGAGGTTTAGATAATCTGGATAAACTGTTGGTTTGTTTCCAACTTGTCAGATTGTCTTTGGGGGGGTTTAGTTCTATAATCAAGGTTTAAAATAGGGCTGTCATAGCTAACGTGATAAAAGACGCATTAAAGCAAATTTGTTTTAACGCCACTAATTTCTTTAACACATTAACACAACCTGTGATTTAATTAAGGCAGGTTTTAGAGCTAAAACAGTTTTAAAGCTAGAGTGGAGATACTGGTATCAATCATGTCATAGTATATCAGTACCTCATGAAGGAGGCTAAATAACGCTCCAAACTTGTGCTAAATATTGGTGAGGAAAAACAGTACTTGCCATTTTCAAAGGGATCCCTTGACCTCTGACCTCAGAAAATGGGAATGAAAATCGGTTCTAGGGGTACCCACGAGTCTCCCCTTTACAGACATGCCCACTTTGGGGGCGGCAGTAGCTCAGTCTGTAGGGAGTTGGCTTGGGAACCGGAGGGTCACCGGTTCAAGTCCCGACATGGACCAAAAACTGAGTGTGAACTGGTAGCTGGAGAGGTGCCAGTCTACCTCTTGGGCACTGCCGAGGTGCCCCTGAGCAAGGCACCAAACCCCCAACTGCTCGGGGCGCTTGTCAGGAGCAGCCCCATCACTCTGACATCTCTCCATTACTGCATGTGTGTGTGTGTGTTTGTGTGCATGTACCATGTATAAGTTAAAAAACAGAGTGTAAATTGAATTTCCCCACTGTGGGACGAATAAAGGTTGATCTTCTTCTTCTTCTTCTTCTTCTTCTTTATGATAATCACATGCAGTTTGGGGGCAAGTTATAGTCAAGTCAGCACACTGACACACTGAGAGCTATTGTTGCCTGTTGCATGATTTGTGCATTTTTTTATGTTAAATGCAGTACTTGCAAGGGTTTCAGGACAATATTTGTCATTGTTTTGTGTTGTTAATAGCTTTCCAATAAAAAAAATTTTATATTTGCATAAAGCAGCATATTTGTCCACTCTCATGTTGAAAAGAGCATTAAATACTTGCTAAATCTCCTTTTAAGGTACATTATGAACAGAAAACAATTTGTGATTAATTTGCAATTAATCACAATTAATTATGGACAATCATGAGATTAACTGTGATTAAATATTTCAATTATGCTTCATTTTAATTAAATAAATTCCCGTGCTCTATGCCTCATACGTTGCTGCAGGTTGATACCATTTATTAAACAGATGGTGTTAACTTTAACCATTTGTTACATATGAAATATGATTTAAAAATTAGCGATAATACCCCTGTATGTAGAAATATTCAAACATAATTTTAGTATAGGTTGTACGCATGGAAAGAACTGTGTTTGATTATTAAGCAATTTTCATTCAGAGGTCAAGGGACCCCTTTGAAAATGGCCATGCCAGTTTTTCCTCACCAAAATTTAGCCCGACTTTGAAGCGTTATATTTAGCCTCATTCCTGAAGCGCTATCGTGATATGGTTGGTACTGGATTTCTTAGGTTTTCTTGTTTCATATGATACATGTAATTTCTCTCTAGCTCTAAAACCTGAGCCGGCTAAAGCCTAACCGCACATGAATTAGTAACTTTAAAGACATCCTTGCTTGTACTACTCAATGTGTGCTTACATTAATGATTATGGGCTTAACCACTTATATTAAGGTAAGCAGGCTGTACTATAAGCTTGCAGCGTCAGGGAAAATTCCATCCATCTTCATATCCCGCTTATCCTGTGCTGGGTCGTGAGGGGCTGGATGCCTGTCCATCACAGGACTGACAGACACATAGGCGAACACATTCATACAGCGTGAGCAGACATTCAGACCAAAAACAGAAGCAAAGGGGCTGCGTGTGTGTGTTGCTTTAATTATGATCCAGTGAGTCCCGGTTTATGATACTTACAGAAAGGACTTTACAACTCTGTGTCAGGAAGTATAAATGTTAATCTTATAGTTTCCGGTTGCATGCTTTTATTTTGGCGCACTTCCTGTTTTGTTTGCATTCTAACCTCTCCTCTCGTTGCAGTTCACTTCACTCCCTGCCCTGCTTGTCTCCTGCCTTCACGTTAGAGCACCTCCTCCCGTCATGATTATCATCACTAGTCACCTGCGTCTGATCGTCATCCCCTGCCCTGATTGTGTTCACCTGTGTATAGTTATCCACCTCCCTCACTAGTATATAATGTGTCCTCCTTTTCCTCCTGTGCCAGTTCGTCTTTAACTGTTTAGTAGAGCGTACCAGCAATTTCTCGTGTTTCCGATTCCTAGTGTTTTGACCACAGCTTGTATTTTTGACTTTGCCTCTAGCCCGCCGATTTAACTCTGTTTGCCTCGCTGACTGCCTTTTTGTGTAACGACCATCCGTTTGTAATAAAGACCTTGATTTTTGCCTGACACCCTGCCTCTGAATCTGCGTTTGAGTTCCACCTGAGTCCGAGTTCCACCCTGATACTCTGGATACTGCAAGCACGGTAAACTGTACAAATATGCTGCCCATGTTACAAAGTAATCCACTAGGAATCTGTATTGGCTCACATATTGGTAACTACAGTACAACGACACCACATTACAGCAAAGGTTAAGCCTGGTTCAACTTTTTTTGCCAGGCAACCCTGCGTTGGTTTACCCGAACCCTGAGTGTTTGGCATCCCTGCTTTGTTGCCGGTCAAGCTCCATAGAAATGACTGAGGAGACCCTTTTTTCATGAAGGGCAAAAGTCAGTCTGAACATGGTCTGAGGGGAGGCTGAGTGGGGCTGATTTTGAAGCGATTGCTATCAGGTAATATATATCATTATTTCCCCAGGATTCCAATAATCTATTACCATAGATGCAATTTGAGTTTAAAAACAGAACAGTGCAATTCTTGCATGTTTATTTGAATATGTGTTAGGGGTAGTAGTCTACAGTCTGTAGTCATGCTAGCGGCTCTGTGAGGGTGTACTTTGAGCTAAATGCAACAACAATGACAAATTTACTAATTGACAACAAACACCCAAAATACAGCTGATGCTGAACTGGGGTCATTAGTTATTAAGGTACTTGTCAATCATTTGCTTATTCCAGACAAAAATATATGAGGATTTGTTTCTTTTCTTTGTAATAGCTTCAAATTAGTGACCTGTATATCTTTGGGTCAGGTGTGTGATCTCCCTAAAATAAAGTTCTGCAGCTTTGACGTACAACATGCATGGTTCCTTGAGTTCCTGTAGTCCTGTTATGACTAGTTGGCTACCTAATCCAGTGCTGAAGTGTCTTAAACTTGAATTCTATCTAATAGCCAGCAGGGTACAGGTTAATTTGTAGAGAGAGACAAAGTCCCTATTCATCCCATGGGAACTTATTTTGGAAAAGATATGGTAGTCAACAGAGAAAGACAAATAATGTTTTTGGTCCTGTTTGAATTGAGCAAAATTATCTTTTAACCCTAAGTTTAACCCGACATTGCTGTCTGTCAGAGGGTTTAGCAGGTTCATTGTTAGGGTTACGGTTAGGGTTAGATATCAGAGGGCTACAGTTATCATATAAACCTAGAAAAGCTAAGGAATCCATTGGTACCAACTATGTCATGCTAACATGTCGGCAAAATAACGCTCCAAATTTGGGTTACGTTTTAGTGAGGAAAAACTGGCATGGCCATTTTCAAAGAAGTCTCTTGACCTCCGACCTCAAGATATGTGAATGAAAATGGTTCTGTAGGTACCTACGAGTCTCCCCTTTACAGACATGCCCACTTTATGATAATCACATGCAGTCTGGGGAAAAAAGACACTGTTTTTTTTTTTTTTTTTTCATGCAGTATAATTGTGTTATTTTTGCCTATTCTAAAAATACTCTATTTGAATATGGATGTATACTGGGGTCTTTAAACAGTCTTGAATTATATAATTGGGTATCACTCAAGCTGACTCTCTTGTGGATCCACTGAGCCCAGTTGTATTCATGTGTGATGATGTTAGTCCCCATAGTAGCCATTTCATTGTCGTGAGGCTATTTTTTTAAACTTGGCCTCTAGGATAATTACAGCCTTATGAACCTTTACAACCACAAACAAGAGACTTAGAGCATTCAGAGGATGGATGGCTTTACTAGGTAAATTGAAAATAAAGGGGTTTCTGAGCAGTTTACACAAGAGAAGTACTCACCATCCAGTCACCAAAAAATGCAATTCCTGCAGAAATCTCAAAATGGAAAGGTTTTTGATAGCAAATCACAGCACTGCTTTTTCTGTGGTGTTCCTCAAGGCCTTGGTGACGGTCTGAGCAACATCTCAAATTAATCTTCAAGTTCCCAGCTTTCAGATGATGTACACTATGTGACATCTACCGTTAATCGGCCATTTCTCCTAAAGATTCCCTGTACATCCCTAAAAAAAGACAAAAATGGGTCTATTTAAATTGACAAACATCATATGTGTGATTCATGGCGCAATTCAAACATTATTCGAAAAAGTACTTGTCGTTTGCTGTTGACTACCTTTCATCTTTTTTTCCGAAATAATGTCCCATGGGGTCCACCAGAAGGGGCTGGACTTCACCTCTCTACAGACATCAATGAGCCTGCTTCTCACTTGATTTATTACCTCACTAAACACTTTAATCATGAGCCAAGTGTGAGAGTGTTTTCAGTTCATGAAAGTTGATTTTGACCTTTATGGTCACCTGATGGCTTTTTCATTGTTCGGCTGTGCTTAGCTCCACCCTCTTGTGTCACTTCTGTCAACAGAGTGACAGCCAGATACTAAACTCTTTGCCGTTCTCCACTTCATCTCCTAACTCAGGCAGTTTCAGCGTCAGCCGATGGTGTCAGTTTTTCCACTGGTCGATCTCGCCAGCAGCTGCGCAGGTTACAGAGCTGTTGCCAAAACAGCACAAGTATTTATGAGCAGCATTTAACAGTTAGATTATCATGAGACTGGACTCACAAAACATGAACTTGGCTGACTCCTCGTTCATTCGCCCGCCACCCATCGAGGAGGGGGGCAGAAACCTGACGTAACCTTCCAGTTTTCTTTTTACCTTACATGAAGCCTACTGTGAGCACTCCAAACTCCAGGACCTACTGCTGTTTTCTAGGAAGAGGTGAATCACGTTGAAGGTCTGATCTCTTATTAATATCACTGGTTAAATCCAATTTAGTCATCAAGGAGAGGAGACACCGGAGGAAGGAGATTTAAAGCTCCAGCTGCTCTCCTTATCAAATTGGTGTTTGAGCCACCAAACCATCAGTTTTATTTTAGCATTAAATCTCTAATTTCTCCTCTTACCCTTTGGTTGTTTTTCTTCTCTGTGTCCTTTCTCTCATTCTTCATGCTTGTGGGCAATGCTGTAGCTACAGCATGAGTTAAATGACAAATATTACAGCTTTAAACTATTATCTTCTTATTTATTCATATTTTTCATTTTACCAAATGATCACAATGAAATTTCATGACAGATAAACCAGACCACAACTTTTCAGGGCTTTTACTTTAAACAACTAGAACATCTCTTTGGTTTAGTCTGTCTCGCTCAGCGTTTTCTGACTTCCCTACCCTGCTTGTGGCACCCAAGCACATAAAAACATCTCATAAATATATAGTTTAATTATTAAAAAAAGACATTTCCTTAAACAGTTGGTCAGTGTATTTTTTAATCAAACAAACAGGAGGAAATAGTGCGTTGGGGACTATTTTTTGCAACAGGAGTTTAATCCACATTTGGTGCTCTAGTGAGTATTTGCGGCAGCAGGACAGTGTATGTGGGATTAAGTCAAAATAAACTACAGTGTGTGTGTTCATGGTAATGAAGGAACGTATCACCCAGTGACGCGGTGGAGCTCTGTGGAACAGAGGAAGTAGATACTGTACATCAGGCCTTGATACACAACAAGGCGGAGACAGATGGAGACATCCTTAGGCTACTTTTTGGTAGCCCGGCCATCTATCCTAATGTTAGCTTTGCTGTCAGGAGGTAATCAGAGCCAGTGGCTTTCTAGCTCTAGGCTTAGTTTGGCTACCTTAGTTGGTCACATGATCCATGTGTTGAGATAGAGGTGGACTGAAGTGATCTTTCAACTTTCAACAGTGTTAAAACTACTGTTGCCAGAATGGGAGGCTCCTTTTTATTTAATTGTCAGATAAGATAGAAGTAATTTTGTGGGCTACTTATACTTTCTGTATTTTTTGATTTCCACAGTAGCCATAAATGAAAAGTTTGGTGATGTTCCAATACATCTGCCCCTCCTCTCATCTGGGTAACCTGACAGAAGCTGACTGAGTTCAGTCAGCTCAGCTTGATAAGCAAACGCTGCTAACTGATTGTCTAAATCAGTATTGTTTTCACCTGTGTGTGTGTGTGTGTGTGTGTGTGTGTGTGTGTGTGTGTGTGTGTGTGTGTGTCTGTGTGTGATAGTGAAGCACCTGTGCAAGATGCAGTCACAAAGCTACAGGTATGGAGTTGAGATCAAAATGAAGGCTGAGTTTGAAGATGGATGTGGTCTGTGTTAGGGCACTGGACGTATAGTGTATATAGATAGATAGATTAGCATAAATAGATAATAGATAGATGCAAAAGAATAGATTTAGCATGAAAAATAGGCTCAAATCATAACACGACAATCTGTATCCCAGCAAGCAACAACAGCTGTCAGTGTGTTGACTTGACTATGACTTGCCCAAAACTGCATATGATTATCATAAAGTGGGCGAGTCTGTAAAGGGGAGACTGGTGGGTACCCATTGAACCCATTTTCATTCACATATCTTGAGGTCAGAGGTCAAGGAACCCTTTTGAAAATGACCACGACAGTTTTTACTCACCAAAATTTAGCGTAAGTATGGAGCGTTTTTTAGCTTGTATTGCGACAAGTTGGTATGACATGGTTGATACCACTTGATTTCTTAGGTTTTCTATTTCATATGATGCCAGTATCTTCACTCTAATAGCTTTCAACTTTCAGATTGGGCCACATTTTTCAGTACAATCTGGTCCACTAGTCCAAACTTTACAGATGATATTTACACCTGCTGATCACAACATTATGTAATCACATTCTCATCACAGTGTATTCTGCATATATCTACCCCAGCATTAACACAAGTTGTTCCTGATCCAGATATCCATAAACAGATGTACATGATATGTGATACCAAGTGGAAACTGGGTTTGTAAGTGATTCTGCAGCTCCAGTACCAGCTGATGAAGTCAAATCAAGATACAAATTTCACTTTTTCAGATGACAACAATCAAACTTGGGTGGTAAATGTTTTAAAACGAATAAGGCGTTCCTCATACTGTATGTGTGTGCAGTGTAATGCCAGTAAATCATTAATCTCCCAAAATAAAATAATGATATCACAGTATAAAATAATTATGTCATACACCCACACACACATGTACATTTAGCGCTACAAATGGAAGTGGAGCTAATTGTGAAAAGCGAGGCATTAACACTGGCGGGATTACAGTTTCAGTTCCCACTGAGACCAGCTGGTTCTGTAAATGCTTACAGCCTGGATATGTTTCGTCACCGCGTGAAATCATCCAATAAACTGTATGCACATCATGTTCACTTGAACATATGTACAGCCTGAGGATGGATACATGTTCATTTATTTGGCTTCAAGAAACATTTTCTACATTATAAGTTCAATTTTCTTATTTTTTTTACCACGGATTTTTTTTTTATTATTTTTTCCAGAGATATGCCACAAGCAATGTTGTCTTTTAAAACCACGTTTTTAGCTATCATCTTTTGCTTTTACATCTCCATGCTCTCTACATCTGTTTTCTGTTCACTCTTGGTTTATACATCAGTTGATCAGTGAGTGCACCTGCAACGTAACAAGGAAAGTGGGGGGTTGATAAAGAACATGACCAGGACACAGGCCACTCATGGTCCTGAGGACTGGAGGCCCAACTTCTCACGCCAGGCTGATATTGGCACCCAGCCTACCCGAAAGGAGAACCGAACTTCTGACATGCTTCAATGCCAAATCAATTCTCTTTTGCCCTGATGGCCCAAACAGTCAGCTGCTGAGATCTGAGGAAGCTCCTACATCCACTATATGCTGGTCACCAGCCAGCAAGAAACAAAGACAGTTGAAGGAGAGACTGAATAAAAGACATTTTGAACTGAGAGATCTCTCCAGCTACAAGAGGTAGCCAAAGAGAGCCACTGAGGGACAAACGACTCAAGTGGGGTCACACCATTGGATCCAAATGATGGCCAAAATGCTGAACTCAAGGCTTCAAAACAGCTAAAAGCCAAAAGATCCAAATTGCTGTGTTGCTGACAGAAGGTGCCACCATTGTACTCAACATCCCATCTACTCAGCGAGGGTGATGTATAGATGCATTGTCAGAAGAGAAAGAGTATGATGACTAGACTAATAAACACATCTATAGTCAATAAATAATGTCAGTTTACAACATTGATAAGTAATATTAGACACAAGAAGAATTGGGAACTTCATCTGCAATGCTTCAGCTGCAAATTTGTTTCTATCTATAAATGTTGTGTTCACTGTATTCTTTCAGTTAAGCTTTAGTCATGTTTATATTTTTTTTCTTCTGTTTTATCATTATTCAATGATAATCCGTTAGTAGTGTAGTCATGTAGTTAGTCAAATAATCACGTCACTTTATAAAGAACTTGGTTTCTTGATTTTGTGTGTGTATATAAACTTTTGAAATCACTGTTCACCATTTCTAAGAACTCTGTAGTAACCCTGAGATTTTCCCTATTTTTATAAAACTGGGTGGCACCTAGGTAGGTGGGTAGTGGGTAGTATCTGAAGTTGAGTGTCACCACTTTCCTTCACACTGTGCGGTAATTCATGGCTTATAATTAATAATGTGGGGTTATTAATTATGAATAGATATATTTTGATATTAATGAATCATTAAGATAAGATAAGATAAGATATTCCTTTATTATCTTATTTTATCTTATCTTAATGATTAATTAATATCAAAATATATCTATTCATAATTAATAACCCCACATTATTAATTATAACTCCTCTATGCAATAAGTAGAACAATCTGACCTGCTAGATATTAGAATGAATGCAAGTTTAAGGCACTTTTACTTTTCAGAGGTGGAGGTTGCCCACTGCATTACCTATAATGTGTTATAATCTGCTTATAGCACTAAATAATTATAGTTACAAGCACTAATAAATGACAATGATAACAATTATCATGTTATTATAAAGCATTTTATAACAATTTATAAAGTCAAGTATCATAATACTTTAGAATAGCTTGTCAATCATTTTTCTTGCAAGGACCATAGTGTATTATAATAAATTATTATAAATATTTATGAGTGCTTTTAACTATTATTATACAATGCTATAAGCTGCTTAAAGGGCATAATAAGTGTTTATGAGGCATTACAGACATGGGTATCAAAGAATGTGTTACCCAACATTTATCTAGAAAGCATCATGATGAGCTTTATTCTGGCCAGTGTGTGATTACAAAATCATAGAAACGTGAACACCATCAGACCTCTGAAGTATTGCTCTATGGATTCAGAGGCCTGTTTGCTGTTTCCTGAACCAGGAAAACTATGTCAAAGGATTCATCAATACTTCGTGGAAAACTATGATAGGATCTGACAGTCTGTCAGTCAGTATGAAGGATCACCATCGTTGTTTTTCAAGCATGAGCTGCTGCCCCAACTTGACTGCCATATCTTTGACCTCTGTGGCGGGTCTTTGATTGACCTCTGTCATCACAGTTTTGAAGGTTGCATGGTCAAAGCTGTGGCTGTCGTCACCAACTGGATTTCCAGGATCGTAGACAGTCTTGCTGGATGTTTGACAAAGCCCCCTCAACCTGATTTTTTTCCCCCCCTTTTTAGGTACCTACGCCAGTCTGTCATCCGCCAAATTTTGAACAAGCTGTGACAGATATGACAGTATCATCGGCGAACGATATCATATTCACTCATCATTCCTGACATGATCCAGCTCAGAATGGTTTAAAGTTTAAAACTAAACAGTTTTATGTGGAAGGAGTCTCCGTGGAGAAATGGGGACAGTGGAAGGGGACTTACTTCCTGTCAAAACATGTTAAGAGCGAGGCGGCCGTACTGTACCGCGGTAACTCCCTCTGGAGAGTACAGTGCAGGGAGGAGATGGGTCCTGGTCCTCCATGTTGGCGATATTATTACAGCCTGAGCCGTTACACCGAGAGACGCCAAACTAAATCAGGCTGACTCGCCGGCAGCTTTGGGGTCATTCAAAGTTTACAGCTATTAATAGCAACGGGCACTGGAGTAGAACCACTGCACACACACAAACACACATTGCTCCTCCCATTCCATGACACACAAAGCTACACACAGAATATATGTATATACATGCAACCCCCCCCCCCCCCCCCCACCACCACCACCACCACCACCACACACACACACAATACAGTGCAAGGAAATATGCACACACTTGTCATTGAGAGAATGAAGAGAAGATTAGGGCAGAAAGAAGGAGGAGGAGGAGTAGGAGGAGGAAAAGCAGGACTGGTTGGCACAGTGACAGAGCACCCATGTTGCCACGAGGCAGAGAGACATCGAAGCGTCCGTTACAAATCAAAACATTTCGTTGATTCATTCTGGGATGTTTTTCTTTCCTCCTCCTCCCTCCCCTCCAGCCCTCTCTCTCTGTGTTGTGTTTGGGATGCTCACACACTGACCTACATTGGAAAAACAGTGATGAAATTGGGGCTTGTGTGTTTGTTTGTGTGTGGTTGGCAGTGCCTGGTTGGTGAGTGAGTGTGAGGGTTTGTTTCTTTATGTATACATGCATGTTTGCATGTGTGTCAATGCATGTGTGTCAATGCATTTGTGAGTATTTTAATAGTTTGTTTAGTTTGTTCTAGGATTTGCACTATGTACAGTAGTATGTGGCAGCATGTAGTCAAGGAAACCTGCTGCAGTGTTAATCTTACCAGAGTCATGTTCATTGCTGTGGAAACTAGAAAAGCACTCGGAGAGCGCAGACCTCCGCCAAGCACCATAGTTTCCCCCCATATTGTAATTCACTCCAAAATAAAAATCCTACATTTTTTAAAAAGAATTTTATATCAGTGGCAAACATAGAACATATATACAAGACACAACATAAAACTCACAATACATTAGGCCAAAATGTAAGAGTACCCCCATTTTTTTATATAAATTGCTATAAAATCCGCCATCTGGATCAGCCTTTGGGATTTGATAGAAGTACACATTGTAAATCCCTGAGTCAAATTTCATGAGCTTTGGGCAACAATTACCAGAGATATTGACAAACAATTTTTTGGGTCCCATTTACCCCAATGTTAAAGAAAGATTCAAAGTGATCCAGAATCCAGGATTTCTTCCGGATCACCCCCAAAATTAAATCAGTTCTTCCTTTTCACATTTTCGACACACCCTGAAATCCGTCCATAAGTTTTTGAGTTATCTTGAACACAGACAAACAGACAGATACACGCCGGCAAAAACAAAACTGAAACTGAAAATAAACTGTGGTGCATTAAAGGAATAGTTTGACATAAGCCTGGTTCTGTTTGAAGTTAAAAAAAATGCATCCACCAACAATGCATCTTGTTTGTTTAAATCATACAAAATCTGCATCACACATTACAATGGTCAAAAATTAAGACTTTTATTTTCAGAAATAACTGGTTCCTGATATTATTGGCTTTATGGTGTTAGTCAGCTCCACTACAGTGATAATTTCAGGGGTGGTACATATATACAGTACTGTAGAGTGTGTGTGAAGGTTAATTATTCAAACTTTCCTGAAAGTGTTTCTCCCAGCAAGGCCATCTTTTATTGGATTGCACTGACGTGTTTTTCTGAAATCATACCTTGTATTCACTGACTAATATTTAGAAGCAAAAGAGACTATATAGACTAAAATTGCAGATTATCGTTGGGTTTTATGTCCCTTCCAGAAATCATTGTCACATTTGTTTCACTAGTTTCCATAGAAAAAAATACAATGACTCTTTGTGAGATTGTAAATGAGCTCTGATATGCATCAGTTGTTCATTCATGTGTTTTGTTCTTCCTCTTCTTCTTACGCAATCTACTCTCCTTTTGTGTGTGGTCGCCGAACATGCACATGTTTGGTGATTAGCGGGGGTTTCTGCTGTGGCTGACTCTGAACCGGCGCGAGGTGTCCCCCATGGGCCACCGTTCAGCCCTCTTTACACCCAAAGTAGATTAATGGGTCAGTTTAGTGAAGTTCATCCAGGGTTCAAGTTACAGTTCAAGTAGAGTTCAGCCGAGCAGAGACGGAGGGGAGGAGGGAGAGCCAGAGCTGCTCTGTTGGAAAATACAGAACAGATATAGAAACACAGAACCATGCAAACAGAACACAGATAGAAACACAACCATACAAACACTTCAGAGATAGGAACAGAACCAGAAAAACACTGCAGAGATAGAAACACAACCAGAAAAACACTGCAGAGATAGAAACAGAACCAGAAAAACACTACAGAGATAGAAACACAACCAGAAAAACACTACAGAGATAGGAACAGAACCATACAAACACTGCAGAGATAGAAACAGAACCAGAAAAACACTGAGAGATAGGAAAAGAAACATAAAAAAAAGAGATAGAAACACAGAGATAGAAACACAACCAGAAAAACACTACAGAGATAGGAACAGAACCATACAAACACTGCAGACATAGAAACAGAACCAGAAAAACACTACAGAGATAGAAACACAACCACACAAACACTACAGAGATAGAAACAGAACCATACAAACACTGCAGAGATAGAAACACAACCAGAAAAACACTACAGAGATAGAAACAGAACCATACAAACACTGCAGAGACAGAAACAGAACCTTACAAACACTGCAGAGATAGAAACAGAACCAGAAAAACATTACAAAGATAGAAACAGAACCTTACAAACACTACAAAGATAGAAACAGAACCAGAAAAACACTGCAGAGATAGGAACAGAACCATACAAACACTGCAGAGATAGAAACAGAACCAGAAAAACACTACAGAGATAGAAACAGAACCACAGAAATACTACAGAGATAGAAACAGAACCACACAAATACTACAGAGATAGAAACAGAACCAGAAAAACGCTACAAAGATAGAAACAGAACCAGAAAAACACTGCAGAGACAGAAACAGAACCACACAAATACTACAGAGATAGAAACAGAACCACACAAATACTACAGAGATAGAAACAGATCCTGAAAAACACTACAGAGATAGAAACAGAACCAGACAAACACTGCAGAGACAGAAACAGAACCAGAAAAACACTACAGAGATAGAAACAGAACCACACAAATACTACAGAGATAGAAACAGAACCAGAAAAACACTACAGAGATAGAAACAGAACCAGAAAAACACTGCAGAGATAGAAACAGAACCACACAAATACTACAGAGATACAAATACAGAACACAGATATATACACAGAACCATAAACGTGCTAGAGAGATAGAAACAGAAAAATAAAAACTAGGGCTGTCAAAGTTAACATGCTAATGACACGTTAACACAAATTAGTTTTAGCACCACTAATTTCTTTAATGCCTTAACACAACAAATTTGAATTAACCTCTTAAAAATCTGACCTGCCGCCATCGGGCCTGGGTGCTATTCGATCTTTTGGCAGTTGTAGCAGGTTCAGTTTCAGCTAGAATTAAGGTGCTGCCGTTATCTGAGACTAACCTGAGGAATCCAGTGGAACCAACCGTGTCATAGTAGCTTGTCAGGAAGGAAGCTAAATAACTCTGTTGACAAGGAAACACCAGCATGGCCATTTTCAAAGGGTTCCCTCTTGAGGTCACATATCTGACCTCAAGATATTTGAATGAACATGGGTTCTATGGGTACCCATGAGTCTACTTTTTACAGACATGCCCACTTTATGATAATCACATGCAGTTTGGGGCAAGTCATAGTCACATTGACACATTGACAGCGGTTGCTGCAGTTTGCCATGTTAAGATTTGAGCATATTTTCATGCTAAATGTAGTACCCGTGAGAGTTTCTGGACAATATGTGTCATTGTTTTATGTTGCTAATTGATTTCCAATAATAAATATATACATATGTTTGCATAAAGTAGCATATTTGTCCTTTCCCATGTCGATAAGAGTATTAGATTCTTGACACATCTCCCTTTAAAGTACATTTTGAACAGATAAAAAAGTTAATCTGTGATTATTCAAGAATAAATATTTTAATCAGTTGACAGCCATAATAAAATCACTACAAAGATATAAATAGAAACAGAAAACCAGAGCACAGATACAAACAAAGAGCCATCAAAACAGAACAATGATAAAACATAGAATCATACAACACAGAACACAAATACAAACTCAAAAACAATAATATAGAATGTCGATAGACACAAAACAGACTTTTTCCCAATGTAAGTCTATAGGAAAAAGTCTTTTTGGGCCCAATGGTATCGCGAGACGGACACAGACGTAGTACCATTGTTTGGCCACTAGGAAAATTGGGCTTGGGCTGTGCCTGTAGTGACACGTCCCAGCCAATCACAGTGGAGGAGGGGCGGGACAAATAGCCTACCACAAAAACATGAAATGTGTTCATTATTATAAATACATTGTGTTCTTATTGTGTATGTTATGCTATTGTTTTTAATCTTTTTATTGTTGACTTTATGTCTTGGATACTAGACCAGACTCTCTCTATCCAGTTTGTTTATAAACTGAAAAATTCCCACATTCAATTGCTTCAAACTCCAGCTAAGCGGTTGTGTGAAGTACTAGAGCGTCTTTTGAAATATAGATTATGGACGAGGTGAATTATGCAACACAGTGTGATCATTTGTGCTGCCGCTGCTGGGACCTGTGATCCGTGTGAGGCGGGTACAGCATCTGACTTATTCACGATGGTGCAGCTGGAGCTGAGGGACAAACAGCTGGGCTGCAGCTTTAGATCCTTGACCCCCCATCTCAGGATTTAGCTTTGGAGAGAAGAGAGAAGCATACTGTATCTCAGTTAGTGGGTCTGAAGTTAAACAACAAAGAAGAAAAGATTTTCTATTCTGAAACTCTGACACCTAGTCTGACAAGATTAATACAGAGCAATAATACAAGTCTTAACTTTTTTTAAACTATTTGTCATTTTTTTACAGACCAGATTTTGTGCATTTTTTTTACCTCCGCCAAGGAGGTTATGTTTTTGCCGGCGTTTATGTCTGTTTGTTTGTTTGTCTGTGTTCAAGATAACTCAAAAACTTATGGAAGGATTTTAAGGAAATTTTCAGGGTGTGTCGAAAAAGTGAAAAGGAAGAACTGATTTAATTTTGGGGGTGATCCGGAAGAAATCCTGGATTCTGGATCACTTTGAAATTTTCGTTAACATTGGAGTAAATGGGACCCAAAAAATTGTTTCTCAATATCTCTGGTAATTGTTGCCCAAAGCTCATGAAATTTGACTCAGCGATTTACAATGTATACTTCTATCAAATCCCAAAGGCTGATCCAGATCTGATCCAGATGGCGGATTTTATAGCAATTTATATAAAAAATGGGGGTACTCTTACATTTTGGCCTAATGTATTGTGAGTTTTATGTTGTGCCTTGTATATATGTTCTATGTTTGCCACTGATATAAAATTCTTTTTAAAAAATGTAGGATTTTTATTTTGAAGTGAATTACAATATGGGTGGAAACTATGGTGCTTGGTGGAGGTCTGCACTCTCTGAGTGCTTTTCTAGTTTTAACTGGGTTGGAGAGGACCACCGTATTCTGTATGTTTGGTGATATATCTGGATATTTTATTGGGAGGTTTTATCGGGGACATATGAAAAACTCACTTTGTCAGTGCTTGTGCACATACATCTGGGTATCTGGATTGCCCATCAACCCACAAACTGTGAAATAGAGGACTGAGCTTTTTCAGGCGGGGAGGTCAAAGAGACAGGCATATATTATATTCAGACAGACAGCTTTTTTGAACATTAAAGCACGTAAACATGTTCTGGTAGAAACCCAAAATACAAGTATGAACCTAAAAATGTCCATTTTAAAAGAATTTTGCAATATTAATGGACTGAAAGGTCAAAAGGTCAAGTTTAAATGTGATTGTTAAAAAATGGACATATAAAGAAATCACAAAATAAAGGACACAAAGTTACATTTGAACTGAAATTCATGCTTGTTTATGCTTAAGAAAATTTGAACTTTACTGACCCTACTGCAATTGCACATATTTGTCCAATTTTCACTCAGGTCAGCTATAAAAGCATTTTTTGAACTCCTTTGTTAAAACTGCGATGTCTTTGACTTTGAGGGTGTGGAGTATGTCAAAAATCATTTCTTGCAGTGTAGGAAAACATTTCTTTTATTTCTGGGAACAGACAACGAACCGAATCGACAGATAATATACTATAACCTCAGGTGATTTAGAAACTTGAATTTACTGACCCTATTATCCCTCAGATATGATGTCAAGACTCTGCAAAACAGCCGCTTATATTAAAGATACCATACTATAAAATATTTATATTTAATATTATCCATTCATCCATCATCTGTAGCTACTTATCCTATTCAGGGTTGGAGGGGGATTGAGCCAATCCCAGCTGACACTGGGTGAAGGGGGGCTACACCCTGGACTATCACAGGGCTGACACGGAAACAGAAATCTATTCATGTTCAAATTTTTATCAAAATTTATACATTAAATAGGCCTATTTATGTTTATAGAATAGTCACACCTCTTCATCTCAAACTCACCTCTTAGTCCGGTGTCCGTGTGAATGGGTCTCCAAGCTCTGTAGTGAAATGAGCCTCCTGACTTTCCACCCAAAATGTTGTCAAACGTTGCAGAAAAAAAGCTGCAGAGAAAACAAAAACCCTGGCAAAAACCTCATGCTCACCAGCATGAAAACAATGAGATTCGTCATCAGTGCATACAATTTTGTGAATATTTCATAAACTGCTGTGCGGCTGGGCTGAAACATGCTACAGTTGCAATCAAAATTATTCAGCCCCCATTGCATATTAGCCTTGACAAAATATACAATTTCTCAGCTGTTTGCAATAAACAAATTACACAATAACTGTTTAAGTAGTTCAATGAAACTAACACTACAAGGGTTTTGAACCATATTCAACACAAAATGCTACTTTTAATGACTACTGCAGTCTCAAATTTATTCAACCCCCTCAACGATAAGCATCTTCAGTACTTAGCAGAGCACCCTTTTGCTGTTATGACCGTCTGCATAGCCAGACACCAGCTTCTGACAGCGTTCCTGAGGAATCTTAGCCCATTCCTCATGAGCAATGGCTTCCAGTTCAATAATATTCTTGGGTGTGTGTTTTGTAACCACCTTCTTCAAATCCTACCAGAGATTTCTTTCTTTATTTCTTCTTCTGAAACCAAGCCTTAGTGGACTTTGAGGTGTTCTTGGGATCATTGTCCTGTTGGAAGGTCCAATGATGCCCAAGCGTCAGCTTCCTCACAGACAGCATGACATTTATTCTTCAGATTTCCTGATACTGCACTGAATCCATGTTGCCACCACACGCCGCAGGTTTCCAGTGCCAGAGGCAGCAAAGGACCCCAGAGCGTCACTGAGCCACCGCCATGCTTCACTATAGGCAGGGTGTTTTTTTCAGCATATGCCTCTTTCTTCTTCCAGACATACTGCTATTCAACAGGCCCGAAAACTTCCAGTTTTGTTTCACTGCTCCACAGAACAGAATTCCAAAACTTCTGTGGCTTATTTATATGGTTTTGATCATATTTGAATCAACTTTTCTTGTGCTTTTGAGTCAGTAGTACATCTTGGAGTTCGGGCATGGAGCCCTTCAGTGTTTAGTATGCGCCTTACTGTGCAAACTGAAACCTCAATGCCTGTTGCCAGCAAATCTTGCTGCAGGTGTTTTAGAGTCACTCGAGGGTTTTTGACCACTTCCTCCTCAGGAATCTGGAGGCAGCCGCTGATAGTTTCCTCTTTCTGCCACGTCCAGATAGTGGAGCCACTGTTCCTTTAACTTTGAACTATGCTTCCAACTGTATCTCTAGGACCATTCAGAGCTTTTGCTATCTTTGTGTATCCTTTTCCCTGTTTGCGCAAGGCAATGATCTCTTCTCTGAACTTTTTGGACAGTTCTTTTAACTATTTATGGATGAATGGATTGAATTATGAATTTTTCTAACATGCAATCAAACGTCACTCTCAACAAACCCCAATGCTAGTCCAGGTATTTATATGTTCTCTATCTCAAGCACACCTGAACTAATGAAATTTTGAGACTGTAGTAGTGATTAAAGTAGCATTTTTTGTTGAATTTGGATAAAAACCATCGTAATATTAGTTTTATCAGACTATTTCAACTGTTGTCTACTTTGTTTATTGCAAACAGCTGAAAATTTGTTCATTTTGCTAATGAGCCTAATATGCAATGGGGGTTGAATAAATTTTGCAATCAATGTCATTTGTGGTGGATGTTTAAATTCAAATTATGGACATGGCAGATTTGCACAGGATTAAGATCATAGATGACCTCTGCAATTATTATAAATTACTAGAGACCACCAGGTATTACTAGTCCTGTGCAAATAGGTCTTCAAGCCCCAGTGGGACTGGATTTGTTTCACTATGGGAGGTGGTGTTTACAGCCACACTGACCTCCTGTTTTTTTCCATGAACTGTTTGGTCCTGTAGTTTAAATCTGATCTGGAGAGACATCCTTCATATTTTATTGCGGAAGTTGAAAATGTGTTTGCTAGTCTGATACATGGAAACATACAAACACCAACATAGGACTACCAATATGATGACAGAATCAATTAAAGTGATCAGGACGGCACGATCCAATACAGGCTCATAAAATATAAAATGTGCTGTTTTAACTACAGGTAGGAACTGCTATTGTCTTTCTCCTGCTGAATGTCCATTTATATTATAGGCCACATCCTGTAATTTCATGATGGTGACAACCTCATCTGGAATGATGATTTAAATTACAAAGGAGCACAATGAATATTTTATTATCCACCCCCCTTTAATGTTAATCCCGTTCAAATGGGGCTTATGTAACATTGCTGCCTTTATCTGTTAGAGTGATGGCTGAATGAAAGCAGAACATGACTTTACGGAGGCTCTCAAATGAGAGAGGGTTGCTGTTGGAAGAGCATGACATTCAAATCAAGTGATAATGCCACGATGTTCCCAGGTGAGTCAATACTCATGTTCCAGAGAAGTCTGCAAGTGTCAGGGTCTGTCCAAATCCACAAGAGTTGACTTTGGGTGCAGACTTTGCTTGGACAAACTTTGCTTGGAAGATAACCAGTTATTCATGGCAATATGGATGTGATGATGTAAAACAAAGCATTGCTAATAATGATTCTGGCAACAATTGAATCAAAGGCCACTGGACTTAGATTTGTCTCTGAAGACGTTTCGCCCCTTATCCAAGTGGCTACATCAGTTCGTAACGCTACATCATTTAGGATTTAGGATGACTCCTAAATGACTGTCGTTCACTAGTGGGACTCACATGCCCCCAACAATGGACAGGTGAAACTCAACTAACTAACTATTATCTCAGGAGAATAGTGGGCTGCCACTTTCACAGAGGTTAAAACCTGGGTCTAACTCCACTGTTTGTCAGACTAGTGGGGACTAGTCAGACTAGCGTTACGAACTGATGAAGCCACTTGGATAAGGGGCGAAACGTCTTCAGAAACAAATCTAAGTCCAGTTGCTGTCAGGACTTAAATACAGACTCAGGTGTGGAATTAAAAGGAGAATTAGAGGGAGGGGTTCGTTGGGAAAAAATAAGGTTTTTAATAAAGGGGAAAGGGTGTTAAAAAAAAAGGGAGGCAGGGAGGAAAAAAAAAAAAAATCGGGGGGAAAAGGGGAAAAAAAAAAAAAAAAAGAAGGTAAAAAAAAAAGGAAAAAAAAAAAGGGGGGGGGGGGGGGGGAAGAAAAAAAAAAAAAAAAAAAGAAGAGGAGGAGGAGGAGAAGGGGGGGGGAAAAAAAAAAAAAGGGGGGGGGGGGGGAAAAAAAAAAAAAGGGAAAAAAAAAGGGGGGGGGGGGGAGGAGAAGAGGGGAGGAAGAAAAAAAAAAAAAAAAAGGGGGGGGGGGGGAGGAGAAGGAAGGAGAGGGGAAAAGAAGGGGAGGGGAGGAGAGGAAGGGAAGAGGAGGGGGGAGGGAAAAGAAAAAAAAAAAAGAAAGGGGAGAAAAAAAAAAAAAAGAAAGGAAAAGAAAAAAAATCAGTTGCCTTTGATTCAATTGTTGTCAGAATGAATATGACCTGGATGAATGAGAACATTCACAGACTAATAATGATGATAAGTAATTTTGAATATAATGTTTATCCTAGATAACAAGATAACTCCCAGTCCTGGTGAGCAGCCTGTGACAGAGACAAAGAAAAATTAAAGCTGCAAGAAGCATTGAATGGGCCCTCAGGTCGAGGTTACTGCCCGCTGCTGCCTCGTACCAGTACAGGTATCCAGATCAACCGTCTGAAACTGGCCTGGAGGCATCAGCCTGGAGGTTCCCACTCTGAATGAGCTAAACCCCTGGGAGGAGACTGTGGCTCATGAGAAGCATACAGTCGTTCAGAATACATAAAGAAATCAGTAAATGCATACATTTAAAAAATAAATATAAAGTCAATTAAAAATAAGTGCAAAAATAAAGGAATAAATAAAAAAATTGAATGGAAAAAATAAATAAGTGAATTTAAGAATTAATAAAAACAAATACATGAACAAATAAAAGGGAAAATCAAACAGAGGAGTCAATGAATAGGTGAATTATTAAAAAAAAATAGTACATAAAGAAGCAAAACAGAAAAATAATTACAATTTATCAATCAATTAACCTACATTTATTTTAATCTTAGTTTTGCTACATTTAAAGACATTTATTTCGTTATTATTCATTTAGGGGCTGCACAGTGGTGCAGTGGTTAGCACCGCTGAATCCGGCGTGGGGCTCTTTTGTGTTCTGCGTGGGTGTTCCGGGGAAAACCTGGATACTCTTGTCACCAATCCTGTTCGTGCGTGGTAGTCTGGCTTCCACCCACAGTCCAAAGACATGCAGTTTAGGCTAATTGATGTCGCTAAATTGCGCATAGGGGTGAATGTGAGCGTGAATGGTTGTCTGTCTCTATGTGCCCTGCGATGGACTGGTGACCTGTCCAGGGTGTACCCCGCCTTCACCCAATGCCAGCTGGGACCCCAAATGGGATAAGTGGTTGAAGATGGATGGATGGATGCATGGATGGATGGATTCATTCATTGATCATTTATTCTAGCAGGTTCTGTCTTCCATAGTTTAGACGCTGCCAGAAACATTAAAACAAGGATTCTGTTGACTGCAGTGATTTTGTAATATTAATTCTTGCCAACATGTAAGTTTTTATTTTTGATGGCTGTGACATTTGTAAACAACATTTTCCCTATATGTGTAGGCAGATGCTGCTTGGATGCTGTTGGCCTGTAAAGACTTTGTATATGACACTGACTGAGCTACACAAATAAACTGGGCTAAATATTTGTTTAGATCAAAAGGATAAGTACGCGTACACACACACACACACACACACACACACACACACAGGGCATCCTGTGTCCTGTTTGGACTCTGAGGAGTCAGACACCAACTGACCGGACAAATGTTCTTTTGCTTTTTCTCTCAAACACTGCCGCTGGCTAACACTCAGCTTTGTGTGTGTGTGTGTGCGTGCGGGTGTGCACGGGTGTGCGTCCATGTGTGTGTGTTTTGACTGTGTTGATTTTTGCCCACCCTCCAGGTTTGTGCGTATTGTAGCGGCCCACTGCTCCTGTGTCCTTTGATTAAGGTCAATTTGGTAACTATGGGTAGGCAACACACACAAAACACACACACATGCATACATTTCTACTGCCTCATTCATCAGTACTAAATGGATGTTGAATGTGTGTACTTGTGAATGCATTGTAGTGTTTTACTGTAATCAGTGTGAGACATTTTTGCTTTTGACAAAAAGAATAATTAAGAGGAGAGACGAGAGACGCATGCAAGATTTATATATATCACTTCCAAAATGGTGTCAACATTGTTTTCACATGCTTCTTTTGATCCTCTCAGACCTGTAGGACCGAGGGCGATCCTGACTGACTTTACTGACTTTCAGGTTGTAGTTGGTTTAGTTTTAGAGCTAGACTAAAGGCACATACAAGGTACCTTGTTGGGAAGGAGGCTAAACAACGCTCCAAACTTGGGGTCCCTTGACTTCTGACCTGCAGATATGCGAATGAAAATGGGTTCTACGGGTACCCACGAGTCTCCCCTTTACAGACATGCCCACTTTATAATAATCATTTGCAGTTTGGGGCAAGTCATAGTCAAGTCAGCACACTGACACATTGACTGTCAAATATTTGATACTCTTATCAGCATGTAGTGGGCAATCATACTTGCTTCATGCAAATGTATTAATATATTTATTACTGGAAATCAATTTAGAACACAAAACTATGACAAATTTTGTCCCTCACAGGAACTGCAGTTAGCATAAAAAATATGCCCAAATCATGGCAGACCGATATTTATCCTCCTTTGTGACAAGCTAGTATGACATGGTTGATACAAATGGATTCATTAGGTGTTTTTAGGTGTTCAAGTTTATGATTATAGTATTTTTTTTTATCTAGCTTTAAAACTGAGCCCACTACAAGCTACAAATTGCAAGTTGCCTTAAGAAAGAAAAGAAAGAAATCAAAGAAATCAGTGGTGCTAAAATGAATTTGCTTTAATTGCAACTTAACTAATTACTTTGAACTAACTAATAACTTTGACAGCCCTAAAATATATACAGGTACAGTATATACTGTGTATAAATTACACCCACATCAGGATCAACACATCTCTGGCTCATCATTATCTCCAGTTTAAGAGGGTTTAACTCTAAGATGGCCACCGCAGAGCAACTTGTATCACTAAATGTGAAACCTTTGTGATACAGACCCATGTGACTAAATAAAATGTGTGATATAGGCTATAAGTAAACATATGACGATGACGAATATGAACCTGATGACCGTAACGTATCTAATGTACATCTTAGAGTCTTTATGCGTCTGAGACTGCACGCTGCTGCTGTCGAGTCACATCAAATCAGAGAATCTTCGCTGCTAGTTGTTTCACTTAGTGTGTGTGTGTGTGTGTGTGTGTGTGTGTGTGTGTGTATGTGTGTGTGTATGTATGTGTGTGTGCGAGTCATGCTAACGTAAGAGTCCAGTATGTTACAGTGTGTGTGTGTGTGTGTGTGTGTGTGTGTGTGTGTGTGTGTGTGTGTGTGTGTGTGTTTGTGTGTGTTGGATGACATTACTAAAAAGAGTCGACATGTTACACAGCAGTGGAGGCTTTAAACCCTCCAGCATCACACACACACATACACACACACACACAGCCTCTCAGCTTGGCTCTGTGCCCGTATGCATGACAAGACCTCTGGGACCCCCTAAACACACACACACACACACACACTACCACCACCACCCCCACCCACCCAAACTCGGCAGCCCAGCACCTAATAGCGCCCAACATCTTCCCCTGATGTGTTTGTGTGTGTGTGTGTGTGTGTGTGTGTGTGTGTGTGTGTGTGTGTGTGTGTGTGTGTGTGTGTGTGTCTGTGGATGCGGCTGCGGCAGAAAGAACACTGCGACCTAAAAACCCAGCTCACTGAGAACGACTGCACGCCGAACAGAAGGCTCATCCAAGTGTAAACACACACACACACACACACAGTGAGGCACATACTGTAGGGGTGAGTGTGAACACACACACAGGGTATGTGGACACAATCACTAAGTCACACACTCACTTGGACACACACACACAAAACAGACGTATAAACACACAAATTGAATAGAAGAATTGGGATATGCACACTCTCCTTACACACTGTTTGAGTGTGCGCACTCGTGCATGCAAACGCATGTGCGTGCACGTGTGTGCATCTATGCCGTATCACAAATGAGGAAGCAGAAGTGTCAGATCACTAAAAAATGCAATTTAATAAAGTTCATGATTATTTTCTTATTAAGGAAATTCAGATCATGTGATGGCAACTGAACCATCTCCATGGCAACTGAGCAAACTCCATCTGCTGCATCTGAGGAAGGCTGTGAGATGCGGTTGAAGGCTCCAGAAAAAGCTAGCGCTGTAAGTGAACTCTCAAATTATTTAGAGTTGTTTTGCTTTGCGCTGCTTCTGTTTTACAAGCATATTGAGTACACATGCATTCATAATCAATGTGACATCACATACCTAAAGGATCGGTTCACAGTTTTTCAAAGTCAGGTGCTCATATGAACATTGAAACAAGTTTATCGTGCTGTAATCATTCCTCTTGTTCATACAGGGCATTAAAAGATCCCATCCTAATGCACTTTCACCGTAAATGATGAGGGACAACATCAAGAGCCCCTTGAGCAAAAATATATTTCCAAGTTTATGATATGATATTTTATGAGATATATTTCTTCTGTCACTTGGATGAGCTACTGAAACACATTCTTTGTAGTGCTAGAGAAGGAGCATGCACAAATATGCAGGCCTATGAACTATACCACCCCCAGGAAATAGCCACAGCCCTGCATGCTCAGTTTGACACTGACAAAAGCTCTCACCTAAACTAACTACCAGCAGCTTAAATGGGATCATTACAAAATTAAACATAGAAAATTGTTATTGGATATCACTCAATACTGCAAACCTGTTAACTCTGACTTGAAAAATCTGGAGCTGTATTTTTATTTATTTGCCTTTTCCAGAAAATTGCCTACCCCTAAGTATCATTTTCAGTGCAGAGCTTTTACTTGTAATGAAGTATTTATTACAGTGTGGTATTAGTACTTTCTTTTACCCGTTAGTAAAGCATCAGAATACTTCCTCCATCACTGTCTCTACCTTCACAGCTTTTTGTGGTCATGTCTGTGTTGTTTCAGTCTTCATCTGACAATGAAGACTGACTTGACGCATTAAGTGTTAATTTGATTGAGTAAGTTCACATGATTCAGATACGCAGAGCGCAGTCAGAGCACTGCAGTCACTGTGGCTGCAACTCTGTCTGTCCGTTTCAACCGGCGTCTCGTCATTCAGATGCAGTGGGACGGTGGGCTTTTTAGGAAATGTACACAGAGGTCCGGACCTCATAGCTGGCTGGTGGCTGGGGCCCAGAGGGTAAAGTAGGACGTCCATCACAATTGGAGGGTTAGGGGTTCGATCCCCAGCTGTCCCACTCACATGTGTCAAAAGTCACAAGTGTCCTTGAGCAAAACACTTGACCCCAAATCCTGAAGGCTGAGCAATTGGTGTGTATTTGGATTAGATCCTGATGGGCAGATTGGCACCTTGCATGGCAGCCTCTGCCATCAGTGTATGAATGTGTGTGTGAACGGGTGAATGCTAACATGTAGTGTGAAGCACTGTGAGTGGTCAGAAGACTAGAAAGGTGCTATATAAATGCGAATCAATTTACCATAGCTGGCTACGGCCATGATACTGTGATGGAGAGTTTTCAAAGACACTCTGAAACATCTTGTTATCGCTCCGTGTGGGACTCTGCATGCATTCCTGTCCTTCCGTCTTCCGTGTGAGTCTGCATATGACAGCCAATCATGTAGCTGATTTGCATTATGTTAGCTCATTTTACTAAGTGAGGCCCAAAGTGTCTCAGAAAGGTTAAATGTAGAAGCTAAATGAAGGGAGTAAATGGAGAGGCTAAATGACTTAGCAAATCCAGTGGCTAATGGTTTTAGTAAAGCAGCAGGGAAATGCTAATGTAAATGGGAAAAGAAGCTGCCCTTTTCAATGCCTGACTGAAACCTCAGTATTCAGTTTGTGAATCCAGTTGTTTATTTCTCTTTTTAAACTGCATTTTTAAATTTCATTATTTATTGAGGAATTCATTAATGTATTTTTAAATTATGTGCTTTGTACTTTTGACTGGATGCAGTGTTTTCTGTAAATCCCTTTATAATTTGAACAATTTTTTGATGAATTTATATTTCATTTGTCGATTATTTTTATAATTCTTTGGACTGCCCATCAAAAAAAATCTATTAATTTGTAATTTTGTCCATTTATTCGTAGATAAATGAATCAATTTGTAAATTTGGGGGGGGGGGGCGTGTATTACTTGAATCTGTTTACACAGTCACATTGCGGGGACTTGCCTTACTGTTGGGTACAAAATGCATGACCCCATAACGTAAAACATTATATTTTAGAATAAGGATTTGGTTTAGGGTTAGGGTATGGTTAGGTTTAGGTTGAGGTTAGGGTAAGGGTTAGGATCAGGCAAATAACAGTTACACTTAGGGTTAGGGTAAGTCTGCAGGAAATGAATATAAGTCCATGTAATGTCCTCAAAAGTCACAGAAATACGAATTGTGTGTGTGTGTGTGTGTGTGTGTGTGTGTGTGTGTGTGTGTGTGTGTGTGTGTGATAAATGATTTTACAGGAGCAATCATCTTGGCTTCATGTCAGAGTCCCTAGTTGTTGGCAGAGAGTGAGATAGAGTCAAACTTCAGCCTCTCTGGTAAGGCAATGAGTGCTGCCAAGATGATCAGTTAAACAAAATTTATCAATTAGCCTCCACACAAACAAATGAAATTTACCTTAAGTGTGTTTCCTGCACCATCAAATTACTGTATAGTTTAATAAGTGGCCTTCTCAACCATTTTTCTATTGCTTCTATGCCTGCATGTTGCTTTTCATGAGCTTGGCTCACAGCAGCAGCAGGGTCAGACTTCCCTGGTGTCCATAAAGGCTCTGATATACCAAGCTGACGGTCGACCATCAGACAGTCTGGGGCCGTTGGTGAGCGTCTGTCAGTCTAGTTTGGCAGTGTGTCCTGCTCCGTTGACTCTAGTCTGCCCGTGTCGGAGGCTTTTTCAGCATGTTGAATCGACATTGTTGTTGTTGATAAGAGAAATCACTTTGATTGGCTGTTCATCTTAAAGCTGCAGTGGGTAGAAATGGAGCAAATATGATTTATAAAAGTTGTTTTTAACGGTCATTATATCCTGACAGTAGTGCACGCAAATCATGTGTCCAAATGCCATGAGGAGCTCCGGTGCTCCTCATGGCATTTGCAAGATTTCACAGACTGGAGGAAAGCAACCAATCAGAGCTGATCTGGAGTCCCTCCCGACCTCAGATCAAATGGTCGAACTAGGCAGCGCTGATCAAATATGAATCAATATTCCGTTACTGTAATGACTATTTCTCTCCTCAAAGAAACACCTTGCAGTTTCTGTTTAGCTGTAAAATGAGAAAGTTTGTGACCCGGCAGCCATGTTGAGACAAGTTGAAGAAATACCAAGCACTGCCCACCAGTCAGAGCACAGCCATTAGGAACGCTCTCTGATATGACATGGTTAGATCTTGCAAAAGTACATTTTTATTTCATGTCCCTTCTTGGGCTCTATATAGTTTAAGCTATTGCATTTAATCTTTTCATTTTTTCCATTTCAGGAATTTATAGCCTTATTGTCCTAAATACCAAAATATAATACTGTACTTGTTTATTCTCTAAACTCATATCCGTGAGTAATATGAAACTAGAATCAGCAACCAGTTAGCCTAGCTTATCCCAAAAGCTGCAAATAGGGGGAAACAGCTAGCCTGACTCTATCCAATGTGTGTGTGTGTGTGTGTGTGTGTGTGTGTGTGTGTGTGCGTGCGTGCGTGTGTGTGTGTGTGTGCATGCATCTATGCCTCTATACAATATGTGAGGCATTACATTCTGTATGTTTTTCTTGTCCTTTGAATGTACAGGGTTGCATAATGGGATGCAGGTTGGCTGAGTGTGTGTGTGTGTGTGTGTGTGTGTGTGTGTGTGTGTGTGTGTGTGTGTGTCTGTGTGTGTTGAGGCGTGCTGTATGTGCTTGATGTTACGGTACATTCTGAACTCCTGGCTCCTGTTGGGGATCAGCGTCCTTCAGGATTCAGACTGACGAGCCGTTAACAGAAGTCAGTCTGTTATTTTCTGAGTCTTTAACTGTTAACTGTTGTGTGTGCTGTACATAAACTATTTACTATACAAAGTATCAATATATAGTGAGTGAAGCTTGTTGGTGGTACTACATACCTCACTCTCAAATCAAAGCAAAAAAATCTTATATTAAAAAATGCTTATATACAGTATGTATATATACTGTATATATACAGTATATGTTATATATTGCTGTTTTACATCTTCCATGCCTTATATTAAAATATAAAGGATTTATATATGCTATTGATAAAAAGAATGTCAGTTACTGACTGATTATAAATTTACAGTATGTTATTGGCCCCAGTTTCTCCAATCTAGTTAGTACCTTTTGCAAACTTAACCACGTCAATGATTTTCAAGTTCCTCTCAGAAACAGACACAAAAGGTAAAGAGGCGAGCTGTTCACACCTAAACCACAGCCACCACCACTGTGGGGCTGGCAGAGTATTTGAATCTTCACCAGCTGATTGTAGCTCCTGGTGATTGGAGGACCGGGCAGTGTACCGCTCCAATCCGGAGCCACCAGCTCGGAGAAGAGCGGTGGGGTGCAGGGGACCACATCCTGATTTACATATATATATACATACACCCACACTACCAGAGTAGATTATGCAAATTTAAAGGATTAACAGTCAGTTGTAACACTCTCACACTTTAAGATACAACTTATAGTTTTGTTTTTTTGTTTTTTCTTGTAACCTAATAAAGGGACACATCCCAACCGGGACAGGACATCGGTCAGTACACAACTCTGAATTCCCTTCTTGTGCCAAATTTCTAAATTGTTTTCCTGCACAATCAGAGCCCATCGCATGAGTCTCTGATTATGGTTGTACATGCGGGACAGGAAAACAAGGGGGTTATGATCTGTAAACACTAGAGCTGGTGAAGAACTAGATTCGAAATACACCTCAAAATGTCGGAGGCCCATTAAAAAAGCAAGGGTCTCCTTTTCAGTAGTAGCATGTCTGACTTGGTGCTTGTTAAACTTGCGCGAGAAGTAACTGCAACTCCTCTTCCTGTAACAGAACCGCACCAGCTCCCACCGCACTAGCATCGACCTCCGGTTTAAATGGCCTGGCAAGGTCGGGGGCGACAAGCACATGGGCGTAGCGTAAGGGAGATTTCACTCTCTCGAATGCATGTTGGCACTCAGGTGGGACAGTTGAACTAGTGTTCTAGGACCTGCATGTGTTCCTCCCAGGTGGTGGTGTACACTATCAGGTCATCTAAATAGGCATTGCAGTTTTTCACATCAGCCAAAGTGGTGTTTACTAATCGTTGAAAGATGGCTGGGGCATTGCACATGCCAAAAGCCATGACGGTGTCCTGCAGAAAGCGATCAGGAGTTACAAATGCAGAAATTATGGCGGTGTGGTCGGTCAAGGGTACCTGCCTATAGCTTTTGAGCAGGTCCAATTTGTTGACTTATTGGGTGGTACCCAGGTTATCAACATAACCCTCCATTCGTGGCAGAACATACAAGTCTGGGACAGTGACGGCATTTACGAAAATCTGTTATGAAGCGAGGGGAGCCGTCAGATTTAGCCTCTAGTAGGCGTGGAGAACTCCAGGGGCTGGAGCTGGGCATGGCTAAGCCGTTCTGCAAAAGATCTGTCTGTTTCAATTTTCATCATCACACGCTTACCTGGGTTTACGCAGTATGGGTGTTGCTTAATGCGCCTGGCCTCTTTAATATCAATGTTGTGTGAGAGAACTGTGGTTCGGGTCAGAACATTGTTGAAGGGGGAATGGACTATTAAATCAACTACGTCACACTTCTGGCCATCAGATAGGTGGTTTAACTGAAACCGTAACTCTTTCAACATCTCAAAGTTTGGCAGTCGAGCACCTTGATGTGAAGAGTGAGGGTTATTTTTGGACGCCTCTCCGGAGTGGTACAGTTTCAGCATATTAACATGACGCACGTGACTTTTTCGTCTCTTTGCGATGACATGGTCTGTGACAAGGTTGCAGACATCATACGGATGGCTGAGAGGGCTGAGCCAGGAATAGGCAGTAAAGCCAAAACTTTATCGGCCACCTGGAAGTGCCGGGGATTAGCGGAACAGTCATAATGACGCTTCATCACTGTCTGTGAAGCGGAGAGAGACTCTTTTGCCAGGGACTTAGCACAGTGTAAACGCTCACCAAACTGGCTAACATAGTCTAATACAGTTTTCTCAGGCAAGTTTTCCAATGACGGGAATTTATCCTGCAGAGACATTAGTGGACTGCGGGGCATGTGGCCAAAGACTAGCTTGGCGGGACTGAAGCCCAGGGATCCCAGCATGGCGTCGCGGGCTGCGAGCAACAAGAACAGAATTGACTGTGTGAAACCAATTCAACACTGACTTATTTTACATTAGTTTTGTTACATAACGTCCGTACTAACGGCAGTTACGAATACCAAGGCTTTTCTCCAGGAGACCACTGTTTGACTGACTTTACAAACATTGTCATTTTAACCCTAACCCTGATATTTTTCCCTAAACCTAAGTAAGTGTTTTTGTTTGAATTCATAATGTTGACCATGTGTTTACCGGAGCCATAAAATGTCGGCAAAGCATCAGTGTGTGGAGTATGTGCTAAACTGGAGCTTTTTGGCTTTTAGTTGAAGATGAGTTATGGAAGTGTGTGTCCACAGGTTATGCAGAAGTCAAGGTTAAAGCTGTCAGAAGGAAGCCAGAATAAACCATGATTCAGCTTCATTAGAGCATGACTCAGTTCCGCTCGTCCCATCATCAGCATTTTAGCTTCTGTTTCCCCTGTCTGAAGCCTGCGTCTTTATCTCATCTTTAGATTTGTAAGAACTGAAAAACTGATTCTGAGAAGAATCTCCAATTTGACTGTTTGGGATGAATAAATAATGTAGTATCACACGTTTTGAACGCCACTCTGACAGCTCCTCTATATCATTTTGTTCTAAATACACAATAAAGCACAAATACCAACACATTCTGACCATCAGCACCATGACTTTTAGCACAGAAACATGACCTGCTGATCCCAGCTGTGTGGGAGAATTGATCTAATGTAAATACTAGCGGTCAATGTTTGTCAGAAGAGAAGAATGACTCCCATTTTCCTCTAGTTCAGTAGATTATAAAACTGAGGAGATATTTACTGAACTGCAGGAACAAGATGATCACAAGAAAGTCTCCAAAATTATGTATTTGCAGAGGTTTGCAGGTTTGCAGAGTCGTGTGCAAAAAGCACAGTTTCAGGTTTTAGGTTCAGATGTTCCCGGTGAGTGCAGACGGACACAGTGTTAATGGAGAAATGTGAGCAGTGCGTCGGATTTACAGCCTCTTTAGCTCCTGGTGTTTGTTTTGACACTCACACAGATTAGTCCACTGTTACTGTACATAACTGTGTGTGAGGGGACGTTAGAGCATGTGTGTGTTTGCCCTAATTGTTGAATGTTATCAGTGTGTGTGTGTGGGGTGTGTGTGTGTGTGTGTGTGTGTGTGTGTGTGTGTGTGTGTGTGTGTGTGTGTGTGTGTGTGTGGAGGGGAGGGGTGGGGTGGGGGGTTTGGAGATTACAGTGTGTTCTGTGGTATTAAAGGGGTTTAAAGAGGGATGTGATGGTCTGATTGCCGAGTATTTTGTTAGATGGTTTGCATACACACACACACACACACACACACACACACACACACACACACACACACATATGTATACATATAGTTTACAGTCCGTACAGTATAGTACTGTATATAGTCTATACAAATATATGATTATCTTCACAGCTTCTAATATTATATCCTCACCATCATTTCCCCCATAATTTATTTTATTTTATATATTAATGCAACTTGTGATTTTTAGGTTGTAGCGGGCTCAGTTTTCAAGCTGGAGTCAAGATACTGGTATCATATGAAATTCAAATGAAGCAAACCTAAGGAATCCATTGGTAACAAAGCTAAATAGCGCTCCAGACTTTGAAAAACTTGGGCAAGGAGAAACATGTCCATTTTCAATGGGGTCCCTTGACCTCTGACCTCAAGATATATGATTGAAAATGGGCTCTATAGGTACCCACGAGTCTCCCCTTTACAGAGATGCTCACTTTATGATAATCACATGCAGTATGGGGCAAGTTATAGTGAAGTCAACACACTGACACACTGACACTGTTGTTGCCTGTTGGGCTGCAGTTTGCTATGTTATGATTTGAGCATATTTTTTACACTACATGCTGTACCGGTGAGTGTTTCTGGACAATATTTGTTGTTGTTTTGTGTTGTTAATTGATTTCTAATAATAAATACATAAATGCATTTACGCAAAGCAGCATATTTACCACCAGAACACAAACTTAAGACGAAATCAAACTAAATTCAAACCATTAAATGGCTTTTTGAAGAAACAACTGCACAAAATGTCCCCACTTTCCAAACATTTCATTTATAAAAAATGTTTTCTAAATGTCCTCACTTCAATGTCGTCACTTTCTAAAAAGAAATCCCAATTTTCCAGAAATGCAATTCAGAAATTCCTGAAAAAATAACAAATTAAACTTAGACGTAGTCATCCAAGTGTGTGTGTGTGTGTGTGCATGTGTGTGTGTGCGCGTGTGTGTGTGTGTGTGTGTGTGTGTGTGTGTGTGTGTGTGTGTGTGTGTGTGTGGGGCTGAGGAGCCGCTGCTGGAATCAGTGAGACCTGACTGACATCTAGTGGGCAATTCAAGCATTAAACATATTTCCCATGTAAAATCTGTTCATATGTCCATTCTGTCAGTTATGAAAACAGTTTACTCGCTAACTTATTTATCTGGGGACACAGTGAGATCATGACAAGACATCTTTATCCTAAGACCTTTCCCGTTCCAGCTGCCTAAATCTGCCACAGCTGGTCAGTGAAGTCAAAAGGAGATGCACCATAGTCCCCCGTTCTGTGACACTGATAGTGAAAAATTAAACAACTTTCAGTAGGCAGAATGTTTTTGGCATCATTTGGCAAAAATCCCATAATAACCTTTCAGCATAGTGTAATTCAAGTGCTCTGAGAGAAAACTTGACTTCTGCACCTCCTCATGGCTCTGTTTTCAGACTTTAAAAAATCTAAGGCATGACGCGACTTTGGCCAATCACAGGTCATTTCAGATAGAGTGGACCTGTTGGCCATTCATGAAACTGAGACAGCTAGTTATTTTTATGAAAGAGTCACTATAGCCGTTGTAACAGTTGTGCATGGGACAGGTAATCTGAAAAAATCATGTTCGTCTGTATCCTCTGGTCCTTTGGTGCTCCAAATGGCATCTGCAAGATTTCACAGACAGGAGGAAAACAACCAATCAGAGCTGATTTGGAGTCCCTCACGCTCTGCTCCACTCCAATCAAATGGTCAAACTGAGCGGCGCTTATCAGATGTGAATCAATATTCAGTTACTGTAATGACTATTTCTCTCCTCAAATAATTTCATAAACATCTTGTAGTTACTGTTTAGCTGTAAAATGAGAAAGTTTGCTCAGCTGGTGGGTGGTGTTTGGTATTTCCTCAGCTGATCTCAACATGGCTGCTGGGTAACAAGCTTTCTTATTTTACAGCTATACACAACACAAAAAAAATGTTTCTTAAAACATTTGAGGGGAGAAATAAACATTACAGTAACAGAATATTGATTCATATTTTGATCAGCGCTGCCTAGTTTGACCATGCGGTCGGAGTTTGTGAGAAATTGACAGCTGCTCAGAAACGGCAAGGCTCCAGCTCGGCTCTGATTGGTTATTTTCCTCTCGTCTGCCACAGCACTGGAGGACACAGAGACACATGATTTTTTTTCAGATTACACTGTCTCATACACTACTGTCAGGATATAGTGACATAGTAGAGAAAACGCTAGACACCAGCTGGTGAACATAGTGGAGCATTTGACAGCTAAAAAGACAGATATTCCCACAGGGGTTGGTAGAGACCAAAAAGCTAGAGAGAAAGAGAGAGAACATTGGACTCAAAGCCACCAAGTGGAATCAAACACAAAGACTCCTAACGGATGTTACTCTGTAACTGCTAGATGTCTAAATAAATCACTGTTTGCTAACAACTCAAAAGGTGATGATATGCCAGTATTCCCAATGGACCCAAACATTACGGTTAAGAAAATACCAGAACTGAAGTGTATTTGTGACCTCTGACCCAAAGCAGGCTCAACTATGTATGTTCAATGAGCAAGAGAACACTAAGGTCTGTCTATATATGTAATAATAGCAACACCATATTTGTAGTTGTTGTAGTTTAATGGACTACAGGTATCATCAGCACAGACTAGGCATCCTCATGTAGTGAGGTTTCCCTTTAAAAAATCTGGAGGAAGAGATGACCATGTTGGTGCAGAGTGGTGAAGAGCAAGAGAGAGCATAGGGGGTATTCACCCGTTCTTTAGCCCTAACAGTTACTCTCCTCTTCTGTTAAAGGGACAGTTTTTGTTTTTCTCTCACGATGTCTGAAGGTGAATCAGCAGGAACCAAACTGGTGTCGGTGGACTTTGAGGTCTTCGGTTACGTTCAGGGTCTGTATGTTTAACTCTCCTCCTCCTCTTCCTCATCTTTTTCTGCTCTGCTCTGCTCTGTGAGCCGAGGCTGTAAACCGATCTACTGCTGCAGCTTAATTTAGGACCGAGCACAGCTCTGCTGCTGCAGGCGGGACAGGAACTCACTGCCCTTTCACTTCCTTCAGCCTCAGGATAACTGAATCTTGGCGCATACATTAAAGCCTGTGAGCATAGCGAGACTATACAGCGATTGGGTTTATATGTATTTAGTGGGCTCCATGGTGCCCCCTAATGCATGGAAGGCCTTAGTTGGAACATAGTTGCACTAACATTCACAAAATTTGGTACCCACATTGCTCTCATCATTTCAGACAAAGTTTCCCATTGGCTTTTGTTAGCTCCACCCAGTCGGACATCAGCCATTTTGAATATTGTGCATTCTCATGCACTTAATGCAAACTTTTTCACACTCCTCCTGGATATCAAACAATGATATCGGAGATCATGTGACAATATGTCATTTCAGGCACTTTACAGGTATGGGACATTTTGAAACTCTTCTTAGAGGATTCAACAGATTGAATTCAAATTTAGTCAGCAGAATCCCAAGACCTTCATGAAGGTAAATTGCGAAGCTCTTGGGTGTTCATATAACGCCATTGCCATTACAAGGCAGGCAATTTGCACATTCTGCCATGACAGAAGAAGCTGTTGTAACTGGACTTTATATTGTCCAATCTGCCCCAGATTTCACATGCTGGATAAGAGTCCAACCCTGAAGACATCTACATGCCCACATTGAGTTGTAGTAATAGCGCCACCTACTGACAACAGGAAGTCAGGATAATGTGACAAAGATCATCCAATTTATATGTGATTTACATGGTTTGATCTACAGGATATACAGCCACATAGTGTATAAGTAGGGTGTGTGTTCTCTAGTGCCATATAGTGGAGACAGGAAGTGGTAGAAAATTTGCAGTGCGTCATTTCAAGAGGCCCATTCATGCTTGCAGTTTTAATTATTATTTTACACAGCCCATTCTCATTTCCATGGCGTCAAATAACGACGCTTCGTCACAGACATCGGTGTTCGATACCGCCGCACAATGCACTCTTTAGTATGAGACACACCATATTAACTGTGTATGAAAACCCATCCATGGCAACAGTAGCCTAAATTTCTAAGTGAGAAAGTGTGCCGGGACTGAGTGTGGTGATGTAGTTTAAAGTGCATAAAGACACACACTGTGTGGATAGGATGGGAGGTGGATGGGTCCAACAAACACAAGGCTTTCATCCAGGAGCCCGCTGTTTGTGTTCTGCGTGTGAAGTTTCATTTTCACATTACCATCAGCTGTTCATTCATGTCCTGTGTTCACAATGTTTGGTTTCATTTTCACTTTACAAAAGTTGTAGTTTTAAGCCCAGTCATGTTGTTTGTTCCTAGACCTAACTAGGTGCTTTTGTTGCCTAAACCTAAAGTGACGTTAAGGGGTGTGACAAAGCGGTGGCATGTGACAAGCTATGAGTTGTTTGTTTTAGTCAATGGAATGTTTATTATAGAAAGCTACATATATATATATATATATATATATATATATATATATATATATATATATATATATATATATATATATATATATGTCTTTTATTGTGTTTTATTTGTAGTCATTTAACTTACATGTTTTGTGTTGTTTTTAAGTGTGAAGTGTACTGTTTTAACTGTGTTCAGATTTTATCTTAGTTTTGTTTTGCTTCTCTTTGGCCTCACTGTTTGGCTTTCTGTTGTTACATTGCCTTATATCCTATGCAAATGCCAATGCCCTGAACTAATTCTGCTCAATTTTTAAAAACACTACACACAATTATTGATATTTGGTCATAAACATACATTTGGATATAAAATCTCTTGTGTTCTGCTATTCAAAATGCTGAACTTCACTTCCCTACTATCCACTCTGTCTCCTCACATGTTGCACCGTTATCCAATTAGCAATCAGAGCTTTAGCGATACAGTAGTCTGCTCCATATTTTAAGTCATTCTCTCTCTCTTTTTTGTAATTTTGACAGGCGTCTGTTTCAGAATGGTGAGTATTTGCTCCCATCACCCCCTGCTGTTTCCTGTGCCACCACTTTATTACCAAAGCTACAGTTCACTAACAACCTGTTACCCAAGGCTTCCAATACCCTGAACCTTTAATATAATGTATAACATTCTCCTTTTTGTTTCCACTGTTAATGACATTTTTACGGTCTGTTTGGTCAAAGCTGGCCCAAGGCATGAGAAAACTAAGTGCCTGCTTTTGGCCTCCGTAGCCACTAGAGGGCCCCCAAAAGTGCTTGAAATGTCCCACAATAAGCAAGTGGAGTTACTTAAAAGTATAATATGTAGGAAAGAATCACTCTCAGTCATCACTATGACCCACTATCAGTGTGCGCTAGTGTCGGTTTCTACAGAGACCCCGCAGCCCTCTGTTTGTATTTTGTCTTTTCTTTTTATTTTGCTGTGTTCTAGATGTTTCTGGGTGTAAGCAATAATGTTTTATGTCTCTGATTTGCAACGTTGGTTACATATTGTACCTTTAAGAAGCTGTGGGACACTGATTTTGCATTAGCACAACCCAGAGTGCTGCTGAGGCTGACACAGTTCAGCACCACTTCATGTACTGTGACACTTTATTATTCTAATACATAATATTGGGGGCGGCAGTAGCTCAGTCTGTAGGGAGTTGGCTTGGGAACCGGAGGGTCACCGGTTCAAGTCCCGCCATGGACCAAGAACTGAGTGTGAACTGGTAGCTGGAGAGGTGCCAGTTTACCTCTTGGGCACTGCCGAGGTGCCCCTGAGCAAGGCACCAAACCCCCAACTGCTCGGGACGCTTGTCAGGAGCAGCCCCATCACTCTGACATCTCTCCATTGTTGCATGTTTGTGCATGTGTGTGTTCGGGTCTGCATGTACCGTGTATAAGTTAACAACAGAGTGAAAAAATTGAATTTCCCCTTGTGGGACTAATAAAGGACTATCTTCTTCTTCTTCTTAATATCACATAAAATTATGATCAGATCTTCTGATATTAAGGTTTACTGGCTTTTTCTGGAGCATTCTATCATATAACACTGCCTTCCGCAGAGACTGCAATTCATTGATAATAGTGTCTGAGCACAGAAATATTTTTAGTGATGGAAAACTATACATAAACTGAACTATTAAATTAAGTATTAACATTAACATATACTAAGTACCAAAAGCAAAATTACTCATGTAGAGTGGCCCGTTTCAGAATAACACATTGATAATGACAGATGCATTAATGTGTTCTCATCACTTTAATATTGCAGCTGGTGTAACGGTGGGGCTCATTTTAACTGAGACCAGAAAGGAGGACGTTAGAGCAGGACTGAGCTTTTCAGACTACGTCATTCCCCACCTGGCCATCAACCTGATCCCTCCAGCTAATAATATCTAAACCTCTGTACGCTTTCCTTGTCATTTTGCTTACGTTGTTTAATCTGCATGTACTGTATGTGCGTGTTTGACTTCCTGTCTGCCTCAGTCCCCGTTTTTTTTTTTTAATGCTGAGTCTGTTGCTCTAAGAATCATGTCAAATCTGGATCATGAGATTATGTAAGTAGACTTATTCTACTCATAGTTAACTCAATAACTTAGACAAGACTGGAGTGCATGTGGATTAGTGTTGCTTCTTGTTAGTGTAGATGGCCGAGTACTTTGTGGTGCAATTTCACTGACTTTTTCTGATATCATTTAGTCTGTACAACATTAACCCCTTCCTCCCTCCATCCCTGCAGTACACAGAGAGGGAGGGTCTGAAGCTCGGTCTGGTCGGCTGGGTTAGGAACACCCACAGTGGGTCGGTGGAGGGACAAGTCCAGGGTCCTGCTGACAAGGTGGCAGAGATGTGAGTACAAAGTTATACTTAAACACAAAGTAACAGAATACAATACAGTGGCAGCTGTTCTAGTTCGTTTTTTTCTGTCAGAGGGATGAAGATCTTGAATAAAAATGAACAAATTCACACGCTGTCTCGCTTACTACAGGGGTGTTTACTTCAACACAGTCACAGCCACAAACTTTAATCTATTTGATTTGTATACACAGAGACAAATTTCCCTTTTTTCGTGATGCTCAACACTCCAGTCTGCTCCAGTCTTTTCAAAATAAAATTACTTAGTAAGGTTTAAGAAAAGATCAACTTGGTTAGGTATAGCCAACAAAGTACTTAGTTTGGTTTGGGAAAAGATTGTAGTTTGGTAAACCAGAAGAGCTGTAACTTACATTAGTGAAGTTACGTGACAAATAACTTTGAATTGTGGCTTCACATGGGACATGAACACGAAAATCTGGTGTTCTTTTGAGACACCCATCCACCGATTAGGTGCTCGCTGCTCTATATGTATCCTGGTTCACAGCTACATGGATACATACAAATAGATTTTGTGACCAGATTTTGTGACCATCATGAAAAAAATGAAATTCTATGTAAAAGTATATGTTCAGTAATGAAATAGGTTAAATTTTGTTTCATGAACTGTTGTCTGTTTATGACATATTTATACCCCTATGTGCAGTTTTTAATTTTCATTCGTCTTGTTCTTTAGTCCCCAAAGGGACCATTTGTGGTTAGCAGCACAGTAAACATTAAACATAATGTAGACACAATTAAAACAGAACAAAAGTCCACAATTTGTCAATAAATAAGACATATTTAGCACATCCCCTATGTACTGCACTCCCCAGTCTGAGTTCTAACTGTACTTAAAGCATTTTGTTATTTCAAATGTACTTGTTCTTGTTTTTGATTGTGTTTATCTTATTGTTTTGTATATATGTTGACTCAATACTTTCACATAATGTTGTTTTGTCTGGTTTTGGATTGTAATTATTATTAATATTATCTATGTATCCTTTTGTGGGTGACAGGAGCATTTAGATGAAAAAGATCATTAATTATTTGGAAACAAAAAAAATCAAAATTTTAGCATAAAGTAATATATGTATAGTAGTATATGAAACAATTCCATTTTAAATATTGTCATATTATAATTGAAGTAGCTCATTTTATGTATCTCAACATTGAAACCACAGTTGTGGGACATGAAGAAAAGTGGCGTTTAGACCCATAAAATGCTTCATACATTTTATTACATCACATAATTTTGTAATTCTTGTTTATGTCATTGTGGGTAATAACGCTGTGTATATATTTATCAAGCACTGCACTGAAAATTTAACATAAATCCAAAATTTCATTGCTGGGACTTAAAGATGCCCAAAGGTGCAGAAACACCCTTCGGTTCATTTCCATTTTGTTGGGTCTGAGGACGCCTTGAAAATGAGATTGAATATAAATATATAATAAACATTCATCTAGTTTTTTATTTGAAACTCTGCCAGTAAATATCCAAGAGCAAATTCCTTCAGTTGAAAGAAAAACTGCAGTCTGGTGCAAGCGATGCTTTCATATTCACCACCTCTTGTGTTTTGGTTTGACTTTTCTCAGCCACCAGATGGAGCTCTTTGCATTCACAACATTACAGTCCAGCCTGGGCTTCAGCTCAGTGGATGTCAAGCTGCAGTCTGTGCAGGTTTCCCTCCTCTCCAACTTAAAATATGTTTTGTCACATTGTTCTATACAGTCCAAATACTTGACCTGATCACAAACCAGATTGTGAAGACATCACGAACATATATTTCTCCTCCTCACTGTCCTCTGTCCGTCTCTTCCCCTCACTGCATCACAGTTATGGAAATAACCGAAAATTAATCACGAAGCTGAGGCCGCCTTGTTTTCACGTCCTCTCTGTCCGGTGGGAGTGATGTCACCAGGGTGTGGAAGTCTGTTTTTGATGACATCACTGCCTACAGGGACTCTCTCTCCACACACACACACACACACACACACACACACACACACACACACACGACAAGTGTAAAACAATCATTCTTGGTGTTTGTTTTCATCTCCTTTGCTGCACCAGGAAAGCGGAGTTTACTGAACCAGAGCTGCTTATTTCAGCTGCCAGGCAAAAATAGAAATACCACTACATTTATTTATTTTTTTTAATTCCTTCCTAATTATTACCACATAGTATATATACTGTATTTCTGAAAATGGGTTCTGTGGGTACCCATGAGTCTCCCCTTTACAGACAAGCCCACTTTATGCTAATCACATGCAGTTGCAAACAGCAGTGCAAACTTCTTTTCCGAGTGTAACATTTGTTTGTAAAACTTAAATGGTGAAGTGGAGGCTCACAATGCTGTGATATGAAGCAGTTATTTTCTAATCCTACGTTCGGTGTTTTCGAAAACAGAATCCAGGAACAAAAATCACAGTCTGATATAATAATAGAAGGAAATACAAGCTGATTTGGTTTCGTTAAATAGCTAATAAATCATTATTGACCTCATTGTGACTCAAGCTGATTAACACTTGCTTTCATTGAAGACAATGAACAAGCACACACACACACACACACACACACACACACACACACTACTATTTCCTTCCATTCTTTCGGAGATCTTTTGCTTGTTAATACGTTCACTTTCACGTCCTTCCTGTCCACTCCACTTTCACCACGACCTCACTTCCTGCAGGGCCTGGGAAACAGGATCAGCTGTTCCTCTGGGCAGAGAAAGGGGGAGGGAGGGGCAAAATAATAATAATGGATAGAGCTAAGGAGGAGTCCAGGACAGAGATAGATGGAAAGCGGAGAAAAAAATGAAGAGAGGGAGGAGAGAAGGTGAAGGAGAAAAATAAGGAAGAGGAGTGATGGAAGTGAGAAATGGTTGAGAGAGAGGATGGAAAGAAAGAGTGAGAGCTGGTTGTAGGAGGTGAACAAGTGGGTGGTTTCCTTTTTTTCCTCTGAGAAAACTCCCAGAGTGACAAGCAACTTAAAAACATGAAAACCCTGAAGGATGGAGGAAAAGAAAGAGAGACAGCATATGGCATCCTCTGTTCCTAGACCCTCCATTTAGATAAGGAATAACTCCCCAAAGAAAAACCTTTATAGGGACTTTATGAAAGAAACAGAAATCGCCTGTTAGCAGTAAAACCTGTGGCCATTTAGTCAACGACAAGCAGCGCCCTGCTGCTCAGGCTTGTGTTCAGCAGTGCCTAGAAGGGAACCCACAAGTTGGGGGAACGCTTGTGAGATAGTTAAAGGTAGGCATTGATCTGAAATAGTAAAGCTTAGGACAGGTCATTGGCAGATGAGTCTAGCAAGAGCTAAGTTTTTGCAGATCTTACCTTCTAGACACGACCCTTGTGCTCATACTACGTGTGAAATCAGTGAGGCAACACACAAGACTGATCGTGATTGACAGGCATCATGCTGATTAATGTTAGCAACATTAGCCAGCTAAAAGTACAGTATCACTGTTTGTTTCAAGGCTGTGCTGAATACCTGATTATGATTGGTCAATCATAGCATTCTACAGTCTGTTATTTCCATACAGCAGACCGCTGTTATGGGTGCAGTTCTGATGTCGGACTCTGGTGGACCGTTTTTGTGCCAAAATGCTGATTTCTACAGTAAATAGCCATGAATTTAGCTGGATAATGTACAGTGAGCTAGTCATTGTTGTGAATGAAACCCTTCAGGGCCATGAGAGACTGCCGCGGCATCACCCTGTCATGGTTTCTTTCACAACAATGGCCAGCTCACTGTATATTATCTCTACATATTTCACACACTTAGCAGTAATGTTAGCTTATAAAACTAAGATTTCTCCTTGAATCAATGTTTATTCTAGTGTTAACTTGTTGGTCTGGAGGAGCAGCAGCATTTATTTCAGCACAAAGTGCAATTTCCACTGGACAATCACTGATATTCTCAAAGCTGAACCAACTCTCTTCTGCTCCACATCTTGCTCACTTTCTCGCACTCTTGCCGCCGCTCTCTCTCTCTTGCTTCACCACTCACTTCCCACATACATACACACTCTTCGCACTGGCTCTGCTTTTCTCGCATCACTAAATCAAACTTTTTTTTTGTGCTCCCGTGGAGTTTGTGTTGGAGTCTGAGTTGTGGACTGGGCTGGTCATTTGTTGGTATTAGCGGACTCCATTTCTAACACAACGTTAGCTGTGGTTGCACACTCTTAGCCCTGTAGTGGAGCTGAAAATAAAGGCACTCGCGAGCACGCATGATGCCACATCCATTGGAATACATCCTGAATTCTTCACATTAAAAAATGTTTACAGGCTGAGAGAGGAAACCCAGACAGGTCTCGTTTTTAGGTTAGGTTACAACCTGATCACACATTGTCAAAATGTTTATAGGTGTAAAAACTTACATGCAGTCCCTTTAACAGGAAAAGCATGGAAGGAACCCTCTACAATAAATGTTGTGCGTGCAGACCAACATAGTAAAATCACAGTGCAGACAATGGCAGAAGTATACATGGAAATAACATCGAAGGATAAAGGAGAAAAAATAGAGGGAAAAGATGAAGACAGTAAGAAAAAGGGATGGATGAAGAGCAGGAGACAGAAACAGATATAGGTTTCTGATACTTAAATCTGGATTAGATTAATCCAGGAACATGATACTGAAATGATATACTTCCTGACAGACTAAAACTGAACTTCACTGCAGAACAGACAGAGCTTACTTTTACTATCAAAGCACAAAGTAATGCTGACTTTCTCTTTTGTTATCAACCTTTTTTGGAAGCAGCCATCTTGTCTGTTGAAATTACCAGTGGACAAATTGACATTCAGTGTGAGCATCAACATTACAACAAGCGAGAGTATAGAAATCTGCCCAGAAATCTATGACCATCTTTGGGGAGGAGGACAGACTGACTGTGGGGAATATTATGTCAATCAAAAAGACGCAATTGAAAACAGAGTTTTGTAACTATAAATTGGTTTTGTAAGGTTCCTGACTGCAAACTCTGGGAAAGTAAGTTTCTGAGAGCACACTTGCAAAATTTGCGGGCACAAACCTAAATACAGCATACAACATTAAATTTGAAAGAACAAAACTCATATATATGTTTGTACAAAACTCTGCTTTCAAGCACATCTTTTTGAATTATATAATATTCCACACACTTGTTTGACATACAAAGTGTCTGATTTTGACAAAGGACACCACCTTTCTACCAACAGTCCCATTTTTCCCCAATCTTAACCAGATCATTTTTACCATATGTTAACCATAGATGGGGCAGATCAGGAAACTATCATATAAATCATCTTTATAATGGTTATATTATGAGTTTTGGAAGGCTCTGACAAAGGATTCTGCCTGCTGATGAGTCATTGTGGAACACATTTTAAGCAAATTATTTTGTCTTTTTGTTTGGACTTTTTGCTTTATGGGGACCAATTTGCGCATTACGCCTTGAGACGGAGGACATTTTTGGAAATTGGGGACATTTTGTTTTGGCCTCGCTTCTTCAAAGGGCTGTTTGATTGGCTTGAGATTTGGTTTTATGTTTTAAGTTAATATTATTTCCCAGCATATAGCTGTGATGGTTAAAGGAACATTGCATTTTATTACAATGTGGGTCTTATTGTTGTAGTTTTGTCCATAAAGCTATGACTACATACACTCTAGTTACTTGTACTCAAGTTAAAGGGGAACATGGTGACAGCAATAAAACAAATCTGACAGGTCAAGAAACACAAGGAATCAGATGCTGCAGCTGGTTAGACTGTTATCAGGTGATAAATGACTGCTATCAGTGGTTATCAGCCTCATAGATGTGGGTCAATAGGGCCCTACTACACCCAATATTCAGTTTAATCATCGATTCACATGGCCTCAGCGAAAGATCAGAGCCCCTTGGCTTCAGAGACCGACACGCAGGGTCTTGGGTTACTTTTGGACGGACCAGGGACAGCTGTTACATGCATAGCGTCCTCTCAAAATAAACTTCCATTTTCACAGGCTGTTAGGTTTAGGCAACAAAGCCACTTCAGGGTTAGGTGTGACTTGTGACTCTCGTGACTACCGACTCATGGGACTGATGACACCCAGGAGTCACTTTAAAGACTCGCGTGACAAAGTTTGTCAATGTTACTTTTAGTTTCACTCAGGACATGAACAGCAGTCTCCCGGTTGAAAGTCTCATGTTCGTCTGACCCTTCCACCAGACCTCCGAGCCTCCCTTGCTTTCACTTTTACAATGTTATAGATGTAGCAGAACCCTACTGATTCACATCTATGAGGCTATTAACGGAAGGTAATGCACTTTTAATGATCTGTTAATACTAGAACTGGGTGGACAGTAAGTATAGTCCATCAATCCTGAAGTGGGTCTGTAAAATGTGATTGAGGGCAGTTTATTATAACTGATGGGAATGATGTATAAAACAAAGACATAAATTGGAATTAAGTGGAATCATCTCTTTTGGGGTTGGTGGCTCGGGAATGTATTGTCAGTTGGGGTCCTGACACTGTGTGTGTGTGTGTGTGTGTGGATCACAGGGATCAGTGTGTTGTTTTAGAGGAAAATGGCAGCAGATTACAAACCAACAAACATCCAGCTGCTGGAGACTTAAAATTAAGCTTTGTGTGTGTGTGTGTGTGTGTGTGTGTGTGTGTGTGTGTGTGTACAGTAGAGTATAGGTCACAGAGCAGATCAGTCGACTGTAGATTGAGAAATATTTTGCCAAAAAAAGTAGGACAGCTATTCTCTCTTTCAAAAACTCTCTCTCTCTCTCTCTCTCTCTCTCTCTCTCTCTGTCCACCTCCCCCTCTTTTCCTCCTGCTTGCTCACTGTATCTCTCTCTCTCTCTCTCTCTCTCTCCCTGGATGAGCTTCAGTCAGTGCAGCTACAGTACATGGACGTGACCCTGATCCCTTGAAATCTCCTCTAATCTACACTCGCACTCACACACGCGATCACAGTCATCAGTCAGTTACTAGTAAAACCGAGTCTTTCTGCTGCAGAACACACTTTGATTCTCAGGGTTAAATATAGCTGCAGCAATGTTTGTATTTTCCCATCATGCCCCTGGTTGTTCAGATGCTGACCCCTGAGTGGCTGGTGTGGTTGCTTTTTATTTTCGTCTACATTTTTGTCCCCCAATCACATCAGTCTGTCTGTCCAATACTTTGGTCCACTATATTTTCCACCCCACATAGTCAAGATACCTCAGCTGTGCAGAAAATGTCCCAAAATCACAGCACCGTAAGAAGAGTACAAGGTCTGGTCACTTTAATGATGAGAAAGTTGTATGTACATCTGAAATGGTTTTGATAAGGTAACTAAAGTTGGGATACTTGTCGTTTTAATTACTATTCTTACCCTAACAATGACTTTCCTCACATAAAAGTAATCAGAAGATGGTGTCTACATGTCTCACTGTGTTGAACAGACGTGGATATTATCATTTCTACCTTTTCTTCTCTCTGTGTCCTCCACAGGAAGGTGTGGTTGAGTAAAACAGGAAGTCCAAGCAGTCGGATCACTAAAGCCTCCTTCACCAACCTGAGAGCCATCGACAAACTGGAGCTCTCTGGCTTCAAGACTCGCTTCTGACCAACTAATCAAATGTAACCTGAAGAGCTCGTCGCAAAAACACTGAGAGCTGCTTCTAGTGTTTCCAGCTGTAGTGATTTGAGTTTAGTTTTTATGTCCACGCTCCTGTGAATTCAATGTTGACTGTTGGACTGCATATTGGAGCTGGAGTTTGTTTGTAGAAAGACTCAGGTTTGAGTCCAGTCACTCTGGATAAGAGCAGTGGAAAGTTTCAAGCTGCAAGTGTTCAGATAAAGAAATCTAATATTATATCATTTTAATATATCGTATAGTAATATTCTATAATTAAAAATATAGCTTTATTTATGATAAAATAAAAATCTTGGTGTATTGTATCCAGTACAAAAACACAACTGCTTTGAAGACTGTTTCTTCTGAGGCAGTTAAAGATTAAAATGTTTTTATCACTATTCTGATGACATACTGTACTTTTTTTTTTTTTTTTTTCTATTATAGTTATATATATGTTATATATATATATATATATATATATATATATATATATATATATATATATATATATATATATATATATATATATATATATATATATATATATATATATATATATATATATATAAAATAAGACAAGTTACAATATGATGTGGAACACTTCACTTTAGTTTAGTTAAAGGTACAGTGTGTAACATCTGTCGGCATCGAGCGGTGAGGTTGCAGATTGCATGTCCTAAGCATGTGGAAGAACTACGGCCGACGTGAAAACATGAATGGCCCCATATAGAGCCGTTGTGGGAGGTCATTTGAAGAAATGCAGAGTCAGTGTATAGAATGTGTATGTATGTGGGAAGTGAATAGTGAAGCAGGAGAGAGAGGGAGCAGCCGTGAATGCGTGTGATGTTGTGAGTGAACAGTGAGCTACTGTAGCAGAAGACAGTTAGTTTAGCTCTGAGAATATCAGTGGATGTTCAGTGGAAGTTGCAGTTTGTGCAGAAATAAATGCTGCAGCTTCTCAAGACCAACAGAGGTTTATCGTGTCTTGTTTCCCAGCCGCTGATTGGAGTACAGGGGGTTAACTCTGTTAGCGATTAACGTTATTGACATTGGCGCAAGCAGGAAAAGTTCAAAGAGTGGTTTGTATATTCTGGGCTACTGTAGAAACATGGCGGCTGGCTCTGCGAAGAGAACCTGCTCCCTATGTAGATATAAACGGGTCATTCTAAGGTAACAAACATGCGACGCTTATTTTTATATAAGAGTAGATCCCACTAATTGTCACACTTTGGTCCATTAAATTACAAAGAAAAACATTTTACCTAAATGGTTAATCGGAATTGGCCTTGGTGTTTTGGTGCATAAAAATAAATGTGACACATAAATATAAAATACAAAAAAAGCAAAGCAAGTTCTGCAGAAGACAAGAAACTTAAATACATAATAGGAAACTGTATAGCAAAAGAATAAAAAAGTACTTACATACAACGTCATGGTATCAAGTATAAAGATTATGTGCAATGTACACAGAAAAGAGTCCAGAAACATTTCCTTAATTTAGTGTATTATATTAATATATTTAGCACACAGTTAAATTAATTTATGTTATGTCAAGATAAGACTGAAAATATTATACCCACACATTCTACTGTACCTTAACAGTTATATAAAGTTAAGTTAAGTTAAAGTGGAAAATGTACTATCTAAAAGGTTAATGGAAAACATTTTTACAGTTTCTAAATAATAAGTCAAGTAAGTCAAGTCAAGTCAAGTCAAGTCAAGTTAAGTTAAGTTCGGGTATGGTGCATTCTACCTGTATGGTTTTATTCAATCATTCTATTCTTTGTAACATTCTACTTAAACAGTTTAATTTACGTTAAGTTAAGATGGAAAAGATTTTACCTAAGCTGTTAAATTAAGTTAAGTTACGTTGGGAAACATTCTAACTTAAACAGTTTTTAAGTTAAGTTAACAGTAAGTTAACAGTTAACAGTTTTTAAGTTAAGTTAAACTTGCAGTAAAAAAATCCTTAATAACCTTTCAATTTATTGTAATTCAAGTGTTCTGAGAAAAAAAAAAGGTTTATGCACCTCCTCATAGCTCACCGTTCCTACTGAGTGTTCCTGTTGGCTGTTCATTCAATGGAGACAGCTGTAAATCACTCGCAAACTCAGATCGAACGGTCAAACTAGGCAGCACTGATCGGAGTTTGCGGGTGATTGACGGCTGCTCAGAGATGGCAAACTTCAGCTTGGCTCTGACTGGTTGTTTTGTGAAATCTTGCCTTATGCACTACTGTCAGGTAGTGACCGTTTTTAATCATATTTGCTACAATCTGCCTTGACTGCTGGCTGCACGGTGGTGCAGTGATTAGCGCTGTCGCCTCACAGCAAGAGGGTCGCAGGTTCGAATCTGGGCTTGGGACTCTTCTGTGTGGAGTTTGCATGTTCTCCCTGTGTAAGCGTGTGTTTTCTCCGGGTACTCCGGCTTCCTCCCACAGTCCAAAGACATGCTGTTTAGGTTACTTGGTGACTCTAAATTGCCCGTAGGTGTGGATGTGAGCGTGAATGGTTGTCTGTCTCTATGTTGTCTGTCTCTATGTGCCCTGCGATGGACTGGCGACCTGTCCAGGGTACCCCGCCTTCGCCCAATGCCACCTGGGATCGGCTCCAGCCCCCCCGCGACCCCTAACGAGATAAGCGGTTGACAATGGATGGATGGATGCCTTGACTGCTTTGACTACTCATAATACTTGGTCTCATGGACCATCTGTTGGCTGGATACCTGTGCTGAGTGCACATTAATATCATGACAGAAAAAGGAAAGTTCTTTTCTGGGGAAACCACCTACGGTTGAAGCCACCTCTCATCAAGTGGATTGATAATGCCTGGTCATGTAATGTCCCCAAAGTGAAAATGTGTCGACCATCTCCACAGCTCCCGGCAGTATGTGCAGACCGATGCCCGTCTCCGCCGCTACCAGGTAAGCGGGTGAGGAAACCTGGTAGTTTCCACTGTAGTTCCTTCTAACGGTGTATAACGAAGATGCACATCAGAGGGGATTATGTGGGTGGCTGACTGAACCAGAGTTGGTGATTGTTGGAAAGACTGACCAAGATGGTTTTGGTGAGTTTAATTTTGTTTCTGTAGAGTTTGGCTGAGGTTTACTATATTCTACCACTAGAACTGTGATGGTAGATGGGGAGAGGGTGATCACTTGACATGGCTGTCAGAGTCATTCTACACATCCATAAAATATGGAATATAATATTCTGAAGTGAATTCACTGGAACAGGGGAGGGAGAACGTGACATCAAGTGGCTGAAAGTTATCAGCGTTTCCAATTATACCTTTAAGTTATGATGTAACTAGTAGATTCTGATAAATTTACTTACTGTAAAGAATATTCTTAAAACTCTTTGAATGTCATGGTCAAGTCAAGGTTAGAAACAATAAATGAACCACTAATAGGCTACATAATGGGCCATTTGACAAATGGCACAAATGGAATAATTGAAATTACCCTATAAAATCATTGTTCATCCCTGCATCAGTCTGTAGTTCTTCAGCAGGTTGTTGGTGTCACAGTATGTGTCACAGTATGATGTATGAACAAACACACCCAGCCATGTTGTCGTTATATAACTGCAAGTCACATGACCCGATTATCTGTCAGCTGATCCAATTAAATCACAGCCAGAGAATCCCTGACTGGCTGCCAAGACAACAACAAAAATACTGACACAGCATCAACAGAGCTCCTGTTCACTATAGAAACTCGTGTGTGTGTGTGTGTGTGTGTGTGTGTGTGTGTGTGTGTGTGTGTGTGTGGTAAATGACTTAACACGTGAAAAAAAAAAACACCAAAATGATCCTTTAAAAGTCTATTTTTCTCATAAAATAGATCTTAAATGTATAAAACATGCTGAAGATCAACTTGAATATGTATGTGTACACGTCAGTGTTTGGGGACCAACTCTCCCTGGATACACAGACAAAAGTGAATGCTGTGTCGTCATGCCAACCCACCCTGAGATATTACTTACACACACAATCAGGACAAAAAGAATGTGTGTGTGTTTGAATAGGATGTTAATGTAATGACATACTTACATAATAGACAGATTCCCTTCATCTGTTACAGGTCGGCTTCTGTAATGAAATAAAACCACAGGTTTTGACAGAATCTCCACAGAAAAAAACTAGTAACTCTCACACTTTAATTCTCCTAAAAGCCTATTTGTACATATAGCAACAGAATTCCCCACAAAATTCAGACTATTTGATTCATGTACATAGTCACATATTTTTTTTTTTTTTGTGGTGCTCAGCAGTGGGGGCGGCAGTAGCTCAGTCTGTAGGGGGTTGGTTGGGGAAGGGGGGGGCCCGGGTTAAAATCCCGAAAAGGAACAAGAAGTGAGTGTGAAGTGGGGGGGGGGGGGGTGCGAGTTTACCTCTTGGGGAGCGGCGGGGGGCCCCTGGGGAAGGGCCCAAACCCCCCACAGCTGGGGGGGGTTGGGAGGAGGAGCCCCCCCCTCTAAAATCTCCCCTTTATTGAATAAATTGGGGTTGTTTTTGGGAATGGGGGTTTTAAAAAAAGGGGGAAAATTAAATTTCCCCTAGGGGGAATAATAAAGGTTGATCTTCTTCTTCTTCTTTCAACTTTCAACAATGCATTTTTCATGCTTTTTATGACAAATGTCCAGCCACACAAGATACTCATGTCAATTTCCATTCCAGTCTTTTCAAAATAAAACAGCTTAGTTAGGTTTACAAAAAGATAGACTTGGTTAGGCTAAGGCAACAAAACTGCTTAGTTAGGCTTAGGAGGAGATTGACTATGTTAGGTTTAGGAAAAGGTCACGATTTGGGTTGAAAAATTCAGAAGTGTCTTACTTAAGTATGGAAGTTATGGTTATGGACTTCTGGTTTCACACAAACACCAGTCTCCTGGGTGAGTACTGTGTTTTTTGACCCACCCATCCACCCCAACTCCCTCCCTATGCCAAGTTTGCCACTCTTTATCCTTAGCGGTCCAAAATTATATGGATTACATATGAACTAATTTTGTGATGACCATCATAGCCTACACTGGACACTTATAATGTAGCCTATGTAACTTTTATTTTATTTATCAAGGTATTTATATTTACATTCTCCTCCAAAGCTAAAATCACCACTGCTGTGCCAGAGATCATCACAGGGCTAATATCTGACACACTTCTGTCTTTTCCCAGCCTGTTTTTGTCCATAAACACATACAAATCCAAACTCCATAATCCCATAATTCTCCATCCCCAATAGCACTTCTCACATTTTCTGTTCATTGCAAAATTTGGCACAAATAATAATAATACAGCCACCCCCACACTCATACTGGTGCCATGAGAGACAGAATAAAGAAATAGAAGAGAGAGAGAGAGAGAGAGAGAGAGAGAGAGAGAGAGAGAGAGAGAGAGACCACCCGCATTCAGTCACTGTGGAAAAGCTGGAAAAAATCCACCAACCTCACCTTTTCTTCCTCCTCCTCTTCCTCCACCTCTTCCTCTCTAAGCAACCAGCTTGGCATCCCATCGTGGTCACCATGGAAACTCTACTCTGTCTGGAAGTGTTAGTGGGAGAGCTACAGAAAGAATGGAAAATTAGATTTTTTTCTTCTTCTGTCCTCTTCATTCCCTCCCATCTCCTCCTCTCTGACACTTCTTCTTGCCTTATCTCCTCCTCTCTGAACTCACCTTTCCTCTCCTCTTTCTCTCCTCTATCCGTCTATTTTCTCTGTGAATGTCGGCCCAGCACTTTAACTGCCCACACACTTAGTCTTATTCATCATGTTGCACACACCTGAGTGGGTGCTGACAGCCAGCTGTTGCCAGGCAACTTGTTGAAGTTGAGTCTAACTCTGCTGTGAAATAAACACTGACATTTAGCATAAGCAACATTGTTTGTTCTGTTCTGTTCTATTCAGAACCGTCAGATTTTATGTGACAGTGAATGCTGAAGAACGTGCTGTGACAAAAAGTCACTACCCACCCATCTACTAAAACACTGATTAGATTATTTAGACTAATGCAGTGACAAAACTGTTGCAATTTGCACAAAAAGTATTCAGGGATTTAACACAGTGATGGGCTCAGACTGCTTTGAAGGTATAGAGATCATACTGTATTTCTGAGATTTCAGTTTCATACTCTACATAGTGTGGGCATCCCAGATACAGGACAGTGTGTTGTAAAAGGTTACACAAAATCCAATATTAAAATGATTGGCCATAATCAATTACTATTAATCACAAATTAATCAGACATATTCTATCTGTTCAAAGTGAACCTTAAAGGGAGATTTGTCAAGTATTTGATACTCTTATCAACATGAGAGTGGTCAAATATGCTGCTTTATGTAAATGTATGTATATCTTTATTATTGGAAATCAATTAACAGCACAAAGCAATGACGATTATTGTCCAGAAACCCTCACAGGTACTGTATTTAGCGTAAATACATGTTCAAATCATAACTTAGCAAACTGCAGGTAACAACAGCAGTCAGTGTGTCAGTGTGCTGACTTGACTATGACTTGCCCCAAACTGCATGTGATTATCATAAAGTGGGCATGTCTGTAAAGGGGAGACTAATTGATACCCATAAAACCCATTTTCATTTACATATCCCTTTAAAAATGGCCATTCCAGTTTTTCAAAGCCAAAATTTATCATAATTTGTTATGTGTTATTTATAAGCTGGTATGACATGGTCAGTATGGTTTTCTGGGTTCATATGATAACAGTATCTTCACTCTACCTTTAAAACTGAGCTGCTACAACCTAAAAATCACAAGTTGTGTTAATGCGGCTGTGGCATTATTGTGAAATATAATGTTATTAGTTGCTTTAACTAGGGCAACCTAATGATCACAAAGTAAACATTAATGGGTCTCCATCACAAACATAACTTGTACAAAGTGTCTGCTAACCGCGAACTGGTGACTCTCTGACAAAGCGTACTGGTTGCTCGCAGCGACGGCACAAACACAACATGTAGGTTTCCTCGTAAAAGTCTTCGATATGAATCTTAATTGACCAATTCTGAGGACATACTCATTTGTGTTTATTACATATACGACCATTTATCTAAGTTACTATGAGCAATCCCAGAGCATTGGGCTGAAAGTCACCAGTGTAACCACAGTTTGCTGACACTGAGTCAACTTGCCGCCATAGTAATGGTGGTGCTGCTTGATGGCAGAACACACAAAGCGGTCACCAAATTCATATGTATACTTCCTTCTACCACAGCATTATACATATACATATGTCATTTTATTTTATTCCAGATTTTATTTTATTCCTATATTTAACTTCTGCACCATTGGATTCTCATTTCGACTTGCATGTTTTAGTATATACACTTTGTAGGAGCATAGTTGGAGGGAACCTGAGAACAAATTGTTTAATTGCCAACAACTGCTTCACTGTAATTGCTGTGTATACGATTATGGCATCATGGTGACGCTATAGAAAAGATCAGACAAGGGGGTGGATGATAGGTCACTGACCCTGTTCAGACCTAGCGTTAACATGTGGTAACAGGTGATAAGAACACAAGCGGACAGACGGGTGTTAGCGCCGTACAAAGCACCCAAACAAAAACACAGACACATCTCTGACATTATAATAATAATGCACTTCCTGTGCCTAGTCTGATATTCTGTAGTTATGTAGCCTATAGATAAGATATATTTTAATGAAATATAGTTGTACTGAGGGCTGCACGGTGGTGTAGTGGTTAGCGCTGTCGCCTCACAGCAAGAGGGTCGCAGGTTCGATTCCAGCTTGCGGCTCTTCTGTGTGGAGTTTGCATGTTCTCCCCGTGTAAGCGTGGGTTTTCTCCGGGTACTCCAGCTTCCTCCCACCATCCAAAGACATGCTGTTTAGGTTAATTGATTACTCTAAATTGCCCGTAGGTGTGGATGTGAGCGTGAATGGTTGTCTGTCTATATGTTGTCTGTCTCTATGTGCCCTGCGATGGACTGGCGACCTGTCCAGGGTGTACCCTGCCTTCGCCCAATGCCAGCTGGGATCGGCTCCAGCCCCCCCGCGACCCCTAACGGGATAAGCGGTTGACGATGGATGGATGGATAGTTGTACTGACAGAATACAGAAGAGCACAGATGCTATTTCCATGCTGCGAGACAGATAAGCGCCCGTGTCTGCCTATCTATTCAAATGAGGAGCGCAGAGACCCTGCATCGGTTGAGTAGGCAGTCCTTAAAGTGGTCCAGGACACATTCACTACACACTGATAAAAGAATGTGGCCATATGTGGCCAAAACCACCTCTGAATGTGGTTTTTCACGATCTGATCTCAATGTGTCCTCAATGCGTCTTGAGTGCGTTTACACCTGCACTTAGAGCCACAGGGCCATGGTTAGGATCATAGAAACATAATAGGAGTTACACGGACATTCCCAAGGTCGAAGGTCAGAGAGGCAGCCATTTTTATGCGTATTTTTATGTCGCCATTGTGACCATTGTAGCACGGACTCACTGAGGTGAAGTTTTGTATTAATGACCAGTAGAGAAGGTCAGAGGCAGCATTGGGTCTAATGGTCCCACCGCCTCACTCCCCATCACTCGAGAGAAGGACAAGCTACTTTGCCAGTTAGCCAGCCATCCACCTCCAGAGCAACATCCACTCTCTTCCCAATGAGAAACATTTCAATGACAGCTCTGCTCTTATTCTATTTCTATGGATATGATTCATCCTCTGTGACAAATATATGTTGGGATATCACTGGTCATCAGGTCATACAATGCAACAACAAATCATCTACAACAACAAACTAAACTAAAAAGTTGACTTATAAAACATAAAACACAGCATTTTATCCCAACACGCAGTGACCTCACAGCAACACTTGTAGTCTATTGTTGGTGATGTGATGACTGAAGCTGATTCTTGAAGTCAGAAAGTAACATTACACTGAGGATAAAATGACAGAACATAAATAAAGTACAGCGGGTAGACAACAGGGAGTGACTTCAGCCCTGCTCTCATGTTGCTGCTGCATGATGGGAATTACCTCCATGACCTTTGACCTTCTCCTCACCATCCCCTGCTTCAAAACAAATATGGCTGCAGTCTGTTGAACATTTCTACATGGTGTCTGGTATCTGAGTGATAATCTCCTGCAAGAGCACACACACACAAACACACACACACACACACACACACTAAACTGTGTGTGTGTCATCACGCGCCCAGAAGGACCTTCGAGGCCAGATCACATTCTGCCACACACACAGTGTTAATGCACACACACACTGCTGCACTGCAAGCCAGCACATTGGATGTCCCTTCGACCCAAAATGCATCAGTGTGTGTGTGTGTGTGTGTGTGTGTGTGTGTGTGTGTGTGTGTGTGTGTGTGTGTCAGAATCATCATTATCATGACATGACAACATGATTATAAACTGACAAACAGCTACGATGTCATTGTAACAACATATAAGAGTTTAATCCATCAGTTTAGGTCAGCACAAGTTTTATATACAGTCTCTTTTATTTACAGTAAACCTATGCGCTTCTAGATTTAATGGCTTTATTAATTGTGTTACTCCTCAGCTCCTGAATGTCTATTTTTTAATCATCAAATCAAATCAAGTTGTATTGTCACATATACAATCATACCCAGTGCAACAGATTGTAAAAGTCTTAGATGCCTGCTGTACTAAATCTAACAAACGGAGCGCTCCAGGGATGATGTATTTTTGCAGGCCAACCAGGAAGTTAGCGTCGCTCTGGTTCCCTCGACAAAAAGCCAGTGGCGATTTCTGAGTTTTCGATTATTGCAGAGAGTAAGCTCTGGGGTCGTTTATGGCACTTAAATGTTTTGTTCAGCAAGACAATCTTAAAGCTAAGGTAAAAAGCTAACATTAGGCTACACAGTAAATATACTCCACCACAGTCACATGAAGATGGACGAGTCGATTTGATGACGTCTGGTAGTCTCATTTAGTCTTGTTTGCAACTGCCTTTTTAAAATGCACAAGTGGGATATTTATTGACGTATTTTATGTCGTAGAACAACAAATCTCTTCAGCATGTGTCAACCATAGACCTTATTTCAGGCATCTAACTAAGAACCCATTAAAGGAACCCACTGACTTCCAGACAACAGAACCAGAAGTTGTTGAAGCTTGTTTCCCTCCCTCTCTTGTCCTCTTTCTCCTCAATACTCACCTGCCCACCAATCAAGGAAGCTCTTAACTTCATGAACCCTGCTTCAACGGACAGTTTCTGCCAGATTGTTGACATTTATGGTTTGTCGTTGTGCGGCGCTTCCAGCTTCTGTTAGTGACCTTTCAATATTGTACCCTGTTAAAGAGGACCTACTCTGTTAAGCTTACGTTTCAGGTTGCATAGCCTGCTTGTATTTGGGGTTTCTACTAGAACATGTTTGCGTACTCCTGAGGAGAATCGGGTGCAGATGAAGAGCTGGATTATCAAGAGGGAAATGATCCAGCTGGTAACTTGTAAGTGGCTTACATTTGTTTTCAATGTATTTGAAATACAAATGAAAATATAAACATTGATTTTCTTTGTATCTGTGCAAATTGCAGAGTGTTTTATGATTTTATTCAAGGTATCTTATGATATTGCAAACACTAGCTATTAAGCAGTCTATGTTCTATACTGTGAGGTGTGAAACACATACTGATCTGACATATATGATCCGATGTTTCATACCTTCAGTACAATGTTTCTTTGTTTTACAGTGATGATGAGCAACAGGCTGCTGCAGAGCATCCTCTCCAGTAACAAACAAGGAGCTCTGCAGAAAGAAGCAGGAGGAATATGGCCCACAATGCCTTCCTGCAGGAGCAAACAGCCCAGTTGTGTTGAGTCACAGCTGCTGTCTCTCCTACCAAGGCACATCGATTTCAACCTGATGCAAGCCTGAGAGCCTCATGGACCTAGACCTCATCAAGACCTATGTACACTGCAGGCTGACCAGGCATAAAACCAGGCCTAAGAACATATTGTTCTGGGTGATCTGAATAAATGTCAGCCATTCAAATTCTGTTTCTTTTGTCTTTCAAGGTCATTTTTTATCTTCATGCGAATAACGGTAGCATACATATTCTGATTGTCAAGTTTGTCTGGGAACGAAAAAGTAAAGGTCATGATTGTGCATTACAGTGTTGAGATTCTACCTTCATTATCATTAAAGGAGAGCAGGCGGAGGCTTAGACCACAGAGGGTAAATGTTCTAATAATGCTTTTCTTTTCTCATATTGGCTGTAATGTGGTTCGTCCTTTCTCTCTGTCTGAAACGCTCTGTTTGAGCTCCTGCCCTGCCCTCTCAAAGCCTAGTCTGCTCTGATTGGTCAGCTGGCCTACTGTTGTGACTAGTCAACCAAACTCTTCAGACTCTGCTCCTGCTCCACTCAAACTTGCTTTGTTTGAGGGTGTGCTAAACTAGCTGCTAGACAAAGGCTGCAAAATGTAAAAAAAAAAAAAAAAAAAAAAAAAATGTCCTAATGTCTTTTCCTAACCACTTTTCCTTGACCTTGATGGAAAATGTCATGAAGTCAAGGAAAGACGTGAAGGAGAATTCACGAAGACAACCGTTGTGTTGAGAGAATCCGACTGCGCTTCACTCGGCTCTGTAATTATGATGCGATGAGGGTGGATGTTAGTGATGCAGGTTTGCCGTGGTGAAACTTTTCTGAAGATGGACTACAAAAGGGGGCTGCACGGTGGTGCAGTGGTTAGCACTGTCGCCTCTGGCTCTGAGTTTGCATGTTCGCCCCATGTTTGTGTGGGTTTCCCACAGTCCAAAGACATGCAGTTTAGGTTAAGTGATGACTCTAAACTGCCCGTATGTGTGGATGTCAGCGTGAATGGTTGTCTGTCTCTATGTGCCCTGCGATGGACTGGCGACCTGTCCAGGGTGTACCCCGCCTTCACCCAATGCCAGCTGGGATCGGCTTTTGTTATGAAATGCTTTAAATGCTGCAGCTGCAAGGAATTGTGGGGCGGTATTATCTCCTTTCCTTCGGTAAAGGATGGGCCAGTGTATCCTCTATTAAAGCAGTTAAGAAAGGAAGCACTCATCGTGGCTGCCACTCAGATACTTCATTTCACTACATTAGCAACCTTCCTAGCCAAAAACTGCAAAATCAGTCTCCTTCTTTGCAACTACAGACAATGTAAGGTAACTAAAACAATGTGAGACTGAAATGGACAAATGGAGCTCATGTCTGATGATTCATCAGTGTAGGCGGTTGATAAAGATGAGTGCTTGGACAGAGAGCCGCAGGGTTCGAGTCTCAGCTGTCTGCTGGACGCAGGGAGGATGTGGTGGTTGAAATGTGGCGATAAGAGCAGGGTCAGCGTTTCATGTCCCCCCTCACACAGGGCCTGATGACAAATGTGTCTGGAAACTCAAACATTTCCATCAACACCACAGTTATGAGATGAGAATACATAGCTTTTTCTTACAGTAAATGGTCCTGTCTTTATACATTCATCCTATTTTATCACACTCTGATCCCCAACTTTTGGGGTCTGTTTGGCATCCCTCACTCTCTGCAGACTCTCTACCTCCTCTTCTCTGCTGACCGAATCTCCGCCTCTCACTCAGACTCTGGGAACTGGAAGTGCTTCATATACATCCCACTGCAGCCGCGAGGGGTGGAGACAATCTAGTACAACCAATGGAACCATAAAAATGCATTGTCACTTTTACTTTTATTCATTGAGTGTGAGCGCAAGGAGAAATTATCAAGTTGTGTCTTATTTTTCCACACGCATTGTTAACCCATAAGCTCCTATATGCACCATGACCATTATTATTATTATTACTGTTACTTATTTATTTTATTGCCAGTTTTCTTCATTGCACCTTCTTTCCTTCATTGCATCTTCTCTTTTACTTTTACTATACTGTATTCATCTGTACTGTTGTTGTTGCTGCTGCTATGACACCCGAATTTCCCTCCAGGGATTAATAAAGGCTCATCTTATCTTATCTTATCTTATGACATCTATAATATACTGCACACTGGTTTCCAGCTATGAGTCAACTTCATTGTCATTGCACACAATACAGGTACTGAGAAAACCCAATGCAGTTTTGCATTTAACCAGAAGTGCAAAAAGAAGTGATGCACATATGTAAAAAGGTAATATAAATAATACATATAATAAAGAAATGAGGAAATATACTGGCCTAAATCTATACAGTAGCAGTATGAACAGCGTGTAATGAATATGCAAAGATATACAGTAGAAACATGTACAGCACATTTTAAACTGCAGAATGCAGTTTGTTTTTCCCTGTTAAAGTTCAGAATAAATCATAAAATATATTTCATAAAAACTGACCTCAGATTGCTTTTACAAAGAAGCAAAGGAATGCACACAATTAAATGCAAACCGTGAAAGGAAGCGTTTCAAGAAATATCAAGAAAACAATATCAAAATGATGACATCTCAATTGACTGAGGCTTGACGTTGAAATGGAGCGACCAGTAAGCTTATTAAAGCAGTAGTAGGTGAGATTGGAGCAAATATGACTTTAAAAATTAAAAAAAATATATATTTTTTTTAAATTAAACATCACTATATCCTGACAGTAGTGCATGAGACAGGTAATCTGAAAAAAATCATGTGTTTCTGGTGTCCTCCAGTGCACCTAATGGCATCTGCAAGATTTCACAGACCGGAGTAAAACAACCAATCAGAGCTGATCTGGAGTCTCTCGCGACCTCCGATCAAATGGTCGAACTAGGCAGCGCTGATCAAATATGAATCAATATTCTGTTACTCTAATGACTAGTTCTCTCCTCAGATGTTTTCAGAAACATCTTGTAGTTATTGTTTAGCTGTAAAATGAGAAAGTGACCCGGAAGCCATGTTGTGATCTGCTGAGGAAAAAAACAACCACCGCCCACCAGCCGGAGCACAGCCAATAGGAACACACTCTCTTACTCTGAAATGACCTGTGATTGGTCAACATCTCCCATCATGAGCTAGATTTTTTTAAAGTCTGAAAACAGGGCCATGAGGAGATGCAGAAGTCTAGTTTTCTCTCAGAACACTTGAATTACAATATGCTGAAAGGTTATTGTGGGATTTTTGCCCAGTGATGCCCAACTGAAGCTTTAAAAGGCCTACTCCATTTCATACCCCCCTATTGTTATACGCAGGTCCTTTAAAACAAAACCCAGTGTTCATAATAAAATAATTTCAAAATTAGAGACTTATATTAAAACTATCAGTAAGAAGCGGTCCACAGCGTAGCGCCGCCCCGCCGGTGCTGCAGGGTGTTTGAACCGAGCGCACCGGGCGCTGCAGTCCGGGCCGTGCAGAGGCAGGCAGGGAGGGGGGGCGGGGTGATGAAGAGGAGGAGGATTGGTGGATTTCAGGACTCTCGGCTCCTGCGTTGTTTTTGCTCCGAGCCCTCGGCAGTCAGTCCGGCGTCCGTCCTCCACTTCGAGCGGGACTCCACTGAGCTTCTCTCGGCCTACAGGTGAGTGCGAACCCGGTCCGAGCCGGAGCCACGCCGGTTTGTGTCGTTTATAACCCCGCTGCACGGATTTATTTCATTGTGTCCACATCCACCGCGACGGCTGTGTCTGTGGCGGGGATGTGAGCCCCTCTCGATCTGGTATCGCGGGATAGCGGCAGACTATCTTGGGTTAATTATTGTTCAGGCCTCCAATTAAAGCAGCGGAACTGTCGTTGTGGTGCAGCAGCGGCTCGTTGGCACAAACACACGCCGGGCAACGAGCCCCTTCTCCCGGCTGTGTCTCTCTGCTTTTCTCCGCTGCTTCATCGTGTTGTTGAACTTGTGTGTGTGTGTGTGTGTGTGTGTGTGTGTGTGTGCGTATGTGTGTGTGTGTGCGTGTATGTATGTGCGTGCGCGCGCATGCATGTGTGTTGGCTTTAGTGCGCCAGAGCTGGTTGTTGTTGTTTTGGTGAACTCTGCAGCTTTCTCTCTATTCTGCAGCTCTCTAGGTTTTATCTGCTGTGGACTGATGGAGAGTGTTTTTTCTTATCTCCCTGATGGAGATGATGATGATGATGGTGTGTTGGTGTTGGAGGTGATGGTGCAGGCGTGGTCGCCTCCGCTGACCTCAGCCCCACAGCAAAACCACTAGAATATTCCCATAATGCTCCTCTAATATTCCCCCCAGGGACCCCCAGTCTCTGCAGTGACCTTCTGGTGGATTTGGTCTCTCTTGGTGTCACTCTAACCCTCCTGTGATGACCTCAAAGTGCCACCAAATATTACATTTATTCAGATCCTGTAGTCTCTTTATGCTTTAGTCATTTTTAATAATCCCAGAATGCTTTTGGACTCTCCTTGTGTTTGTAAATAATGCGATTATTGTGATCTTTGGTAAGTTTTTGGTAGTTTACATGTCTTAGGTATGATAGTCGTGCAGTGATTTGGCAGATTTAAAATGTATTTTAAGGCCACTGCATGTTTTTTCTGTGACGGTATAAACGCTGCTGCTTTGAGGCTTTTTTTATTTTTTGCGCAGACCCTGTTTCAAATCCTGTAGAGCAATTATGTAATCAGATACAGGCTGGACTGCTGCTTTCTCTCCTCCTCCCTCCCCCTTCTCCATTTCTTTTCCCTTCTCTCCTCTCCCTTTCCCTCCTAATCGTCCTCCTCTGTTCCTTCTTATGCCTATCATCTCCTTTTTCTTTCCTCCTTCCTTTTCCTTATACTGTTGCTTCCTCTCCCGCTCCTCCTCTCTCCTTTTTTCCCCCTACTTGTCTTCTCTTTATCCTCTTTCTCACCTCAGGTTTTCTCTTATCATGTCTTCCCCTCCTCCCCCACCCCTCTCTATTTCTTTGATGCAGCGACTGGGAAACGTTTGGCAACCTGTTGTCTGACGTCTTGAAAATGTCACAGTAAGGTGTTGAGCCGTTCTCAGGTTGCACTGCTGCTTTCACAACATACTGCAGTAAATCTACAAGTAACTAATAAAGCTGAATCATTTTGTACTGTAAATTAGTTTTTAGCAGGGTTGTCAGTCGAATAAAATATTTAATTGCAGTTAATGACAGTTAAACGCAGTTTATTGCACATGTGTTATCTGTTCAAAATGTACCTTAAAGGGAGTATTTAATACTCTTATCAACATAGGAGTGGGCAAATATGCTGCTTTATGCTAATGCATGTATATAGTTATTATTCAATTGTTGCTGCAGACCAGCAGGCAGCTGTGTCATTGTGCTGACTTGGCTATGACTTGCCCCAGACTGCATGTGATTATCATAAAGTGGGCGTGTCTGTAAAGGGGAGACTCGTGGGTACCCAGAGAACCCATTTTCATTCACATATCATGAGGTCAGAGGTCAAGGGACCCCTTTGAAAATGGCAGTGACAGTTTTTCCTCAACAAAATTTAGTCTAAGTTTCGAGCGTTATTTATCCTCCTTCCCGACAAGCTAGTATGACAAGATTGGTACCAATGGATTCTAGTTTCATAAGATACCAGTATCTTAAAACTGCTTCCGCTACAGCCTAAAAACGAAAGTTGTGTAAATGTGTTATCGAATAAAATAAATTAAATTAGTAGCATTAAAACAAATTTGCCTCATTATTGTGTTGACATTGACAGCCATAGTTTTTAAGACAAGTCATTTGGATGATATATATGTTTTACTCCATTTGTTTGCTGTGAAATTGTTGGATTTTAAGCCTCGCCACCGTATGGAGGTCAAAGGTTGGAGGTTCAGACCTCAAGGACACTGTGGAAGTCACTGTTTCAACCCCCATATCATTGGTTTAACTATTATGCAATCTTCTCCTTAGGGTACTTGGGTTTCCTAGATTTAAGTTTCCTCTCAATATCTCAAAACAAAGTTGCACAATTCTGCATCAGTGGGAATCACAATTTTGTGACAGTCACAGTCTTGTCGGTTAATGGTTCATAATTTTTTAACGAGGGTTGGTTATCGGTTAAGAAAATTTTTCAAAAGCAGCATCCTTACTGCTGGACTAACTTTCTGCTTTATACAACAAAAGCAGCCACCTTTAAATCCTGTACAGGATGCTGTTATTTTCCATGTGGCGTTCACTGACATCGTCAGAACGCTGACCTGCTGTTTGTGTTTACAGGCTCTTTAAATGAAATGGAGCAAAGCCAGAAATAGAGGGGAAAGTGAGCAGGGTGCAGTGGGGTTTAAGGGAAATGTGGTTTTGATAGCGGAACACAAAATGCTGGATGCAGCATCTTTTACAACATTTTCTTGAACTGTTTCCTTTGAGTTTAAGTGTTGTTCCATTTGACGCTGGTATTTTTTGGCCTACAACTAATAACTGAATGAATTCGTTAAATCCAGTCAGGGAGTTTGTCTGTTTCCATCAGCAGGTTTGATGTTGACGAAGATGTTTTGCTCGTGAATGATCAGCAGCAACATTTTAAGTGAATTGACGCTCCTGCAGGAGACATGCTGCTGTGTGCATTTTGGCTCAGTCAGACTTTTATTCTCTCCCTCAGTAAAACCTCCATGGGAGTGTTGATGAAGCAGGCTTGGTCCGGCCCGGATCGGCCCGGCCCGGTCCGGCCGGACAGTGCGATGCAGAGGGAGATCAGAGCTGTAAATCATCGGCTCTGCTGCAGCGTCGACTCATAAACTGAACTGCTCGTGTCACATTTCTGCAGCTCTCTGAATGAGAGGAGGCTTTGAAGGAAAAACATAGAGGACTTCAGATTTGTGATGCCTACATAACCACATTCTCATAGGTACGAACAGTCTAAAATCTGAACGTGCACATTCAAAAATGAAAAAAAAAAAGTTTCTAAAAGCTAAGAAAATAAATAAAGTGTTAGATTTTTCTGAAGACAGAGCTCTGCTGATTGACAAACGATCAATTGGGTCTTATATTATACCGTGTGTACTTAATTATATATTATATAATTGAGTATCAGTTGTCAACTAGGGCTGTCGGTTGATTAAGATATACAATGGCATGATTGTCCATAGATAATCATGATTAATCACAAATTAATCACATGTTTTTTTATCTGTTCAAAATGTACCTTGAAGGGGATTTTTCAAGTAATGCTCTTATCAACATGGGAGTGGACAAAAATGTTGCTTTATCCAAATATTTGTTATTTGAAATCGATTAACAACACAAACAATTACAAATATTGTCCAGAAACCCTCACAGGTACTGCATTTAGCATAAAAAAATATGCTCATATCATAACATGGCAAACTGCAGCCCGACAGCCAACAACAGCTGTCAGTGTGTCAGTGTGCTGACTTGACTATGACTTGCCCCAAACTGCATGTGATTATCATGAAGTAGGCATGTCTATAAAGGGGAGACTTTTTGGTACGCACTGAACCCATTTTCATTCACATATCTTGAGGTCAAAGGTCAAGGGCCCCCATTGAAAATATCAATGGCAGTTTTCCTTGCCAAAATTTGGAGTTTTTGGCTCAAATAGTTGTTGAATGTGTCTTCGTAGTCGCGTCGTGCATCCTAATTCTGTCTCTTTGGAGCTCGTTCCACCTCTCTTATAAACACTTCTGTGAGTGTGTCGCTGTATTAATTACTGCAGAACACTGTTGACAGCGTGTGTGTCCCAGACGTCTGGTTGTTTGCTGAGAGAGAACGGGACGGGGGCTCTGTTTCATTGTCGGGAGCTGCAGTCATGTGATCAGAAATGCCATAAAAAAGAAAATGTCTTTGATCCACTTTGTGTATACAGACGGAGTCTGTGTCCTCGTAACAGACTGGAGAGGACCACTGAGTAGGTTTTGTCCAGTCATGGTGTAACAGTGACATGGTGAAGACAGATATTTTAAGCGGAGCTGTGGAGTCTTTGACTCCCAGGGGAATGTGAGGAAGAGGATTTTGATCCCAGGAAGTAAACCTTTCATGAGATTGTATTGATCGATTGTATTGTTCGACCAACAGTCCAAAACCCGACAATTGTTTCCAGCCGTTTTTATGTTGGTTCGACAATAAATTACTTGCTAATAATTGATGGAATTGATAAATTTGGACCATAGAAATAGAATATATTCATATATATTTATGGCCCAGACACTGAATCCTGAATTGGATTCATCTATTTTTGAGATTTTATTTCTTTTTCGCCACATTTCAAATTTTTCGGAATTAATCTCAGAGCTTGGATGAAATCTTAAAGCAGTTGTTGTGTTGTGTACAAACACTTAAATAGCCCTAATAATGGATATATTAGCTGTAATTCAGCACTTTTATTATCTTCTAATACACCTATGGGCTGTATGCTGTAAGCCTGTACCGTGGTGGCTGTATTAACGTCTCTGTTCCCAAACAACCGGCTATCGGCCAGTAGCTAGTAGTGCTAGTAGCATGTCAACAGAATTTAAAGTAGTTGTAGCTATTAACTAACACACAGGGCAATAGCACAGACCACACCCTCTTATACTGTACATTCATAGTCTGTGCTGTATTGGACTCTATTTTGGATTCTTGAATGAAAAAGATTGAGATTGCTCTCAAAATATGTGTAATAGATTTTTTTTTTTTCTATCCGCAGAGTCACCTTAAGAACCCTTAAATCAGACCTGGGCTTTATACGGCCCGCGGAGTCTCAAACCACGCAATTTTAGCTACGAAGCTAAAAAAAAAAAGCTTTTATTTTGAAATGCTCATGTATTGTTAGTGTGCTTCTTCCTGTCGCACTTGACATTGATGTAAATTGATGTGAGTGATGTTTGAAGTAGTGTCACCTGCTGAGGTGGCAATATTGCCAACTTAGCTACTTCATCACTAGCGAGTTTTCAGACCCCTCCAGCGACTCTTTGTCAAAAAATGGACTCGAAACAAATCTATCGACTTTTTCTCTGAGACTTTTGGAGCCTTGAAAGCGCATATCGGTCTTCCTCTGCTCAACGAGAGGCACTCAAAGGCGGAGGATGGTGGTAAAGCCGTGTACTTAGTTTACAAAAAACATGGCTGTTTTCAAAGACTCCAACTTGATTCGTCACTTTGAGACAAAACATGCAGAAAAATTCTGAATCTGGAAACGAGAAGGAGACGACAGCCGAGGGGCCGCTAGCTAAGATACTAAAGCAGCAAGGACTTTTTTACTTGACTGTAAAGCTACATGCAACCAAAGAAGGAAATGTAATGTTAACTTAAATGTTAAATTTAACTGTTTTTGTTAAGTTAAATGTTAAATGTAAGTGTTAATGTTAGCTGTTTGGAGTGATTTTCAGCATACTAAATGCTGAAAAATAAGTGTCCAGTATGTTTTCTGTAGTGTCAAAATAGACGTTCGAAGTCTTCTTATAGTCTTCTCTCTCTCTCTCTCTCTCTCTCTCTCTCTCTCTCTCTCTCTCTCTCTATATATATATATATATATATATATATATATATAACACACATATACACATGTGTATATAATATATATTTAAAGACAGTAGATGTCACAGTCCAAGATGTGGTGTGTTGTCCCTTTAAGACAGAGACCTGGGAGTTGTATTTTCAGAAACCAGGCCAGTTGTCAGTGTTTCTGTCGTCCTTTTTCTCATCCTCCTCTCCAACTGCAGACCCTCCCTTCTTCCCTCTCACACCTTTATGTCTCCCTCCCTCCCTTGTCCGTCCTTCCTTAGTCACTTCCTCTCCTTACTTTCCACCTCCTCTCCTCCTTTTTACTTTAATATTTTACTTCTCTCCTCTTCTATTTCCCCCCCACATTTCATTCGCCTTTCTTTGTCTCTTAAACTGTCTGGTTTCTCCTCCCTCTCTTCTTTCCTAACTTCCTTAGCCTCCTTTCATCCTTTATTCCTCTCTAGTCCCTCACCCTTTTCATGTAACAAGTTTTGGACATCAGACTCCACTGAAATCAATCAAAACATGGTTTCTAAATAAATGAAAGGAAACAAAAACTAAAACAGTGTTGCTGAAAATTTTTTCAGGGATTTTTACGGTCAGCTTGGTTTACACCTCCACCTTCATCTCCATCCCTCCTTTGTAGATTTGAGGCTTAAACTTTAAGCTGGCAGAGTTTGGATGAAAGGAGGAGGAGAAAACTTCATCACGAGGCCCCGGGGATGAGGAGAGAGGCGAGGGAGAGAATGATGGATGAAGGGAGGGGAGAGAGGAGGGAGGGAGATGTGTAGGGAAAGGAGAGAGAGCGAGAGGGAGGAGAGGAAAGCCAGGTGGGAGGTGGTGCAGAGTGAGGAGGAGGAGAAGGAATAGTGGAAGGGTGGGAGGAGAGATACAAGGAGAACTAAAACTAAATAAGGGGCCAAAAGTAACACTGGTGAAGATAAGGACCAATGTAGCTGTGATGAAGGGCCGATAAATGAGCGAAGAGGAGGAGGAGGAGGTGGTCTGGGAGGTGAGGGCAAAGAGATAAAAAAAGCAGAGCAGGAGAGAAAGGAGGACAGGAGTTGAACAGCTGGGAAACATTCCCAGGAAGGAGGGAAGATGAGAGAAGGAGGAATGTTCTGGAAAATATCCAGCAGGGAGGAGGAGGAGGAGGAGGAGGCGGCGGCATCTTCCCAGTGGCAAAGCTCCAGCTAAAGTTAGAGATGTCTAATGGTAATGACCATCATATCAAAACTCCGCAGGTTTTATCAGATTCAAGTCAATCGGAGTTCAGCTAGGAACACTGGAACACACCAGGAACTTTCCCCCGGCACTAACAACCTTTTGGGAAACCCATTGCATTTCTATCACACGGACCACGGTCTAAATAAAGTTCCAGGGACGTACCCTCTTACCCCACAAAGAGGCCCTGATCAGGGGGTAGTACTTTCTGAAAGTACCGGAACTTTCAGGGTGGAGTTTGCAGGGCTGACCGTCGCTGATTGGTGTAACACGCACGGCACCGCTCCTTCAATAAACCAGAATCGATTTGGGACGAGGGGAGAACATGTTTCTTGGTTTGATATCACTGAAAGTAAAGGTAGGCCTTTCTATTTTTTTCTAATATGTTTTTTTTTTTTTTAGATGAAACCCTGCCAGCAGCCCACGTCCTATGTCATGTTCGTATGTCAGTGGACTAATTTGAATGCGTCCCTCAGTGTGTGTGCCCATGATGGTGGATGTTACATTGACTCTGATCAATGCAAATGCAGACCCCACTGTTCTGATTACATTAAGAAGTAAACTTTTTAAAAAATTTTCCTAAAATTAGATTAAAAATTGCAATATATTGCCTTACTTACAGTATTGCAATGTACTGAATCGTAACCACTAAATCATGATATGTATTGTATCTCCAGATTCTTGCCAATACACAGCCCCAGTTCTTAGAACAGTGGTAATAGAACAAGTGGAAACCTTGCTGAGAAGGAGAAGTCCTGGAATGAGTCAGATTCAGGGCCTTTTCACACCTGAAAGTCTGAACCGTGGTGTACATTGACATGAATTTGGAACTTTTTGTATGTAATCCATGTAATTGTGAACTGGGAAGTGTAAAGAGCGACAAACCCTAACCCTAACCCTAAAGCCTAAACCAAACCCTAAACCCTAAACCCTAAACCCTAAACCCTAACCCTAACCCTAAACCAAACCCTAAACCAAACCCTAAACCCCAAACCAAACCCCAAACCAAACCCTAAACCAAACCCTAAACCAAACCCTAAACCAAACCCTAAACCAAACCCTAAACCCTAACCCTAACCCAAACCCTAAACCCTAACCCTAAACACACAACTGTCACCCAGGAGACCGCTGTTCATGTCCTGACAACAATGTCAACGTTGATTTATTTGTCACATCACTTCCGAACTTAAGTTGTGGCACTTCCAGAGCTATTTTAACCCAAACCACGATCTTTTCCTCAAGTTAAGTAGTTTTTATAACCGAGCTACAACGTAATCTGGGGTATATAGTGCTCCGGAGCAGAAATCAGAAACTAACTGACTTAGGAACTTTATCGTATGATAGTTGACAGTGTGTTGTAGTTGTGGCTTTAAGGGTTTAGAAGTCTGGATTTTCAAAATTTTTGAAATTTTGGCCAAGACCTGTTCAAGACAAGTTCATTTCCGGAGCAGAACTCAAAAATCCATTGAACTTACGAACCTCAAATATGGTATGATGGTTGACAATGTGATGCAGTTGTGCGTTTCAGGGGTTAAAAGTTCAGGGTTCTCAAAAGCTTTGAAATTTCAGCCGAATTTTTTTTTTTTCCCCAACTTCAGTTTTGTTTCCAGGGCAGAATATTGCAACTTCGCAATATGGTGTAGTTGCACCGTTATGAGGTTAGAATTTGAGGGCGGTACTATAAAGTTTTTTTTTTTTTTTAATATCTCTCAAAAAAGTGATTATTTTCAAGCTCACTTCTGCCTTGTCACATAACTTCCGTACTTTAGTTACACCACTTCCAATGTAAGTTACACCTAAACTGCGACCTTTTCCTAAACATAACTAAATAGTTTTGTTACCTAATCCTAATCAAGCAGTTTTATTTTGAAAAGACTGGAGCGGGAATTGACACATTTATCGCATGCTGCTGGACATTCATGGGAAAACGCCCTAAAAATCTGTTGTTGAAAGTCGTGCTGCGCTTCACGAAGAAAGGGAAATTTGTGTGTGTGCACAGGAAACCAATAAATTTTGTGACTATTTCACAAACTGCTGTGAGACTGAGTTAGTCATTTTGTTTGGGAATAAACTGAAAAGGACCAAAATGAGGAAGGTGTGAAAGGGCCCTCACAGGATCAATTTTATCATCAACAACAAGACAACTTGTCATTCTTTTACTCTTTCTTACATGAAGCATGGACTAAAATTATCTCTTTTTTTTTTTTTTACTCTTCTGTTTGAAATGTTTTACGTTGGAAACCGAAACACACCCACACACTTAGATATCAGTGAAGCATGGCATGTTTGAACTCCGTGATTCTTCTGTTTACGTAGCTGCGTTTCTTCAGGGTGAAGAGCTTTAACCTCAGCAGGGGTCAAACACACACAAAACTATTTCTTCTTTCACCCATTGAGTTACGGAAATTGTCCCTGAAGTAAAGCGGTGAAAGCTGCTTGGATGATGCAACTATCAAGAAATGTGATGTTTAGGAATCAGCAAGAGCAACAACTGCTTTATTTTTTCGCTGATATCTTGAATTAAGTCTTTTCAAAGGTTTCAGAAAGCTGCTAAGCTCATAAATGTTCATGTAAATTTCCCTCCAGTAAGAAAAAAAAAGAACACATAAGCTGCAGTTACACACCCGCAATATCTCATGAATAAGATATGTGAACAGAGTGTTTACGAAGACTCGGTGCTAATTTGCAGCAGGAAGAATTTTTCCATTTGAATATTTCCAAAAAGGCGTTCTGCTCAGATTTATCGTTTTATTTCCTAAGTGCAGGCGGCTGCTGAGGCAGAAGAGCAGATATGACTTTAAAGAAGGTCCTGTTTAATTCCACTCTGACTTGTAACACTCTCCACATGACCACATGGTCCAATCTGTTTGAGCTGCTGCCTTATTAGTTTTACAGATGTTAGATGAGGCAGTGAAACCTCCCAGAAAGAGAGGAAGGTGAGAACTAAGTCCATGGTGCCGTCTTGGTGTCTTGTTCTGGCTGACCAGCAGTCAAAAATTAGGTTAAGTTATTCATGCTAATGATCTAAAACAAAGAAAAGCAGCAAATCCTCACATTGACGAAGTTTGGAGATTTAAGTTCTACTTAAAGAAGCAGAGACTGAAACCTGAATCAGGTTCTTGTAGTTAATGCTGGGGTTGGTAATATTGAGAAACTAGCAAGTGTTGCGCTAGATTCTAAAAATGATCTAACCAAAAACACCCAGCCCAGTGCTGCCAAGCTAGCAGCGCTACTTCTTAAGCCACGCTCCCAAAATTATCATAATGAAATTAACCAACCAACATGGCTGCTGTTAATAGCAGCTGGAGAAAGGCTCTAGTGATGCGCAATTAGTGGACACAGGTCGGTAGACAGGCAGGTATCCTGGCCAATCATAGATTTGGGCTGAAAGAAATGCTTTAATGGGCTTATAGTACTGCGAAAGCCACAGATCCTGGATTTATGTCTTTTTATCTCCGCCAAGGAGGTTATGTTTTTGCCGGCGTTTATCTGTCTGTTTGTTTGTTTGTTTGTCTGTGTTCAAGATAACTCAGAAACTTATGGACGAAATTTTCAGGGTGTGTCGAAAATGTGAAAAGGAAGAACTGATTTAATTTTGGGGGTGATCCGGAAGAAATCCTGGATTCTGGATCACTTTGAAATTTTCGTTAACATTGGGGTAAATGGGACCCAAAAAATTGTTTCTCAATATCTCTGGTAATTGTTGCCCAAAGCTCATGAAATTTACTACTAATTTGACTCCAGATCTGTTCCAGATGGCGGATTTTTTAGCAATTTCTATAAAAAATGGGGGTACTCTTACATTTTGGCCTGCTGTGCATTCAATATTAGAGGTAGAGATTTCTAACAAGCGGCATCGTGTAGCTCAGACAATTCCGCATCTGAAGTATGTCAACGAATTTGATCTAGCTTTAATAATAATTCTTGATAGGACAAAGCCAACTGAAGACATCAGCTTGTGCATTAGGAAAGTAATTTAATTGTCAAAGTAATTTATAATATAATATATCATAAAAATAATTGTGAGATCATTCAGCCACATAAAACAGAAAAACGGCAAATCCTCACAGTGGAAAATGGCTAATTATCAGTTTACCAATTATCAAACATGTTGATTATTTTTCTGTCGAGCATCAAGTCGATTAATCAATTAACTGTGTCCAGTGTGCTTTAGCTATTAGGTATGTTATATATCTTCTAAATACACACAGTCAGTCGGTGTGGTTATAATCTGTCATTGAACATACTGCGACGTGTGCGTGCAAGCGTGTGTGTGATAGTAATATGTGTGACGTAATGTCCACATGTATTTACTCAAGATTGTCAGATGGGAAACACGCCACACACACACACACACACACTGATGCACTTTGTGTTGACCTTCAGCAGAACTCCATTTAATTTGATTTCCATGCAGCCACAGGCGTTTCTCTGTGCACACACACACACACACACACACACACACACACACACACACACACACACACACACACACACACACATACACACTACTCTCACATTCCTGATAAATGAAATGTTTGAGGCTTTCAGATGTGGTCAGACGACACCACCATCTGTAGTGTGTGTGTATATGTGGGTATGTCTTTTTTGGTTTGTTATCCTGAAGTTGGCATCGTGTCCCGTAGCATTATGGGAAATGGGTGAGTTGAAAGGACAGGGAGGGCGGCGTCGACAGGCGGAGAGGAAATGAGTGATTAGCTGAAACTGGGCGGCTGTCTCTGGAACTGCAAACTGTCTGTTTTCTGGTGAGCTGAGGCTGCGTTCACACTGCACTACAGAACTTATTCTCCATTCCTCCACCTGTCATCTGTGTGAACGGCAAACAGTAGAATTTAATCGAAAATGTGCACATCAGTTGTGGCTGTGTCTCCACATTAAGAGTGCTTGTATGCTTGATTTTAACAGCATGTTTCACGACACAAGTGGCTACAAATCCACCGGTATTGTTCACAGAACTTGCCTACTTCGTGTTAATGTGGATGATTCACGTGATGATGTGGTTTCAACTGGGCTGGGACGAATCACCTATCTCATGATTCGATACTTTCCCGATACTTGGGTGCTGTCGCTATATATATGCGATTTTTAAATATGGTGACTCTACAAGTGACACTAGACCATGGGAAAAAGTTGAATTGTACACTTCTAGTGACTTTTACTTTTGAAGATATCAAATTAATACAGTAAAAGTTTGATTTTCAGAAGTCAAATATATCAGCCTTCATCACGCTGAAGAATGCTTTTTGCTGAAATGCGCATGTTTGTCCAATATAATATAGAAGGATTTTGTTCCTGCTGTTCAAGCTGCTGCCTGGCACCCGATACTTTTCAAGAATTGGAGATGTGCTTGCTGTTATTTTTTATTTCACGAATCACTTTTCCGTAATGTCTGAGGACGTATGACAGGTCCTGGCTTGAAGACATTTAGCTGTTTTCTTACTGTATCAGCACGCCTGCATCCTGAAGTCTTTTTCTCACATACATCCCATCATTCATGCGTTAGAGTCTCTGCGATTGGTTCATTTGTTCTCAGAAGGTTTCGTGGAAATTCAGATCAAGTTTTCAACTTGAATTCAGATGCTTTATTCCCCCGGTGTTGCTATGACGATGTAGAGGATTACATCACTGACCTCCAGCCCTCTCGTCTCCAGGGCGGAGGTGTAACATGACCCCTGGTGACATCATATACGTGTGTGTGTGTGTGTGTGTGTGTGTGTGTGTGTGTGTGTGTGTGTGTGTGTGTCTGTGTGTGTGTGTGTGTGTGTGTGTGTGCGCACACACGTGCACACGTACCTGCGCATGTGCGTGCATGCGCGCACGCGTGCCGAGGGTGTTGGTATGTGAGATTTTATATCGGTATCACTCCAGTTTGTGTCTCTTAATATGGAAAATTGTTTTAATATATTATCTGATTTAAGGTATATTTGAAAGTGAACAAGTTGACTACAGCAGTGTTTCACATAGTTTATCACAAGTGGACTAAATGTCTGTATTAATCAGATAAATGAGACTGCAGCCGTTGGTTGGAAGAGGCCAAAAGAAAAGAAAATTTGTCATTAATAAAAGTCAGATTTGTATCTTGTAAAAATGTATCTAGGTTATGAGAGTGATGATACTAAGTGAGCCATGATTTCTGTAGATTTTGAGAGTTGTTATTCTTTTCTCTCTGAGCTGGTAGCTTCAAACACACAGCTGTGTGTGTGCACGCAGAGGGACATTAAGGAGATTTACACCAGTGTATTCCTCACCCACAAAATACCCGCTGACACACTTGGCATCATGGGAAATGAGTTTGCTGACATTGGACGGGGAGGGGGAGGGGTTACGTGTCCTTGAACTAATGCACATTCGTAAGGATCTGTACACAGACAGACATGTTGACGTAACAGTGCTCAGATCGCTGTTCCAGTTCATGTTAGGGATGCACTGATACTGATACCAGATTGGATAGCGGAAGGATACTGACTCAAATAGCTGGATCGAATATCTGTGACAATGAGGTTGATCTATTATATTCAAATCTATATTTATATAATATATACATTATATACAGTAATTTTATTTCCTGTTTAAGATTTGATGAATTTGTTGCTGCATTAAAATGGTTTACGCCTGAATTGTAATTCTGTTAATTTTAAGACTTATTTGCCAGTTTATTATTTTAGTTTATTATTTTTGCCATGCGCATAACAGATGCTCCCAGTCACTTCCACAAAGTGAGGCATACAGCTTGTTAATTAACATTGAATTATTAATTAATTAACTGGTATCGGTCGGTATTCGGTATCAGCCGATACTCAAAGACCAGGTATCGGTATTGGTATTGAGATTCAGACAAGTTAATATTGATGTCCTCTGTGTTGTCCAGCCATAATCATTTTCAGGAAATATTTAGCCTGATTTTTAAGCGTCAAATGTAGGGCTGAACCATATGTAGCGTCATTCGTTATGTCAGCATTCAAATTCACAATCATCATTTCAGTGCTGAGCACTGTGTTGTTTTTTTCCTGCATGTCCACTTATTCTGGTATAGTTGTAGATAAAATTTAGGCTATTTGTGGTAGTAGTAGTAAATAGTTAGTACTATTTTGTAGACCTAATGAAATATCCTGCTTCAGTCCATATTTGTTGGCGTTTAGCCTTTCAAATACAATATTTTTTTTTCACACACAAAGGGAGGACCACACCTATATTCACAGTCTTATCTAAATAATTACCGTATATTTCGCATTATAAGGTGCGCTTAAAATCCTTTTATTTTCTCAAAAATCGACAGTGGGCCTCATAATCCGGTGCGTCTTATTTATCAATTTTGGTTGTGCTTACTGACCTCGAACCAATTTTATGTGGCTCAAAAATCTGTCAAAATGTTTTATTGCGACTTTGGAAAGCTACGAAGCCGCACCGCTGGATGGATTGTCGGAGATTTATTTTAAGAGATCGAATGGCTTTTTCCACAAATCCCCATCCCTATTGATCCATGCGCGCCCCGACATGTTAAGCTATAAAACAGAGCCGACTACAGCCTGAAAAAACAGTAAGTTGTGTTAATACTTTAAAGAAATTCGTGGTGTTAAAATGAATTTGTGTTAACAGAGGTCCCAGCAGGATGCCTCTGAATTCCAGTTAACATTAGCATGCGGGTTAAACATTAGCCTAGTACATCCTAGAAGGTGACACGGTAAATATGGAATATAATGTAGTAACTTTTACCATGCTAACATGCAAAGTGTGTCATGCAGTTACATCATTGACATGCTAACATCCCAGTAGGTGAAAAGCTAAGGTAATGTATTAAAGCAGCTGTGTTTTTCCAAATAGATACTACATTTCCCATGAACCTCCTTGCTGGTGATTTCAGGCATGATAGTTTATTTCGGGGGGGAATTATGTGTTTGTGATTGTGTGTTTGTAAGAGGGACGGTGGGTCAGTGTGACAGGTGGGCGGTCAGTGTTGAACCTGCACTGTTGTGGAATGTTTCTGATCCCACTTTAACACTCTGATCAGCAGGATGCACACACTGGAACAAAAGAACTACAGTTACTGCAAACACACACACACACACACACACACACATCCTGGGGAATAGATTAGATCTCACATCCCACAATGCACTGCGACATGAGCCGGGCAGGATTGTAGGTTGAGAGAGAGAGAGAGAGAGAGAGAGAGAGAGAGAGAGAGAGAGAGAGAGAGAGAGAGAGAGAGAGAGAGAGAGAGAGAGAGAGAGAGAGAGAGAGAGAGAGAGAGAGAGAGAGAGAGAGAGAGAGAACTAGTGAAAGTGTCAGCTGGCGGCTGGCCAGGGCGAGATGATGGGATGGATCGCCATGACGACACAGCCAACCCTCCAATCTGGACTGCGAGGAGCCGACTGTGTGTGTGTGTGTGTGTGTGTGTGTGTGTGTGTGTGTGTGTGTGTGTGTGTGTGTGTGTGTGTGTGTGTGTGTGTGTGTGTGTTCATATGTTGTGTCGGTGTTATTTTTGGACTGAAGCTGCTGGGAAATGAATAGTTGGACTGATATTATTCTGAATATTTTTGTTGATTGGTTTCATAATGGAAATCATTTTCCAGATGTTTAATTCAATTGAGAAAGTTCGATTGACATGAGTGTTGGGCTGAGCAGAATTTGTGTTACTTTTACTGCTGTCCACAAATACTACTAATACCTCATTAGTAGATGTACTGCTGTTACTTTTACTGCTTTTATTGCTGCTATATGTCCTACTACAATAAATATGTTACTATAATTACCTGCACAGTACACATTAGGGGTGTAAGAAAATATGGAAAAAATGTAATATAGTGATATGTTTTGTGATACTGTATAGATTCTAAAAAACAATATTTTTGTTTAATAGTTTACATGCAAAGATCAGTCAAAAAAATTCATTTGCAAAGCGATGCGCCCTCTCTGTATGTGTCCTCTCACAGTAGAGGCTTGATATTGATGTTACAGGGACTGTGATAAATGCAAATGACTCAGATTTTATGATGTGTTCTTTATTCTATGACTGTTTTCCTAAAATTAGTTCGAAATAATGGCAGTATATCACTGCATCATATTGCCAGATTCATGTATTTCGTAGCACATAGAAGTAGATCTGCTCTTTGAATGATTAACAAGTAGAATGTAGCTAATTATATTCTGCTCAGGATAGTACATTCGACAGAATCAATAATAAATGCGTTAAGTATTGATATATATGATTAGCTATCAGGGGAGCTAAGAGACAGTAGAGCTTGATGTGAATGTTTTCTTATCCCCAAAGAAAATCAATGAAATGATAGTTTCATAGTTTACTATTGTAGCCTTTCTATGGTATTGATGAACATTATTTTTTGACTGATATGTAACTGTAGCGTCAAATTTCATAGATGTGCGAAAACCGAAAGATGGCCTTTCATGTCGTTTGCTTATGCTGTGATAATACTTATTCTAATTATTGCTGAATCTGCTCGTTATTTTCTTGATTCGTCGTTTTGTCTTTGAAATGCCCAAAAATATGATACTTTCCTTCAGCTCAAGGTGATGTACACTGATGGATTGCTTGCCATCATGCAGGGTTCAAAATAAAATACCGAAGTTGGCTTGTAAAACTAGTAAGGGTGGGAAAAAAATGGTAGTAATGGATCCCACTTTTATTGTTGTAGTCAGAGTACCATCTAATTGACATTTACTCGCTATTTACTGGCTCGCTGCTCATTCTTTTCCAACAGTGGTTGAGGCATTGCTGCAGCTCTGACCTCAGGAATCCAGCCGGAAAGCAGACGGTTCACAAGGAAAATTATCAAGGGAGTAAAGTAAAAACAATACAAAGATTCAACTGTTAGTTTAACATAGCTTTAAATTTGTTTTCTGTCTGTTTTCATGTTTTAAAAGACCCAAAATGAACACTGTAAGCAGACTACTTGATTACAAAGAATGATTCTGTCCCAAGATCTTTGATCCACAGTGATCACTGTAACTATGATCACTGTAAGCGGTTTACACTGTATTTGATAACCACTAATAAATCAATAAAATCACCATCAAACATTTCTAGAGGCAAATATAGTTTTGGGGCATTTTCTGGCGACTGGGCAAGTTAGTAAAACCAAACATTGAACTCGATCATAATTTGCAATCAAGTACTTGGAAGCTGGAATCAGTTTTTGTTAATTTCGCTTTGAATTCCGACTAAAATATTTCATTGATTATAAAAATTGTTGGGCTGCACGGTGGTGCAGTGGTTAGCACTCTTGCAGTAAGAGGGTCGCAGATTCAAATCCGGCTTGGGACTCTTCTGTGTGGAGTTTGCATGTTCTCCCCGTGTATGCGTGGGTTTTCTCCGGGTACTCCGGCTTCCTCCCACAGTCCAAAAACATGCAGTTAAAGTTAATTGATGACTCTAAATTGCCCGTAGGTGTGGATGTGAGCGTGAATGGTTGTCTGTCTATATGTTGTCTGTCTCTATGTGCCATGCGATGGACTGGTGACCTGTCCAGGGTGAACCCCGCCTTCGCCCAATGCCAGCTGGGATCGGCTCCAGCCCCCCCGCGACCCCTAACGGGATAAGCGATTGACGATGGATGGATAAAAATTGTTGCGGATTAATTTACTGTCCGTTGACTAATCTGAGTCCACGTCCGGGAACCCCCAAGGGTCTGTGGCACTCTGTCAGGGGTTCTGCAAAATCATTAGCTATAGATTTTTAAATGATGCTGCATCATTAAAAGGTGCTCATCTATAGATGGGGACCATGTGCACCAATAGAACAAGCATATTGTGTATTGTAGTGTAGCTCGGGGCCAATGGAAACTCTGATATGATTGTAACACACAGATTTTAGACTATTGATTTAAATGTATGGGTTTATTAGGACTAATTTAGGTTGAAAAGTTATAAAATACAAAAAGCTCCAATTGCTTCTAAGAGTACAAATCATAGTAAGCGGTTGGATTAGTCAGTGTTACGATAAAGAGGGGAGGGAAATTTTCAATCATTGCCACTCTAGTTTTGGTTTTATTTTTGGATCCATATCCACATCCACTGATTGACTGTGAATGAGTTGGCCATCAGTTTATAGTTGTTGAAATGTACTAACTCTTCATGAGATTGGTTTTCTGAAGAATAAATTCCAGACAAAATTCACAAACCGGTTTAGTGTCCCACAACTTTTTAGTACAGAAATGTTAAACTCTAAACAAGAATGGAGGGTTTTGTGAGGTACTGTCGGACAGTTCAAGGTCGTAACTGTGAGTGACACATATAATATTGCATATGTTAGCGTAGGTCACCAATCATATAAGCAAACAATAGTAAAGGGGAGGAAAGATCAGATGACCGAGCGGATAAAAGGCGGAAAAGTTTTGTCTGCAGCAGGTTGTAACAGAGCGTTAACACGCAGGGATGTTCAGACGGTCATCTGAAGGGTGTGTGTGTGAGGCGTGCAAAACACATCTGGTCCTGTGGGTCATGTGGCTTTACAGTGTGTGAGTGTGTGTGTCTGTGTGTGTGAGAGTGTAAGATTAGCTCTGGCTGTCGTTGAAAATTATGGAGGAGGAGGAGGAGGGAATGAAATGCTGAGGAAGTGAAGAAAAAAGGGAGTGGGAAGAAAATGGTGAATTGGAAAAGGAAGAGGATGACGTGTTGATAAAGATGGAAAATGATGGGTGGGGTGCAGAGAGGAGGGCTTGGAGGGAAAGAGTGAAGGGGGTTTAGGAGAGAAAAAAGGGGGGAAATTAAAGGAAGGAGAATAAAGTTTAAAAAAAATGAGAATGACTAAGGATTGTAGGAAGAAATCAACAAGTCCCCCTACTCTTTGTCTCTCTCTCCTCTCTCTCTCTCTCTCTGTCTCTCTCTCTCTCTCCCTCTCTCCCTCTTCTTGGCACCATCCCAGCCGCTCCACCCTCCTCCTCTGTGATCCGTCCTCCTTCTATCAGACACGTTGGGAACAAGCAGTTCTCAACAGAACCAGTCTCCAGAGACTGAACCCCCACCCAACACACACACACACACACACACACACACACACACACACACACACACACACACACACACACACACACACAGATTTTACAGCTCTGTAAAGCAGCAGTGGCCTCTGTCTACTTTCTTGTTGCTTTCACGGCTGCATGTTGACTAAACTCTGCTGACCACATCAATGTTGTAGAAATACTACAGTATTATTCCCCTTTCACACTGAGCAGTCAGCCAGTGTTGAATCTAGGATGACCGTATGAAAGGGTTAACCTGTCATGACTGACTTGGCTTTTCGACCCAGGTAGAGAGTAGATTTCGATTGGAACGAATGGAACGGACCAGGGTCGCTAAACATGGCGGGACAAACCTGTATGGTTTGTTAATTCAGTCTCTGACACAGCTGTCACAGGTCACCGTGGCTCATAAAGAACCGGAGCGACGGCAGCAGGAATGATTTCAGACAGAGGTTAGCGATGAACGAGAACAACACAGTTATGTGACGAGATTTTGAGGCCGTCCGCGGTCAGGAAGAAAAAAAGTGGTAGATGATTGGATGGTGAGAGACAACGTAGTGTAACGTTAAATGAACATAACAAGGCTGCTGAATGTTGCTTATTTTCTATTTGTAGCGTTATGTTTTTTATTTAATTTTTTTTTTATTTTATCCCTCCAAATAAACCTGCAAAAAAGATCCATCTGTTGCCTCTTCCATTTGTTATAAAGTACCAAATCCAGTCATTATATTATCAAGCAATTAGCAAACTAGATGAAATATAAACTCATGTTTAGATAAGCTCTTACATTATCCAACAGCTGGCATATGTCCAAATGAAAAACTTATAACTTAACTTAAAACTTACAAATCTTCACTGGGATGGTTAAGTGTGTGAAATATATATTTCAGTTTCTATAATCTTTTTGTCAAACGTAACCTCTACTTTATCATTATAGAAAACATACTGGGCAATTTTTTTTTCAGTATTTATTATACTGAAAATCACTTCACACAGCAGATTATTAAGAAAATGACATTATATACAGGAGTCATTGTATACAAGGAGTCTTTGAAGAAGAAGAAGAAGAAGATATTCCTTTATTAGTCCCGCTAGGGGAAATTCAATTTTTTCACTCTGTTAACTTATACACACACATGCACAAACAGGTCCATATACATGCAACAATTGGAGAGGTGTCAGAGTGAGGGGGCTGCTCCTGACAAGCGCCCTGAGCAGTTGGGGGTTTGGTGCCTTGCTCAGGGGCACCTCGGCAGTGCCCAAGAGGTAAACTGGCACCTCTCCAGCTACCAGTTCACGCTCAGTTCTTGGTCCATGTCGGGACTTGAACCGGTGACCCTCCGGTTCCCAAGCCAACTCCCTACAGACTGAGCTACTGCCGCCCCCTGAACTGTACAGGGATGACTGTTTAGGGTAATAATGTTTCCATTAACAAAACTTTACAGTAACACATTTAACATTTAACTTGACAAAAACACTTACATTTAACATTTAACGTTTAACGTAACATTAACACTTGCATTTCCTTCTTTGGTTGCATGCAGCTTTGTAAAAAGTCCTTGCTGCTTCAGTATCGTAGCGAGCAGCCCCTCGGCTGTCGTCTCCTTCTCATCTCCAGATTCTGTATTTTTCTGCATGTTTTGTCTCAAAGTGACGGTTCTAGTTGTATTCTTTGAATACAGCCATGTTTTTTGCAAACTAAGCACACAGCTTTACCACCAACCTCCGTGAAAAACTACTTAGCAGTCCACGACTTATTAAAGACGTGTAGTTGGAGGGACCGCCGCGCCTGGGGACTAGGACTGAACCGTGTTTGAGTGCCTCTGGACGGGGTCCACCGCAACACCCGCTGCTCGTTGAGAAGAGTAAGAACGATAAGCATTTTCACGTCTCCAGAATTCTCCAATAACACCAGAAAAAGTCGATAGATTTTTCTATAGTTGCTTTTTTTGACAAAGAGTCGCTGGAGAGGTCTGAAAACTCGCTAAATATAGTGACAAAGCCGCTAAGTTGACAACACCACTGCAGGTGACGCAACTTCAAACATCACTCAGGCCAGTTTACATCAGTGTCAAGTGTGACAGGAAGAAGCACACTAACAGCACACAAGCATTTCAAAATAAAGGCTATTTTCTGTACTGTTTTGTTTTTTAGCTTCGTAGGGTAAATTGTGTGGTTTGACTGAGACCTCCCGGGCCGGACAGAACCATCAGGAGGGCCGTAAAATGCCCAGGTCTGACATAAATGCAAGTCCATGTACTATTTTTCAAAATTAGCATCCCTAATTTGGCGTGAATATTATCTTAAGCTTTATAGAAAGTGACCTCTAAGCTTCGCTGTTTCTGGTGTTCTCTGTCCATATTCAAAGACAGACGAGTATCCACTGCTGCACTGTTTGACTTGGAGTCTCTGAATGTATGAACGCAGTTCGGAGAACGACTGGTTTTAAAAAGGTGATCTGATCTCCGCAGTAAACACTCGTCCTCCTCCACAGAGAGACGGACGGATCAGAAAGACTTCTGAAGAGCCCTCTTGACCTCCGCTGTTTATCTCGAGTGCTTCGTTCCTCCTCCTACCGTCTGTTTCTTTCCTTCCTCTTCAAATTCCTTCTCTCCATCTTTCTTCATGCATTCCCTCGCTAATACGTTTCATCTCCTTTCTTCCTCTCCTAAAGCTCTTTTCATCTTCTTCCTCTGTAGTTCCATCTCTTCTTCTTCTCTCTCATTTTCTTATTTAAACTCTTTTACCACTCGTAGTGTGAAGAGAGGTATTCTGGGTAATACAGTTCTAAATATATAAACATTATGACTGCTGCTTGACTTAAACTGGCCTCCACTCATTTGTACTGGTGTGAGGAAGATGATGCTAGTTTGTGTTGATACCACAGGCGTGTGCTGGTCTGTGCTGGTTTCTGTAGGTCTGGCCTTTGTCGGCTCTTGATGTTCTGATTTTGCTCTGTTCAGCGTCCGCTGTGTGATACAGAGATAGTGCTTTCCTCCTGATAAGTGTCGTAAAAAGGAGGTTATCTGCTCCCAGCGGAGCGCCCATTAAAGCCACTCCTCTCCTCCCTCACTGCTCCTCCTCTTCCATTTACCTCAAACTCCTTCACCGGCCACAAAATGTCCGTCCGTTCTGTGCGTTTGAGTGTTCCGAGCTGCCGCCCACAGGCGCCCACTCGGTGATCTGCATCGTACTTCGTTCATTAATACTTCCAGCGAATAGAGAATCGGATCATTTCTCCCTCTGCGACTACCTGTGTTATTTCTCCCGCATTATTTTAATTTTCTCGCCAATCACGCTCTGTCTTATTATTATTATTATTATTATTCAGTGTCTCCTTGTGTTGTAGGGGTGGGTAATGTGGATAACACATCACGTAACACATTGCAGTCTTCATTGCCAGTGTTGGAAGTATCCTTGATATGCTGCAGAGCATGAGGGTGTGACAAGTTTGATTTTTTTTTTTTTCATTACCTGTAACCACCGGATTTATCTAACCATAACCATATTGTAGTAGGCATGCACAGATGTCGAAGAACGTGACTTAAAGATAGACTTAAAGGTAGGGTTGGTAATCATAAGAAAGTAGCAACAGAACATTATCCATCCATCTTCAGTCGTTTTGTTTATCCCATCAGGGTGTCGGAGCCAATCCAAGATGTTTGCCAGTATACCTGAGCTATGAACTGTTCCACTTATTTATCCACTTATACCCAAATTATGATTTAAGTTTTTACATCTAATTTTGCATAATTACAGCAGGCCAAAGAATGATTAACTTTGTAGAATGATGAAATGATACGATCCTATCACGAGTCTGCCCAAACTTGTTAAATGATAATTATTGCGCAGTCATGGTGTTGATATTTTGAGAAATATAAATGTCTATTCATAGTTAGTTGTTCCTTCTTTCATTTATGACTACAGTGGTTTAAACTGACAGAATCTCAGACTTGTGAACTTTAACCTGGATTATCCTGATCGGCCTGGTTCACGGGAAGTTCAGGTTTTCCCATTAAAGTGTTCCTTTCTGTCTGAAGGTCACTGATTCACACTGGAAAACAGACAGTAACGAGAGGAGAGAAAAGGCTCCTTTCTTCCCTCCTCCATCTATCTCTCTGCTGGGCAATTTACAGCCTAACTTCATTAAAATGACTCAGTCTGATTGCATGAGAGCCGAGCTTCGTTTCCCCGGACCTCACTCCCTCAATGTGTTGTTGTCAGTGGCGAACGTTCCCAGGCGTCTGGACCGACAATCAGCCCATCTGTCTGCTCGCACAGACACAGTGGCCATTCAGAAATGGATATGAGGGAATAATTGTGCTGTTTATCTGAGAATATCACATTTATCCCGGAGCCATTTGGCTGCTGCTTTCGGCTAGTGTGTTGGCCTTCACAGTGTGTGTAGAAGGTTTGACTAACTGCGCTCCAAAGCTCGCTTATATCGCTTTCATCCTGAGAGGTGTTTCTGATATTTTGTCTACAACACGACTGCTCTTCAGAGTCATTTGGCGTTAGAGGGGGAACGAATTAATCTCACTCGGTCAGCCGTCAGCCTCCTGTTGCTCTCGATTGTGCTTGCAGTACGTAGACACAAGCGAGCACCTGTCAAAGAAAACATGTCACACTCTAAACTGATCCAGACTCCATGTGCTGATCTGGCTGGTAAATCAGCTGGCTTTTCTTTTTTACAATTTTTTTTTGTTCTTAAGTGACGCTTGTGTTGGGAGTCTTAGTTGAGGTGGAGGCCGGTTAGCGGACTCCATTTCTAACTGAACGTTAGCCGTCGCTGCACGCTGTTGGAGAGAGAAGAGAGTAAAAACACTCGCGAGTGTGCATGATGTCACATCCTGCATCCTTTACATTAACAGCGTTTTACAGGCTGATAGAGGAAGCCCAGAAAGTCGCAGAAGGTCTCAGTTGTCATTGGCAATAAAAAAATGATCAAAAATGATTATATGTCCATCCATCCGTCGTCAACCGCTTATCCCGTTAGGGGGCTGGAGCCGATCCCAGCTGGCATCGGGCGAGGAGGGTCCCCTGGGGTCGCCAGTCCATCACAGGGCACATAGAGACGGACAACATAAGACAGACAACCATTCACACTCACATTCACACCTATGGGCAATTTTAGAGTCATCAATTAACATAAACAGCATGTCTTTGGACTGTGGGAGGAAGCCAGAGTACCCGGAGAAAACCCACGCTTACACGGGGAGAACATGCAAACTCCACACAGAAGAGTCCTAAGCCGGAATCGAACCTGCGGCCCTCTTGCTGAGGCAACAGTGCTAACCTCTGCACCACCAGCCCATGATTATACGTGTAAAAACTTATATACAGTTCCCTTTAAAGTAAAGTAGCAGAAATGCATGTACTGCTACAACATATCTGTGCACACTTGTTGTACAGCGGTGTTGGATCGGGGTGAGGTCAGTATCAAAAGGGAAAAATCCATTCACTGATGGTTATGACAGTGAATTGATCGCTCCAGTTGGACCATTTATGTCATATAAAGGAATCTTCCTGGTGTGCTCTGAGAATTGTGAAAACGCATAACCTCTTCCAAATAAGCATCTCTGGGATTTCCACTTAAGACCTTCAAAATGAGCTCATCTGCATGTTCTGCAAAGTAAAACCCAGCGGGCTGCTGAGGGCGACGTGGTCTCTGTCTCACTCATCTGTGTCCTCCACCCGTCTGTCGAATGCAGAGGGTGGAGAGCTGTTTGTTTGAACAGGAGGAGAGCGGCCAGCCAGCCAGCCAGGCAGGCAGGCAGGGAGGGAGGGAGGCTGCTTTTGGCCGCAGGCTTCAGTTGCATAATGGCAGGAAAGCAGCGGGAGAGTTTGGACAGGGAACGAGGGGAGGAAGGGGCAGGCTGTGAGGAAGAGGAGGAGGTGACGGTGGCCACTTTTAAGTTTAAACCCTCTTGTGAAACTTGTGATTTTCTGTCCCTCATCACTTGGATTTAGAACAATAAATCCTGGATGGTTCAGGGTGACGGCGGCACTGACTTGTTACCTCCGCCAAGGAGGTTATGTTTTTGCCGGCGTTTATCTGTTTGTTTGTCTGTGTTCAAGATAACTCAAAAACTTACGGATGGATTTTGATGAAATTTTCAGGGTGTGTCGAAAATGTGAAAAGGAAGAACTGATTTCATTTTGGGGGTGATCCGGAAGAAATCCTGGATTCTGGATCACTTTGAAATTTTCGTTAACATTGGGGTCAATAGGACCCAAAAAATTGTTTCTCAATATCTCTGGTAATTGTTTCCCAAAGCTCATGAAATTTGACTCAGGGATTTACAATGTGTACTTCTATCAAATCTCAAAGGCTGATCCAGATCTGATCCAGATGGCGGATTTTATAGCAATTTATATAAAAAAATGGGGGTACTCTACATTTTGGCCTACTGTGCATTTAATATTAGAGGTAGAGATTTCTAACAAGCGGCATCGTGTAGCTGAGACAATTATGAAGTATGTCAGAATTTGATCTAGCTTTAATACTTGAGGAGATAGATCCAGAAGAAACCGCCAGGGGGGAAACTATGGCGCTTGGCGGAGGTCTGCGCTCTCTAAGTGCTTTTCGAGTTGATCATGTTTCCCTCACTGTGCACAGAGTCCGACTGGGTTCACGGGTTTAATGCGGCGTGTTATTAGCGTATTTAGGTGGAAACTAAATACTTTGGATTCTTTCCTACATTTCTCCAGTGAAATGACAGGTTTGCGTGTAGAAAAGTATATGTTTAAGGATTCCACATATTCTCAGTAACACGCGGGCAGATTAGATAAACTTCCAGGAGTTTTGACAGCACAGTCTCATGGGAGATGTAGTTCAGACATCAGTAAAGTCCTGGCAGGGTAACAAATGTTCAGATTTTTATCAGAACCTACCGTAGCAGCGAAATGCTAAAATGGTACCTTGCGGTGCTGCTGGAAGAAAACGTTCATATTAATATTAGTGTCTCATCCAAAACCAAAATTGGTCACAAGCCAGGTGATGCACAAATTAATGAATGATCACTTGATGCCTTCAAGTGGAGTCACATTTATTAATGAGAAGATTCTAAATTTTTCGGCCCAGTTCAGCTAGTTCACAAGTTTTTTTTTAAGAATGTGTGCAAGAAGGTTGTATGTTTTGATGTAATTATGATGTTAAAATGTAAAAAAAAAAACACGGTCATTATACGCAAAGGGGGCAAGGTTACTGCCTTTTTTTGTTGTCAGTTGCCTAGCAACGGTGTTGTCATAATTTTAACTGTGATTTCCCATATCAGATGCGCTGTCGAGTAGAATGCAGTGTAAAATGTCTGAAACATGAAATAATGGATTGTGTAGTGATGACTGCTCACTCTCTCCATCCCGCCTACATCCTCCCACTCTTTCACCTCATCACACCATCCATCTACTGTAGTAGGCTACGCACACACACACACACACACACACACACACACACACACACACACACACAGTCCTAATGTCCTCCTCCCTCTGTATAAACACGTAGAAGTCTCATTAGCAGTAGTAGTATGTACACAAACCTTTAAGTGCTTCCGCTGTCAGCTGGAAAACCTCACACACTCTTTTCACCACACTGCCTGTGACACAGTGTGTTCACCGTTATGTAATGCTGCCTAAAGAATCGTTATGACCTGTAGATGTGTATATTATATAAAGGTGATAGATATTGATTCTTTTGGGTACCTCATATCTCACTTCTTAAAAAGTGTAATCAACCCGACGGATCCATGAAAATGTTTAGTCACGGTTAAAAGACTTATTCCTGTTTATGTTTGCATGTGTGCAAAGAGTGTTTGCTGCATATTATACTGTAAGCAGTTAAAGCAGTTAAAGTTAAAGCAGGCTTGGGAATAAGACAATATTAAAGAACTTAAAATGAATTTACATCAACAAGTTATTATCATGGTAAGCTTGACAGCCCTAATGTAAATTACACTTTAATTCATATTGTGCACTTCTAGTCCATTTTTGCTTGTTTCATTGTGGGAATTGGCATAAATTTAACACTAAGAATTTGAACACTTGGGTGAAATTGTAAAAAGCAAATCTAGTGCATCAGGTAGCGCAAACAGAAAATGAAAGAAAGGCGGAGGAGAGCTGTCGGATGAAAGCTGCCGGTGAAAACACTGAATCTGTTACGCAACATTTGCTGCTTTCTCTCGTCCTCTTATCCTCTCCTGCCTCCTTTATTTCTACCCTCAATCCCTCCTCTGTGTCTCTCTAGTGTTACTACAGACCCTTCTGTCAGTGTGAGACATGGCCCTGTTCTGCCTCACCACCTCTCTCTCTCTCTCTCTCTCTCTCTCTCTGTGTGTGTGGGGGTGTGTGTGTTAGTTAATAGATAGTGGAAGTGGAAGTCATCACTGGATTTTATAGGCAGCCGTAAGCTGATGTAACACTATGACATCTCCATTTCCTGGTTGAACAAAGGATGGCATGTGTCCTCCACTGTTACTGATGGAGGAACACACACACACACACACACACACACACACACACACACACACACACACACACACACACACACACACACACACACACACCACACAGAGCACTCAGGACCCTCGTTAATAATTGATAGATGGTATGGCAGCTACATACTTAATGGTACACAGTGTGTGTGTTCATAAGTGCTAAGTGCCTCCTGAGATGTATCTCCATGATGGCATGTATATTGGTAATATGTGTGTGTGTAACAGTTAAGGCCTCAACAGGAACAGTAGACTTAAATAAAAGGTGCAGGGATTGTGTGTGTGTGTGTGTGTGTGTGTGTGTGTACATGTAGCGCATGCCCGTCTGCACATGAACACACTAACACGAACAGATGATTAATTCATGGCGAAGTTATCAAATATAGATCCGCAAAAATACAGAACGACACCAAACGCATCACAGCTCTCCTCTCATAGACTGCAGTCTGCGCTGTATCAATATAGTATTTAGATTTAATCCAGATAGAAATTATTTTATTGTCCCCATGTATGGTGTTGTTGTAGCAGTAATAATAGCTTAACTATCCAGATTCTAAGCAACTGGAGACAAAAATTAATTTTTCTACTAAACGTCTACAGATATACGTCTATGAGTACTGGCATGGAAATATCCTCAGGCTTGGACCGTCACCATGATGGAGCAGATTTGGCAAACTGTTTTATGTTTTATGACAAAAAGCTCTTTTTTTTGCCAGCACGTCACATCACCAGTGCTGCATGAAAATGCAAACCTTGGATAACTTTTGGTCGTAAAATCAATTAAATGAGCTCGTTAAAGTACACAGCCTGTGAAATGCTTAATATGGGTGAAAATGGTACATTGAATTCAAAATGGCTGACTTCCTGTTTTGGGTATACATCCAAGAGCCCAGTTTTGTTTTTCTGAATCCATTTTGTCAGCTGGAAGTGACAGTTTTCCTCATCTTTGTTCACCATCATAGTCTCTGGTTTATTTGATAGTTTAGTGTTTCTGCTCTCAGTCGTTCTGGTTTCTTTGTTTCTGTTGAATCAGAAGAAAACAGCTCGTCTGAGTGAGCAAATGTGACCGCATGACTTATTGATGGCTAGTAGCTGCTCTCATCCAGACAGACAGAAACACAGAAGAGGTTGTTAAAGAAAGACATAGTGGAACATTTTACGGTTAAAACATAAACACTAACAGCACATAAAAAAAAAAAAAAAAAAAAAAAAAAAAAAATCCTAAATAAATAAATAAATGACTCGATAAATGAATAAATATGCCATTAAAAGAATAAATGTAGCCTTTAATTAATCGATAAAATGTGACATAAATTGATATTTCTGTTTTAACTGGCTTCTCTATTTATGTATTTATCTGTGTATTAATTCCATTATTTATCCACTCTTCTGTTTGATTTTCCATTTTATTTGTGTATGTTTTTATTTTGGTGTAATTTTGAATATATTTATTCGTTTATTCGTTTTTATTTATTTATTTATGTTTGCATGTATTCATTTGTTTACGGTATTTTTGCATGTATTTTTTTTAATTTATTTTTGAATGCATGTATTTATGCATCTGTTAATTCCCTCTCTTTGCATTTTACTCCTTATTTATTTCTGTATTCTTTTCTTAACACATTTTTTTTTCATTTATGTCACATTGTAACAATGAATTAATGGCACCACTTATTTTTTATACTATTTTTTTTTTTTAATTATCGAGCCATTTATTTATTTTTTCATTTATTTTTGATTTTGGCAGGTTCTGTCCTCCATACCCATGAGAGGGTCAGCGGTAAACTAATATATCACAGAATTCCTCATCACGGTCAGACTTCCCAGACTGCACTATTATAAGAGGCTGGAACTCGGGTCTCGGGGTATCGGGGTAAACTCATGGCTCAGTTTTGTGATTGGCTCAGTTTCGGCGAGGGCAGATCAGATTTTACTGCGCATGTGTTGTACCCCAAAGATATGACGCGTCGATGATGTGCGACATCTCCTTTTTTTCACCATCCCTGGAATGCACTGGTCTCAGTTTTTCCCCTGGTTTTTGTCTTTGTCCCCCTCTCTCTCTCTCTCTCTCTCTCCATCTGTCCCATTCACATATGTGCTCGGCCGCCCTCTCGCTTTCTCTCAGCCAGCTCTGGAAGTGTGATCTCATCCCCTCCGACTGCTGACACATTCCTCTGCTTTCAGCCTTTTATTCCCTCACTCTTTTTGTGTGTGTGTGTGTGTGTGTGTGTGTGTGTGTGTGTGTGTGTGTGTGTGTGTGTGGGATATTCTCTCACATGATGGAGGAGAGAGGCCCCTGGAAACTGACTGGTTTTAGCTCATCCAGCAGCCTAAAGACCTGGATACACTCAGATGTGTGTTGTTGTGTATTTCTGAGAGTAACCTGCAGAGATGCTTTACTTCAGTCTGTAATCTGAGGAAGAGATTTAACTTGTTTTATATGCTCAGTATGTGATTTTTGTTGGATTGCAATTTTGAGCACTGATCCTAGGTATCTCAGATCAGTGGTGATCAATTTATGAAGTAACCCACACATTTTTGAGCGCAGTGACAAGGTCAGACCGTGGTTCACCAATTTCATATTTGACTTTTGACATTTGGAACTAGAAAACCGAAGGAATCCAGTGGTACCAACTGTCTTACTAGCTTGTTGCTGCTGTTGCCGGTTGGGCTTGAGGTTGCCATATTATGATTGGAGCATATTTTTTTTATGCTAAATGCAGTACCTGTGAAGGTTTGTGGACAATATATGTCATTGTTTTGTGTTGTTAATCGATTTCCAGTAATAAATATACAGTGCACATACATTTGTGTAAAGCAAGCATGCTTGCCCATTCGCATGTTGATATAACTACGTGAGATACATTTTGAACAGATAAAAATGTGCAATTAATTTGTGAATAATCAGAATTAACTGTGGACATGCGATTAATCGTGATTAAATGTTTTAATCGACTTGACAGCCTAATTTTTAAGATTTTTTTTTTTTTACTTTGGTTGACAACTGCAGATTACAAGGATCACATATTAGTATGTTTGCATTAAAAATCTCTTTTCATTATTATTTGGCAATGCGAGCAAAACCGGTGGAAACACTGACGCCACCCCAGACTTTCAGAGGCGTGTTTCAGAACGCATTACACCATTAATCATGGCTTACGTCAGCCCATGGATGTATTATAAAGATAATTGAAGTGATGAATTACAGCATTATTACAGCCACATACATCTAGCAGGAAGCTGACAGAACCGGATGTATCATATGAGCACGCAGATCTGATGCACGTTCATAATGTCGAGGAAAATAACTCAGGATTAGTTCATTTTACAGCTTTTAAATGAGGGCTATACGAGTGTTCGCACTGGGAAGCTGATATACCTAATTCCTAATATACCTGATTTATAGCTGATCTCTTTATACATCCATGGACACAGACTCATTGGCGTTTCCAGTCAAAAATGGCGTCAACGCTACTGCAGCGCCATCTTGCGGCAGTTGTCAAAAAAGCATCTTTGTGTCTTTACTCTTTGCTTCTGTTGCTCCTAAAGTAGTGTTATTATGGTAAGGTTGGCCTCTGAGTGAGGTGAATGGATGAATTTGCACTTGGCGGCTCACATTACCACAGTCTTTGAAAGGGAGGAGTGAGGGGAGGCGGACCCCATTGGTTGCAATCTGCAATCACACTGCTAGATGCTGTCAAGTCCTACACACTGTACCTTTACCTTTGCTGTCCTCAAATTCAAGCAACAGAATCAGCAGCTTAAAGGTTTTCAGTTGCTGTACATGTTATATGTAACCCAAAAGAAATACAATATCATGGCAGTTACGTGTTACTGTAACCTGAAGTCACCAACAACACTAGTGCAGCTAAAACAGATTTCAGATCCACTCTGTAAAACTGCTTCATCACTCTGTAAGAGAAGCTTTTATTTTGTAGCTTGAGAGCTCAAATTCTGGAACCGACTTTTCTTTCTGTGTCATTATCGACTCCCCTCATTGATTTGTGCTCCGGGCGTGTGCGGCGCATCCTTGGTTGCGTCGGATTTGATCTGACGAAGCAGCTGCGGATCGTGTTTCCGGGCTTTGCATCACTGTGTGTCCTCAGATGGAAGGACAGAGCACACCGCCAGAGCTTAGTCACCACTGCTCGGAGAGTCTGCTGAGGCTGCACATTGGCTCACAGCACCTCGTCACCTACAGAGAAGATCTGATACCTCAAAACATGTGCATTATTGTCGGCACAGTCTGTAACGGCACATGCAAACATGTCGTCGGTGTGGAAGTTCTTCAGTGAGAGTGAACTAGACATAAAGCTGCAATTTGTCACAACTGTGAGCCAAAATAAGCCATAATAGTGAATTATAACACTGTCATGATGCGTTCAAATATAGTCTTGTAAAATGTAGTTTTTGGCAAGAAACTGGAATAAATCCAGTAGTTTGAAGATGTTTTCACAGCAATATAAAATAGATAAACGCTCTAAGCATCTTATAATATATAATTACAGCTAATAATGCCAATATATTTGTATTCAAAGCAAATATTTTTCATAAAAATACAATCATTGAGGGCTGCACGGTGGTGCAGTGGTTAGCACTCTCGCCTCACAGCAAGAGGGTCGCAGGTTCGATTCCGGCTTGGGACTCTTCTGTGTGGAGTTTGCATGTTCTCCCCGTGCAAGCGTGGGTTTTCTCCGGGTACTCCGGCTTCCTCCCACAGTCCAAAGACATGCTGTTTAGGTTAATTGATGACTCTAAATTGCCCGTAGGTGTGAGTGTAAGTGTGAATGGTTGTCTGTCTCTATGTTGTCTGTCTCTATGTGCCTGCGATGGACTGGCGACCAGCACATCACAGGCAGTCACTTCCCATCAGTTTTTACCCAGGAAGTACACAGATGCTATAAATTTGAATAAAACACCAATAATTCAACAAAAGTAATGGTCATTGTTTTATTTTTTTAATTTTTTTTGCAGAGACCATAGTAGGGAACCATCCATGTTTCCGAGGGGGGGCAATTGGATGAAAGAAATCCATATTTATGATATAATTAAGTTTGAAAATGGGTCAAATTTGACCCGAGGACCTCCAGCAAGAGGGTCGCAGGTTTGAATCCGGCTTGGGACTCTTCTGTGTGGTTTGCATGTTCTCTAAGCGTGGGTTTTCTCCGGGTACTCCGGCTTCCTCCCACAGTCCAAAGACATGCTGTTTAGGTTAATTGATGACTCTAAATTGCCCGTAGGTGTGGATGTGAGCGTGAATGGTTGTCTGTCTATGTGTTGTCTGTCTCTATGTGCCCTGCGATGGACTGGTGACCTGTCCAGGGTGAACCCCGCCTTTGCCCATTGCCACCTGGGATCGGCTCCAGCCCCCCGCGACCCCTAACGGGATAAGCGGTTGACGATGGATGGATGGATGGATACAATCATTGATTTCCTAATCATTTAAATTGCGTGTTTTTCTGCTAATAACCACTGTAGATGATGTTAGGATATCATTAAGGGTTTTTGATGGCTGGAATGTAGCACGACATGGACGTGAAAGCAGTGTGGGACCAATAAAGGAATATCTTATCTTATCTTATCTTAAATGTGAAATTGCAAGAACATATTTTGTCCCTAAAATATCTAAATAATTGTGAGACATAATTGCTATATCAATATTGATCAAAATAACTGGGATTATCATTTTGGCCATAACCATGCAGCCCTAGTGGAACATCTGCTGCTGTTTAAAACAGCCTAATGTGTATATTTGGTGCCGAAAGTGGGTTAAAATAGTTTTGATCTTCAGGGAGCTCAGTGCATTTTCAGCGTATTAGGAGACGAGAGCGAAAACGGCTAAACCTGCTCTTGATCTGTGTGATTTTAAGCAATTAACGGCTCAACGTGACAAAGTCGCAGAGGATGTTTTTTTGTGTTTTCCGCTGTTCAAAAATGAGCAAACAAAATGCTGTACAACAAGATTGAGCGGGTGTTGTGTGTGTGTGTGTGTGTGTGTGTGTGTGTGTGTGTGTGTGTGTGTGTGTGTGTGTGTGTGTGTGTGTGTGTGTGTGTGTGTGTGTCTGTGTTTTAAGTCCATCGGCACATTGATTTATCAGCGTAACCATGGCAACCACTAACTGCGTTAGCAGTTAACCTTCTCAGATAACCTAATTAAACGGAGCAGAGACGCCGACTATCCTGCAGACCTTATAACGCTGTCAGAGGAGATCTGCCCGGGGGATATTTTACATTTACAGCCCTTTTTAGTATTTACTTTTAGAGAGGATCAGCCATCCAAAATCATTGATATAATTAACCAAACAAGACGGAGCAGGAACTGAATGTGCCTCTGCTCTCTTACTTTTCCTGCACTAAAGGTTTTGAATGTGAAGAGCGGAGGCCGTGTGTCGTGGGAGTCGAGCGGGAAGCAAAGAGCCGTCAGAGTGTAAAATCTGCCGTAATTCCGCAGGAAGAGCGAGGACCCAGTCGACTCTTTTGTCTCTTTGTGATCCGCTCACGGATGCTGTTCATGTGTCAGTTTGCCTCTCACCCAACAAAGCTGACGCAGGATGATAATAACAGTCTGTACGCTGTCATTTTAACAATCGCTGTCAGAGGAACCTGCAGCCACTCGCACTGAAGTCTGTGTAATGTAATGGTCAAAGGTCGTGAACTCATAACGGAACTGATATTCACTGGGAAATGCACACACGCCTAGTGCTAATACACTGTTAACCTGCCTCCCTGTGGCTAACTTGCTTACTTCACTAGAGTGAAGATACATCATATGAAACTAGAAATGAGGAATCCATTGGTACCAATCATGTCATACTAGCCTGTAGAGAAGGAGGTTAAATAACGCTCCAAACGTACATTAAATGTTGACCAGAAAAAACTGCTGTGGCCATTTACAAAGGGGTCCCTTGACCTCTGACCTCAACGTTATATGGGTACCCACAAGTCTCCCCTTTACAGACATGCCCACTTAATGATAATCAAATGCTCAATGCAGTACCTGTGAGGGTTTCTGGACAGTATTTGTCATTGATTTGTATTGGTAATTGATTTCCAATAACACATATACAGTATACATACATTTGCATAAAACACCATATCTGCCCACACCCATGTTGATAAGAGTATTAAATACTGGCCATATCCCCCCTCCCCCCTTTCATTTTAACCTTCCTTTTGTCCATCCATCCACCCATCGTCAACCGCTTATCCCGTTAGGGGTTGGAGCCAATCCCAGCTGGCATTGGGTGAAGGCGGGGTTCACCCTGGACAGGTCGCCAGTCCATCACAGGGCACATAGAGACAGACAACATATAGACAGACAACCATTCACGCTCACATTCACACCTACGGGCAATTTAGAGTCATCAGTTAACCTAAACAGCATGTCTTTGGACTGTGGGAGGAAGCCGAAGTACCCGGAGAAAACCCACGCTTAGAGAACATGCAAACTCCACACAGAAGAGTCCCAAGCCGGATTCAAACCTGCGACCCTCTTGCTGTGAGGTCCTCGGGTCAAATTTGACCCATTTTCAAACTTAATTATATCATAAATATGGATTTCTTTCATCCAATTGCCCCCCGGAAACATGGATGGTTCCCTACTATGGTCTCTGCAAAAAAAAAAATAAAAAAAATAAAACAATGACCATTACTTGAATTATTGGTGTTTTATTCAAATTTATAGCATTTGTGTACTTCCTGGGTAAAAACTGATGGGAAGACCACTTGGTGTCATGTGCTGCCATTAAAAAAAAAAAAAAAAAAAAAAAAAATGAAATGCTTTCAACACAATATTCTGACTAAAGGTTTACATATGCAAGTTTGTGATAATCCATCAATATTATGTTCCCCTGATAATAACTACAGTATAGTCAAAATAATTCAGAATATCTACGTTTTCTACTAAAAAAAAATGTAGTTTAATTTCAAGGAAATTAGGTTTATTAACCGTAATTTCCAAAAAAAGGAAAAAAGTGTAATACTGTAATAATCTGGAATGATGTTGATTGAAAAAGTGTAACACAGAATTTAGTGATAATTTATATTGAATGCTTTATAAACAGTCAAACCAGTTAATTTTGACCCAGTAATTAATTTGCGCTTAATCGCGCTTAAATATTTTAATCGATTGACAGCCCTAAGTTAATTATATATAATGGACATTACACATATAGCGTTAAACTAAGCAGGAAGCACTGCTAGAAGAGGTGAACAGATCAGAACATGCTGGAGATGAATGCATCGTTGCACATGAAAATGGAGGAAATATGTTTTTATGATAAAAATGAATTGATAGCCAACATCTGCACTGCGACAGTGGGGAAACATCCAGCGTGTGTTCTGTTACTTCCTGTTCGTCTCCTGTGCTGAGACTCCGCCGGCGGCGGCGGACGGCGGCGCTTTGAGCTCCGGCCTGGCGAAGTCGAGCTGCTTGCGTTTGATGCTGTTTGAGTTTGATGGTGTCGGGTCAGATAACTACTGCTGCCCTACATGGGTCTATGTGGCCTACATAACACTGCAGAGAGGAGGCTGTGATGGATGACTTCCTCATCCAATACACACCCACATGGCCTAAATATACATGTACACCTTTGTGTGTGTGTGTGTGTGTGTGTGTGTGTGTGTGTTTTCTTTAAAGAACACTCCAGTAAAGGTTGAAGTGACCTTGGACAGAACTGTGTGTTGTACAGAAGGTCGAAATCTTATGCCACTGCGACAGATGAGACCCCAAAAAAGGGGAGACTCAAGTACCCGATTTGGTCCCCCAGTTATTGTAGGGTTGATGGTTCGATCCCCAGCTCCTCAACATATCAGAGTGTCTCTAAGCCAAGACGCTCTACAGTCAATCACTTTACAAATGACATTACAAACTGTCCATTTTAAGCATCCGTCACAGTTCATTGACCCACACTGCTTCAGTGCTGACCTACTGTAGTTTCTGTCCACTGAGGGATTATTAACAACATATCAGGTACCTCACTTTCAGTTTGGCCTCCAGATAAAGTGGTTTAGATCATCTGGTTCGCTTCCGACATGTCCGATCATCTGACTGCTTGTGTTTCTTCTTTTTAGTGATGTATCAAAAAAAGACTGAACTACTAACTATGACCCGTGTTGAGATAAAATGGACTTTGCCCTTTATCGTTTCAGCAGTGGCTCTCAGCATTTTTTTGTGTCAAAGACCCCTAAATTGATAGGTAAGGGACCCCATTTGATAAGATTTCATTCCAGGGACCGGGAACAGTTGAGGGATTAAACGTGGAGGGAGTGAAACCTTATCAGAATAGTCACACTTATGACTCTTACTCACACTGGGCTCATTTCTGTATTGAATTAACATTGATAATAAACTATTCCCCATTATTCTCTTGGATGTATACAGAGAACTGGGTGCAGCGTTCATTCCTGTGAGGTGCTCAGTGGTGCATGAAGCCAAAATGGCCACCTCCCAGCTCTAGCTCCAGCCTCGGTCTGGGTCTCATTCCCTTGAATGGAGGAAGGAAAGTAACTTTGGATTCGGCTACAACTTTTAGGACCTAATGATTTAAATAAGGGCTATTCAAGCGTTCATACTAAGAAGTTGATTCTCAAAAAAATTACCCACTGAGTTACAGATATCTCTTTCCCGATGCAAGTCTATGGGGAAAAAAGTCATTTTAGGACCAATGGCATCACGTGACAGAAACAGAAGTTATAGTACTGATATTTGGCACACTACAAAAATAAGCTTCACAGCCTGGTGGTTTTTCTGGGGGCTTGATTATCCCGGGAAACTCCCCCAGTGACTCTTGGGGGCCCATGGAGACCTGATTGAGAGCCACTGGTTTACAGTAACTTGTAAAGTGGTTATGGACGAACGCCTTTTCAGGGAGAGGCGTTCTGATGGAACTTTTTCCTTCCCGATACAGATCCGATACCAGTGCATTAAAAGCAAATTGCCATTTTACTGGTGGGACTATCCATTGTAAAATATTTCCAAATTGCTGATGCAGCATGTATAGATCGGCTAGCAAGTGACATTTGATATTTTTGTTCCTGTGTAGCATTAATGAGCTGATAAATGGTATGATAATGTGATATTGGATTGGTGCATAGACGATACCCCATCCAGCATTTAAGGCTGTATCAGAGGCCGATTCTGTTTCCGATTCTGGCATCTGTATCGGAACACCTCTACTTTCAGTACTACATTAATGTCAACTTTAAACACCAAATAACTAAATATTGAATTTTGGTGAGGAGAAACTGGCATGGCCATTTTCAAAGGGGTCCCTTGACCTCTGACCTCAGGATATGTGAATGAAAATGGGTTCGGTGGGTACCCACAAGGGTTTTTGGACATGTCATCGTTTTATGTTGTTAATTGATTTCCAATAGTAAATAAATTCATACATTTGCATAAAGCAGCATATTTATCCATCCCCATGCTGATAAGATTATTAAATAATTGACAAATCTCCCTTTAAGATACATTTTGAACAGACAAAAAATGTGTGATTAATCCTGAAAAAATATTTGAATCGACTGACAGGCCTAGTACATCTAAATAAATTGCCTTCATTACCTACCTTTGTTTGTCTGTGTTCAAGATAACTCAAAAACTTTGGACGGATTTTGATGAAATTTTCAGGGTGTGTCGAAAATGTGAAAAGGAAGAACTGATGGGTGATCTGGGTGATCCGGAAGAAATCCTGGATTCTGGATCACTTTGAAATTTTCGTTAACATTGGGGTAAATGGGACCCAAAAAATTGTTTCTCAATATCTCTGGTAATTGTTGCCCAAAGCTCATGAAATTTGACTCAGGGATTTACAATGTGTACTTCTATCAAATCCCAAAGGCTGATCCAGATCTGATCCAGGTGGCGGATTTTATAGCAATTTATATAAAAAATGGGGTTACTCTTACATTTTGGCCTAATGTATTGTGAGTTTTATGTTGTGTCTTGTATATATGTTCTATGTTTGCCACTGATATAAAATTCTTTTTAAAAAATGTAGGATTTTTATTTTGGAGTGAATTACAATATATGTATATATATAATATGAAACTATGGTGCTCTCCGAGCGCTTTTCTAGTTTTATAGATTTATATTTTGAAAATGGCTGAAAGGCTTTATGATTATAATACCGAACTGAATCCACACGAACACATCCGAGTCTGTTTCTGTAATTTATGAAAATGTGACACTCCAGAAGCACGCTGTGATTTATTTTTTTCTCGAAATAAGTGCTGTAAGGTTGCATGTGAAAGCCACAGTGTGTAGGTGTGTGTTGTTGTGCAGTTAATGGAGAGTTCAGGGTGAGATCTATGGCTGCAGAGCGATGGCAGCAGCAGCAGTGTGCAGGCGGATCGTCCTGCGTGGGAGTTCGAACGCTGCTCGGGATGCTGCAGGGTTTCGGTTGCCATGGCGAACAATTGATACTTGAATTGCAATATTGTCAAGACCGCTAAAAATAAAATAGAATTGAAGACGCACACAGAATGAGATCCGTCTGTTTTTCCATCTGCGCATGTGACAGGACATCTCTGCTGCAGAGCTTCATTCAGCTCTTTGTTTGATACAGAATGTTCATGTCACTGTGGAGAGATACTTTTATCTGAAGTTACTAGTTACTTTGAAAATTCACTTTCACAGCTGTAGTTTCATTCATTTGACTGGCACTTGCCTTTTTATTTGTGGTCCGTTTCATGTTCTCGTTGACTTGTTTTCAGAGAAGCCAAGACCTGTGACATGAGTCACATTGGCTGACAGCTAACTCATTCATTGGGCAGTTATGGTAACTTTGATTCTGCTCTGTCGGTGTGACAAGGACCCAAAACATCACCAGGAAGATCGGAACCCAGTGACTGACAGCAGGTCCTGTTGCACGTTACTGAACCAGATGTTTATTTTAGGGCTGTCAAAGTTAAGGCAATAATAACATGTTCACGCAGATTTGTTTTAACGCCACTAAGGAGGCTAAATAATGCTCCAAAGTTGTGCAAAATTTTTGCGAGGAAAAACTGGCATGGACATTATCAAACGGGTCCCTTGACCTCAAGATATGTGAATGAAAATGGGTTCTATGGGTACCCACGAGTCCCCCCTTTTACAGAAATGCCCACTTTATGATAATCACATGCAGTTTGGGGCAAGTCATAGTCAAGTCAGCACACTGACACACTGACAGCTGTTGTTGCCTGTTGGGCTGCAGTTTGCCATGTTATGATTTGAGCATATTTTTTATGGTAAATGCAGTACCTGTGAGGGTTTCTGGACACAATTTGTCATTGTTTTGTGTTGTTGATTTCCAATAATAAATATGTTTGCGTAAAGCAGCATATTTAATGATCCTATCAACATGGGTATGGCCAAATATGCTTACCTTATGCTTGCAAATACTTGACAAATCTCCCTGAAAGGTATATTTTGAACAGATAGAAAATGTGGAATACATTTGTGATTAATCGTGATTATCTTAATTTAATTAAGCATGTTATGATTTCAACATATTTTTTTATGTTAAATGTGAGGGTTTCTGGACAATATTAATCATTATTTTGTGTTCTGAATTGATTTTCAACAATAAATCCATCCATCCATCCATCAATCCATCTATCTTCAACCGCTTATCCCATTAGGGGTTGCAGAGGGGCTGGAGCCGATCCCAGCTGGCATTGGGCGAAGGCGGGGTTCACCCTGGATAGATCACCAGTCCATCACAGGGCTGACACATCGAGACAGACAACCATTCACACTCACATTCACACCTACGAGCAATTTAGAGTCATCGGTTCACCTGCATGTCTTTGGACTGTTGGAGGAAGCCGGAGCACCCGGAGAAAACCCATGTTTACATGGGGATAACATGCAAACTCCACACAGAAGAGTCCCAAACGGGATTCGAACGTTTGACCCTCTTGCTGTGAGGCGACAGCGCTAACCACTGCACCTCCAATAATAAATAATAAATAGATATTTGCATAAAGCAGTATATTTGACCGCTCCCATTTTGATTGAAGAGTATTAAATACTGGACAAATCTCCCTTTAAGGATTAAAGATTAATTTGCAATTAATCATGATTAACTATCATGATCATGCAATTAATCATCATTTAGTATTTTTTATTTATAGTATACTTAGACGGAAGTAAATGAGATGAGTACTTGTCCCAGGTTAAGTATTTTATACTTATACAATCTATAAACACTGTATGAAGTATGAGCCACTTTTATACTCACCTTTTTTTCTGCTAATAACAAGAACTTGTGTGAATGCAAGTGTTTTTCTTTTTTTTAATTAAAGTTATGTTGTTAAATTTGCATAATATATTTTTTAATAAAGGTTAAACACGGTTTTCTCACAGTAGCGTAAAGTAGGACCAGCAGAGACTGATGTTAAAGTGTTATTTGTGTTGTTTTGTTGTTTGTTCTTCTTATCTCCTCCAGATGTTCAACGTTCATGTCTCAGTTTTCTGCTGCGGCATGTCTTCAACTCTTTTTAGTGTAAACTGTCTCTTTAACTTGGTTTTGGCGTCCGCTAAGTTTTTCTTCCTCCCGAAGCTCCAGCCGAGAGTCTTTGTGCCGCTGTCGGCAGCTTGACGAGTGGGCTCCCAGCACAATGCAAGCTGGGACAGCGGTAACCATGGAGATGTGTGGTTTTGACTTGATAATGTCCGTCTTTCTTTGTAAGGGAGAGAAAAAGAAAAGATGCAACATAATTCACTACAGATAATAATTAAATATTTGTGAGAGAAGAAGTTTACGCTGCAGCAACTTCAGACAGATAGGGTTACACTTGCCAAACTCAACCACAGTGCTGCTGTATGCTTTTCCATCGTAAGCAGCCATCCATTGGTCATGTTACAACAAATAAGATTTATGAGTGGAAATCAATTAACAATACAAAAAAATGGCACATGCTGTCCCTCACAGGTACTGTATTTAACATAAAAATATGATCAAATCCTAACATGGCAAACTGCAGCCCAACAGGCTACAACATTTATTCAGATAACTTGAGGTCAGAGGTCAAGGGACCCCTTTGAAAACGCCGTTTTTTTTCCTGGCCAACATTTAGCACAACTATGCATTATTTATCTCTTTTGTGACAAGCTAGTATGACCTGGTTGGTACCAATGGATTCTTTAGGGTTTCTAGCATCTTTTTCTTGAACCTGAGCCCGCTGCAACCTAAAATTTGGAAGTTGTGTTAAGGCTTTAAAGAATTTGCGTTAACTTCGACGGCCCTAAAATAAACACACGTGGTTCAGTAATGCGCAACACCAGATTCTCATCTTTCTGGTGATGTTTTGGGTCCGTGTCACACTGAGGATGCAGGACAAAAGTCACCATAACTGCCCAACGAGTGAGTTACCTGTCAGCCAACGTCACGTTTCCAGCTCTCGGCTTCTCTGAGAACAATCAATATATGATGTATGCGATGGCAGTATCTTCATGCCGGCTTTAAAACTGAGCCTGCTGCAACCTCCTAAAGATTGAATGCGTTAAAGAAATTAGTGTCGTTAAAATGAATTTGTGTTAAAATGTTATTGTCACGTCAACTTTGACAGCCCTAGCTATGCTGTTACGGTAACACAAAACGTAATCTTTGTTCTAACCTTAATCAAGTAGCTTTGCTCCCTAAACCCACTAATCATTTGCGCCGTTAACCACGTGGCGTAGTGCATTTCGGCAAGCATGACGATACGAGGCCGATACTAAACGTAGCAGGGGTGCTAATTTTGAATTCGTCCGGCTCTCATTAACCGATTAGTTACCGTGAAGCGATAAGATGAGTGCATACAACAGTGCGCCAGCTGCAGCGTATGAGCGCAACCGAGTTCCCAGTTCACCCGTCTAGGAGAGTTAGCAGCCACAATGCTGCGTGTAGCTTTGACGACACGTGCAGCCACTTTCTCAGGAACTACACTGTACTATTTATTTTAGCCACGAGGTGGCCAGCTGTGTGTACGCCTGGTATGACGTTAGCAAGTGTCCGACAGACTGTGGGGCGGCGTGTGGGGCCGTCGGTGGCGTTGTAGCTGTGAATGTAGCAGTGCAGTGTGTGCACAGGTTTATGTGTTGGTGAATAAATGCTACAATTCCTGTATCCAACTTCCTGTATCTGTAGCTCCGGCTCAGACTCTCTTAAGGTGGACTGTTAAGGTGGATCGGCTTTTCTCCTTTAAGTGACAAGCCGCTCTTCTGAGTATTCTCAGCTTTTTAATTAATTTGTAATATTTCTTTTAACCGTTTAACAGAAACCCTTAATCGTTTAAAATTCTTAGTGTCAGTTAAGGGTTAAACAGTTAAACCTTGCCTATATAAGAAATTTATTTTGGATTCAGAGACGTTGACATTCAGTGTATCCAGTGTTTGCAGAAACCTACAATGCCAACATTTTTTCTGGTGACCTGGTTGTAGTTTCAGTCTTTTAAAGAAGCTCAATGTCATGTATGTAGCCATCAAGCGCACGTTTAGGGCCCTTAAAACAGGGTTTTAGCATTAGCTTAGCATCCAGCCGACAGAATCCGCGGCCGCCGTCTGGAAATGAGAAGCTGCTCTTGTTTACTTGTGTGTGAAAGTGAAGACTTGTTGCTTAAAGGTCTGCTGGGATGTTTGACAGCTTGGCAGGCATAGCAACAGTAACTAAGGAGGTGGGGGTGGAGTGAGCTTTAATTGATTGTAGGATGCTGAGAGGCGGTAGGAGGACGTGGGTGAGAGGCGGAGGAGAGAAAAGATCCTTGTGATGGTGAAACGATACAAGGAAAGAAATGAAACTGAAGCATGAAGTCTGGTTTCTGTTGTCAAACTCAGATGCGTAGGTATCTCGTTTTAATCTGAGGCTTGCGAGTCCCCACATCATGAAATATATGAATGATATGAATGATCTGTCTGTTTTATTTGAACGTAACTTATTCAAATTGACTAACCAACAATCCAAAACTAAATGATATTCAGTCTACTATCACAAGTGGCAAAGAAAAGCAATTCCTCATAAATTTTGGCTCGAAAAATTGTATGCAAACACTTAATCAGAGCAGTTTCACATTCATTTTTGACAGATTAATCACTAATTGTTTCGGCTTTCTATGTTAAATGTCAATGGAAGGTTATTAAAATGTTCTTTTTGTTTCCATCTATCATCCTGTCATCTCTCTATTTCCGTTCTTCCTGTTTTCAGCCAGCATCATTACTGCCTCTCCTCCCTTATCTCTCCATTCATTCTCTCTGTCTTTCGTGCTATAAATACTCCTCCTGAGGAGCCACAGTTCTTCTGGCTTTACCACACACAGACACAGTAACCAGTCATTTGCTCTCTCTCTCTCCCTCCTCCTGTCCCATATATCTGCATGCTCTCTCGCCCTTTTTCCTGTCTGTACATGACATCATGCGTTCAGGTCGAGTGTCGCCTCAAACTTCTGTTGTTTTGCTTCGGTCTGTGTGGCGTTTGCAGACTTTAACTGTGCTGTAGGAACAGAAGATTAACAGTTGACACTTTTTTTTTTAAATGTGTGTTCACTGACAGGTTTCCGACACAGGGCAAACACTTGTATATGAATGGATAGAGGAGAGTTTCAGTGTACTAGAATATAAAAATCATGTTGAAGAGACATTCTCCGTAATGTTCATAAAAGCATGTTGCCATGGAGTTAGTGAGGTAGCCCCGGGCTCCAAATTAAGCCCTGTTTTTTTTTTTTTTTTTTTTTTTACTTATATTTGCCATACAGTGGTTCATATGATATCTTACTAGGACTGTCAAAGTGTGCACAAAAATAACGCAAATTTGTTTTAACACCACTAATTTCTAGCGATTTTTGGGTGGAACTAGAAATGCTAAGGAATCCATTATGTCATACTAGTTTCTAGTGAAGGAGGTTAAATGGCTTGACATGGACATTTTCACAGGGGTCCCGCGACCTGAAAATGGGCTCTATGGGTACCCACAAGTCTCCTCTTTACAGACATGCCCACTCTATGACAATCACATGCAGTTTGGGGCAAGTCATAGTCAAGTCAGCACACTGACAGCTGTTGTTACCTGTTGGGCTGCAGTTTGCCATGTTATGATTTGAGCATATTTTATGTTAAATACAGTACCTGTGAGGGTTTCTGGACAATATTTGTCATTGTTTTGTATTGTTGATTGATTTTTAACAATAACTACATGCATACATTTGCATACAGCAGCATATTTGTCCACTCCCATGTTGATGAAGAGTAGTAAATACTTGACAAATCTCCCTTTAAGGTACATTTTGAACAGAGAACAAACGTGATTAATTTGTGATTAATCACAATTAAATGATTTAATTAATTGACAGTCTGCGTTAGCTGTAGCCCTAATAGCACTAAACATTTCATGAAACAGTAAGAGAAGCACGCATCTTGCCGTCCTGACGTGACATAGTTCTTTAAAACTGTGTGTGTTGTCATGACTCCATGGCTGGTGTGTGTGTGTCTGTGTGCTTTATCGCTTCTGAATGAGTGCGCATTGTGTTGGCTTGACTATGGCAACACACACACACACAGAGTCAGGGTCCCAGTGGTGGCGTATTTATAGCGTAGCAACACAAGCAGCTCCGGCTCCGACTGGTTGTTGAGCTGCAAGTGGGTGGCAGCCACACACACACACACACACACACACACACACACACACACACACACACACACACACACACACACACACACTCACAGGATATCAGTGTATATCTCTGCAGACTCTCCTTAAATGCAGAAATAATCTCATTGGTTGAGTGAAACGTCAGTGGGCGGAGCCAGAGAATACACTGTGACGTGACACAGTGCTGAAATGCAGAGTTTGAATTCATCGCTGCGGAAAAGGATCGAGTTGGTCATGGAACAGTAGCAGCAGCCAATCAGTGAGCAGATCAGATCAGATCTGAACAGATCAGAAATGGCAGCAGCCGATCTAAACATCAGTGGAGCTGCAACCTTATTGTCAGAGTTAATTAGCCTTCGGATTATTTTCTTTATTAAGTGATTAATTGTTTTGTCTATAACAATATAGAGGATGGAACCTGATAAAATGAATATTGAATGACTTGATAAATAAATAAATGTCATTAAATACATTAGTACATTAGTACATTAAAATTATGTGTAGCCATAAATTAACTGATAAATATTTTATTTGCTTCTTTATTTATTTAACTTTGTATTAATTCCCTTAATTATTTACTCGTCTGTTTTCCCTTGTATTTATTCATGTATTATTTTTTTATTCATTTTTGAATTTATCTATTTATTTTTTGCATTTATTTTTTATTTATTCATTTATTTTTTGCATTCATTTTTATTTATTTTCTATTCAATTTTAAATGTATTTATTTTATTCATGTATTTCTGCATAATTTTCCCCTTGCATTTCACCCCTTATTTATTTCCTCAAACTTATGTATTTCTGTATTCTTTACGTTACAGGTGTACAGATCAACCGTCTGAAGTAGGGAAGTTAATAATTAACTGTCTGACATTAAGCATTTTAACCGATTTAACTTTAGTTAATTGGTTAAAAGAAGTATTAAAGCTCGACCTCGGGCAGACACACAGCTGACAACCTGCTAAACTAAACTAAATGTGTGATGCGGACTTTTACTGGGAAAATGGCTGCATGTCGGCAACACTACACACAGCACGGTGGCTGCTAACGCTCCCGGACGGTGAACTGTGAACGCAGCACAGTGGTTGCTACAGTAGATCGCCTGACCATACACTTCAGCTGTCAGGCAAAAATCTTGCGTTAATGCGGTTAATAATCGGGGGAAAAAAGTCAATTACCCTTCCTAGCTGTCAGGCTTAACTGTTACGCAGACCTGATTAAACTCCTGTCGGTTGAGGTTCAACTCATTTCGAGTGAGAACCAGAAATTTTTTTCATTTTGGCAGGTTCCATCCTCGATGAAAAAGGACAGAAATGCCCATCCTAGTTTCCCAAAGCCCAAAGTGATGTCTTCAACTGTCTTGTTTTGTCAGACCAGAACAGTCCAAAACACAAAGACATTTATTTTCTTGTTCTTCTTTACTTATTACTGTTGCTTACTTATTTTATTGTCAATTCTCTTCATTGCACCTTCTTCCCTTCATTGCACCTTCTCTTTTAATTTTTACTATACTGTATTTATCTGTGCTGTGTTGATGCTGCTATGACACCCGAATTTCCCTCCGGGGATTAATAAAGGTTCATCTTATCTTATCTTATCTTGTAACGTAAAGACAAAAAAGCAGCAAATAGTCACATTTGAGAAGCTTTAACCATCAAATGTTTGGTCTTTCTGTTTGAAAAAAGATGATTTAGTGATATATTTTCTGCCATTCGACTAATCGTTGCAGTTTTAAGAAGTTAAAGATAAGGACAGATCCTCATTAGAAGTTCTCAGAGCCCAGAGGGACGACTTCCAGTAGTAGTAGTAGTTTCCTGTTTTTGTCTATACTACTAGATTACCATCGTTGAAAGGTTTGATTATTTTTAAGGACCGCTTGGTTCTGCAGGGATAATTGTAGTACTATTTTTTTCATGGGAAGTTGGAATAGCAGTGTGTAATATTTGTGGGTGGAAACATGCTGTTGTTGAATTTTGATGTATTGCATCAGCTTTTTAAGACAAGTCTATTTTTTAAGACTGCGTGAGGCCGGCTGTCTCTTTCTACGGTGCAATTTTAAGACCACAACATGTTCAAGACAACAGAGAAGACATCCGGAGGCTGAGAGATGTGACCTCCTGTCTGCTGTTTAATGTCTGAGCTGCTGTGGTGTTTTTGCGCCGAGTCATGGTGCCGTCTGCTGACTGCAGCAGCCAAACGGTGTCATGCTGCTGAGTCGTGCTGCCGCCTCGCTGCTTTCTGTTTACCTGCTCTGCTCAGTGACAGCGAACGCACTGGCTGCAGTTTCAAAAGCAGTCAATAAAAAGTGCATCACACTTTTCTAAAAAACAACTTTTCAGCGATTTTAAACTGATTGGCAGGTAAATGAATCTATAACTTATAATTAACATAGTTCTGTGGACACACTATGATTTGTACAATTTTCATATGAATATGTGCAAATAAAGAGAGAATGATTTGCAGATTATCTAGTGTCATAATTGTCAGTTAATGTGATTATGATTTCAGCTCGTCCAGCCTTAGTCAGTATTCAATAATCAAAACTGGCATCAATTAATTTTAGGGTTGTTGATCAGTTAAAATATTTAATCACATGATTGTCCATAGTTAATACTGATTGATCCCAAATTAATCACACATTCTTTATTTGTTCCAAATGTATCTTAAAGGAAGATTTGTCAAGTATTTAATACTCTTATCAACTTGTGATTATCATAAAGTGGACATGTCTGTAAAGGGGAGACTTATGGGTACCCATAGAAGCGTTTTCATTCATATATATCTTGAGGTCAGAGGTCAGGGGACCCCTTTGAAAGTAACCATGCCAGTTTTTCCTCTTGGTTTATACCAATGGATTTCTAAGGTTTTCTCGTTTCATATATCAGTATCTTCACTTCAGTTTTAAAACTGAACCCATACGACGTAGTTGTAGCACATTTCTACACAAAGGCAATGACCTTAGTGCATAATGGATAGCAGATATTAGAAACATTTTAAAAGAAATTGTACACCTTTATCAGTTTTCCCATCTTCTTCTTGCAGCTTGTTCACGGTAGCTGCGTGTGGATGAGAAAGCAGAAACCACTGTATCAGAAAACCCTTTTAACTCAGCTGGTTTCATACAGTCAGTTCAGGCTTCACCTGCTGTCACCTCTTACTGGGACCGCATCATTAAATACAGTGTGTGTCGTTACACATCAGACTCTAATATATTTTTAGGGTATTAATTAATTGATAATCATTATGAAGGATCAAGAGAATCTGATGAAGTGGTTCCATCATGCACAATCTTACACCTTTAGACAAAAACATAATCATAAACTTCTCTGCTGTTTACGGCATATCATATTTTAATTACCTTACTGATGGATATCTTAAGGACAAATTGTGTGTGTGCATTTCTAAGATCGTGCAGTAACGTGTTGTGACCAGAGGGAGGCACCATTCTCTCAGCAGATCTCACCAGATAAACGCAGTACAGATCAGGAAGAGGCTGGAGCAGGCGGCAGCCAATCACAGCGCAGAGTAGCGGTCACATGACATTCACAGCCATGCAGGGTGGGCTCCTGCTCTCTGACCCATTTCATGTTTTTATAGTTTCGATCACTTCCCCCAGTTATACCTTTTTTTTTTTAAACAGAGTAAAGTTTCTGAATCAGTCTCTCTCATCAGTTTTAGAGTCTAATGTTACTATGCAGCAAATTGTAATATATGTATATATGTATATATATTGCTGCAGATATTTTGAAATGCTTCACAGTAAGAATAGTATAATAACTGGCTAAAATAATAACATTAAAATGAAAAGAAAAAGCGTTCAGTGACAATAAAATAACAGTGTAAAGGACTAAAGAGTGTTTGTATTTAGACAGATTTTCATATAACATAGATTTCTATCAAGAGTAGTCTACAGAATTTTTGTTTATTGCATATAGGATCCCCCTGACACTGACAAAAATAAACGCAAAATAATCTTTTCACAATTAGAAGTACTTCGTATGATATGAGTTGGTCTTGTGTGTTGAGAGGAGAAGATTCTCTAAAAGTGATAAAGAGAAACGCAGTGTAAATCGTGTTAAGATAAGATGAAATGATCCTTTATTAGTCTGACAGTGGGGAAAATAGGCAATGGCATTGAATGTTAATAAACTTAAATACACTGTAGTTTAAAGAGGGTGATTTTATTCAGATTGCATTTGGACTCAACTAGACTGCATTTCTAGCCTACATTTCATGTGAATACTAGCAAGACTGGGATAGTCCTAATAAATCCAGACATTTAAACTTATGACTTTCAGTAAGTGATTCAACTTAAAAATAATTATCTTATTGCCGTGTGTCACAATCATATCAGAGTTTGTATGAGCGAACATGGGTCTCCATCTGTAGACTTTTTAATGATACAGCACACTTCTATAATTTATAGCAATGGAGCATGGACCCCCTGACAAAGTGCTGTTGACCTTTGAGGTTCCCCATCGAGGCCACCCAGAATTCATACAACTGCACTTACATACCGTACACAATTCTCACTTGTAATAATTTGAAAAGTGAGGGAGGGGGGTTTGTGTCGCGATTGTAGACAGAAGTATTGATTCAAACTGACACAGATGACAGGATAGAATATGTGAAGATGACGTGTTCAAGTTGAAACTCAGTGGTACATTCCTCTTATGTTAGGAAAGGTCATTTTATTATTTAGTATTGATAACTTCTAAGAGAGGTAGAGTTGATCCCAGGTAACACTGGGTGAAGGCGGGGTACACCCTGGACAGGGTGCATGTCTTTGGACTGTGGGAGGAAGCCGGAGTACCCGAAGAAAACCCACGCTGACATGGGGAGAACACTCCACACAGAGCCCCAAACCACATTCGAACCTTGACCTGTGATGTGTTCAGAGGATTTCGATGACTTTTCTGTTATTAGCTATTAATAATATATTAATAAATACAAAGTCCTTGTATAAAATCCTGCATTACGTCTGTATTACGTCTAACTCTGCCCTGTGTTTGTGTCCTGTTTTAATCTGCAGGTTTTGGATGAGCTTCTCGGCCTGCCCCTCAGAGCCGGTCTGAGAGTGTGCTTGTGCGAGGGCGCGCGTGCATTTGAGGGTCCCGTCGCTAACGGCAACAGGCGGCAGGTGGAAGGACTCGGAGGCGGCAGCGGCGGCGGGGGCGGAGTCGCGGCGAGGTCAGGATGACGTCGGTAGCGGCAGAGTTCGACCACATGGAGATCCAGCAGCAGTACAGCAGCGATGGCGTCAACAACCGTTGGGACGCCGACGACTGGGACAACGAGAACAGCTCGGCTCGCCTGTTTGAGCGCTCGCGCATCAAAGCCCTCGCAGGTAGGAGACTGAATGAATGGATGATTGATGGAGTTTCAGTCCTGCTTGGTAACAGCTTGCAGGGATTCTTCAGAGCTCGCTGACTCTGATTTTTAGCATCAGGAAGGCTGAATTGTTCTGTTCATCGTCCTGGCCGAGTTAACTTGACTAGTGCAGCACCTGTTTAAAATATAACTGTTCAGAACGGGCCGATTGCTTGGCCTGTGGTGTTGCTACTTCTCTCAAGAACTGGTACCTTGGGTCTTAAGCAATACACTTGCCATGACATAGTTGCGTCATATAAGGAAACACTGGTGAAATACACAAGGTAGTAAACTGCCAGGGCCCCAAACAGTTATGAATTTATTATGATGTTTAGATATGAAAAAGTACTAAATGTTACTAGTCTGTCCCATTGTACCCTGAAATAACTTACAAAATACCCCCAAAGTATTTAAAAATATGCAGCTCAACTACATACTTCTAACTGTGTACTTTACCTGACAGAGAAATGTTACAGGTTACGCTGCAGCTACAGATTTTAGTTTTACTTCAGTAAATGAGTCCCCAAATCAGTAAATCCACCCCTGAAAAACACGCACAGGTCGGTTACCCACAGTCGGAAACATCAGTGAAATACACTTATTGGAGGTAATTCCCAAATAAGCATATTAGTCTACTGCTTCAAAGCACTGCCATTGCAAAGTAGAGCATGGATTAGTAAGCTTATTAATTATTAATAATCACTTCATTTTGCTGGCGGTAATGTTATTGTCTTATAAGCTAGTATTAAATCTTACACTGGGGAAATACAGTGTTACTCATGGGGGGAAAAACACACCTGCAGCCTACTCATGGTGACCCCAGTGAAATACACTGGTTCAATTCTGCAGTTCTGAACGAACAGTTCTTGATATACAGTATGTGAAGGACACACAGACAGAGATTCCTCACTTTATAGTTAGACGAGTGCACCGCCTGTTGAAATGCCCGTTCAGAACAGGCCGAATGCTTGGCCTGTGGCGTTGCCGCTCATACAATCAATCCTTGGGTTTTCAGCAATACACCTGCCATGGCATATTTGCGTCACACGCCCAGGTCGTCGCTACCAGGATTTAATGGTAAAGTCTTTACCATTAAGTTAGGCAATGTAGGCAACCGCCTGGGGCCCCAAACAGCTATAGGTTTCCTGATTCTTTGTACCCTAAAACTTCATTTAAACCTGGATTAGCTGAACAATGTTTAAAGAACAGAACCCAGAAGTAGATCAGATCTGTGACATCGCTGTTGTTGTTGCTGTCACTGTAAACTCCTATCCTGTTGCCGGGCTTCGTCCTGTGTGTGTTTTTATGTTTACTCCGAGGGAGTCTCAGTGGTTTTATAAGCCGTGAGGTCGCGGAGTTTGTGTCAACACAGAGAACAATGAACCCTCTCAGAACCCAAACTGAAGCCTGAACATCAGCAGTGTGATGGAGAATGAAAATGGCAACTTTTTGCGTTTGATTTAGCTTCTTTTTGTGATGTCGCACCAGTTCGGGCTGCTGGCTTTCTGCCTCCTCGCTCCGTACGAGTCCTCCTCCTTCACGCCTGTTTATAATCAGGAGTTAACGAGGCTAATGAGGCTCATTAATGAGCTGCAGGCTGGACCAGCTGAACACATCTGGCTCTTTTTACACTCGCCTGTTCAACCATCTCATACCGAGACATAGATTTAAGACACTTTCATTCACGTGAGGTCACATATCTGCGAATCTCTTGGTCAGATCAAAAATCTGATTACAGTCGGTCTTTGTTTCTGGGTGGCCTGTAAACCAGGGTCAGTCCTCCAGTCCGGAAGGAGGTGGTGATGCTCCTGACGCTGTTTGGTGACTGACAAAAGCACCAGAAGAAGAAGAATATTAACGATGTATTGTGTGTGTGTGTGTGTTCTTGTATAGCTATCGTTGTGAGGACCAATTTGAGTTTTCGACCATCAGAATGAGGATATTTTTGGAAAGTGAGGACATTTTGGCAGGTCAGGCAGACCTTCAAAGGCCTGTTTGAGGGTTCAACTTTGGTTTTAAGGTGCAGGTTAGAATTAGGTTTCGGTTAGGGTAGGTTAAAGGTTGGGGTCAGTCTTTCAGTTGTGATGGTTAAGGTTAGGGTAAGGGGCTAGGGAATGCTTTATGTCAATGAGTGTCCTCACAAAGGTAGAGGGTGTGTGTGTGTGTGTGTGTGTGTGTGTGTGTGTGTGTGTGTGTGTGTGTGTGTGTGTGTGTGTGTGTGTTTTACTGTAACTCTACCTCTCTCTCCGCCTGCTGTTTTTACCCTGATGGCCGACTGCTTCAGTAGTGTCCCACTTCACTAAATAATTCACACCAGTGTTAAATATGCAGGAGAGTGCTGATGGGTGTGTGTGTGTGTGTGTGTGTGTGTGTGTGTGTGTGTGTGTGTGTGTGTGTGTGTGTGCGTGTGCGTGTGGGTGTGGGTGTGTGCTTTTAAAGATACGGGGGCGGAGCTTGGGTTTGTTGACGGCTGCTGAGTGAAGTAAATCAGTAAATAATCAGTAAATCAGTAAATGCCACTTAATGACTACATATCAAGTAAAAGTACAGTAGTCTGTTTATATTTCTATAAATGTATGTTAACGGCAGTCATTGACTGAAACTAAAAACAAAACATACCAGAGATAAAAATATTATTACTATACTGTACATACTAACTAAGAGGAATATACTGTATAGCTGTATAACTGCCTACCCTATTAGGTTCACCTGAACAATCTAATGCAATGCAGTACAACTGTTCTACCGTAATGTCTGCTTTAATTATTCCTATGATGTTCAGCTTTTGTTGACACTTGCATAGAGTTGTTATTAAATTCAGTTATATGTTTCATCATTAAGTTTTGTAGTTGGTGATGGTGCCTCATCTATATAAAAAAGCATCGGAAATATTTTAATACACGTATGAGGGTTTCTGCAATACAAGCCTAACAACAGAAAATCAAATAAATATACAGCCCAAAGTGTGATAATGCATATTAATCATGCTGTCAATGAGCCTGTAGAATATGATGTAGAGCCAGGACATCTCTGCAGCACTGTAATATTTAATTTAAATGGTATTTTTTGTATTGCCTCTAAAAAACATTGCAATTTCCTCCTCATCTTGCCATTTGAAAATTGTAGTCGGCCGTATTGCGATTTTGATAAAATTTCAATTAATTGCGCAGCCCTTGTCGAAGATCACACACCAAAAACTGAACATTATCAACTTTGTAAATGTTATTTATAGCAGAGCTGTGTTGAATTGCAGCAGACTGTACAGGTGTAACCAGTAAAGAGACAGCAAGTGTAGACTCTCCTATTTTTTAACCTTTATTAACAGGCTGTTTTTCTGGATTCTCATGCCCTGGACATCCACTGTATGGCGTGTTTTCTAAAAGTAGAGCAGACGTAGTCTGAATGTCCATCTGTGCCATTCTTCTTCTGCTCCTCTTTGCAGCCTTGTCCTGTTTGTGCTGAGCTCAGCAGGCTGGTGGATGTGTGGGGTGACGACATTGAATTAGCGCTGTATTTGATACTGCGTGATAATGCATGTGTGTGTGTGTGTGTGCGTGTCCCTCCTGTGATTACAAATATAATTTTTAGTCCCGTTTCCACTGCAGGAACTAAGAAACTCTTTGCATTTCCGTCACAGGGACCAGGGTCTAAATCAGACCTGTGTATTATAAGATAAGATAAGATAAGATGAGCCTTTATTAATCCCCGGAGGGAAATTCGGGTGTCATAGCAGCATCAACAACAGTACAGATGAATACAGTGTAGTAAAAAGTAAAAGAGAAGGTGCAATGAAGAAAATTGACAATAAAATAAATAAGGAACAGTAATAAGTAAAGTGCAGCAGGTGGTGGGTATTGTATATGCATAGCATATATATATATATATATGTAATTATATAATTGTATGTAATTATATACATTATATGGCCGAGCTGGGTATTATACAGCCCACGAGGTCTCAGTCAAACCACATAGTTTACCTAAGGAAGCTAAAAAAAGTAAAGAAAATAGCTTTTATTTTGAAATGCTTGTGTACTGTTAGTGTGCTTCTTCCTGTCCCACTTGACATTGATGTAAACTGACCTGAGTGATGTTTGAAGTAGCGTCACCTGCTGTGGTGTTGCCAACTTAGCGACTTTGTCGCTATATTTAGTGAGTTTTCAGACCCCTCCAGAAACTCCAAGACCAGAGACAAATCTAGCATTTTTTTCTGGTGTTATTGGAGACTTTTGGAGATGTGAAAGCGCATATCGTTCTTACTTTTCTCAACGAGCAGCGGGTGTTGCGGTGGACCACGTCCAGAGGCACTCAAACGTGGTCCAGTCCTAGTCCACAGGTGCGGCGGTCCCTCCAACGCCACGTCTTTAATAAGTCGTGGACTGCTAAGTAGTTTTTCGCTGAGGTTGGTGGTAAAGCTGTGTGCTTAGTTTGCAAGAATCAAAAACCATCACTTTGAGACAAAACATGCAGAAAAACACAGAATCTGGAGATGAGAAGGAGACGACAGCCGAGGGGCTGCTAGCTAAGATACTGAAGCAGCAAGGACTTTTTACAAAGCTGCATGAAACCAAAGAAGGAAATGCAAGTATTAATGTTACGTTAAACGTTAAATGTTAAATGTAAGTGTTGAGTTAAATGTAAAACTTAAGTGTTTTTTGTTAAGTCAAATGTTAAATTTAAGTGTTAATGTTAAGTTAAATGTTAAGTTTTGTTAATGGAAACATTATTACCCTAAATCATGGGTGTCAAACTCTGGCCCGCAGGCAAATATAAAATATAAAATTACTATTAGAGCTGGCCCGCTGGTACAGAACAACGCATTCACCGCTAACACTAGAAATCCCATAATGCTCTGCTGTTGTTTTGGTGTGTCAATCAGGACAGGACCCAGACATGCCCTCTAAACTGTGTCAGTAGCGATGTGCTTCGGCAGGAAAGCAATAATTAACGTTTTCTTTATGCACTTTTTCTTGCTACTCCAAGGCTTGAATGGTTGATTCATTCATTATTTTTATTTTATTTTCAAATTTATTAGCCTGTGGAAAAAGCTTATTTTGATAATTACCTCAGAAGGCTGCAAATAGAAAAGAGGCATACAATTTTTATTTAAATTTTATTTAATATGCCGTTGATATATATATATTTTTTTATTTGAAATTCAATTTTGCATGTCTGCATTATTAAGTTACATAAGCTTGTTCCATATTCAGTCTTAAAGCAAAACTTGTTTGGGTCCATATTAAAGGTTAATTTGTTCAACGTTGGCCCGCGGCTTTGTTTAATTTTAAATTTTGGCCCACTGTGTATTTGAGTTTGACACCCCTGCCCTAAATAGTCATTCCTGTACAGTTGAAAGACTCCTGTATATAATGTCATTTTCTTAATAATATGCTGTTTGGAGTTATTTTCAGTATAATAAATGCTAAAAAAACTAAGTGCCCAGTATGTTTTCTATAGTGATAAAATAGAGGTTACGTCTGACAGTATTTGTTTGGCCCCCAGCAACAATCTGGGTTTCTCATGTGGCCCCCCCCAAGAAAAATAATTGCCCACCACTGGTCTAAATGCTGCTTCAGCGGCTTCTACTACTTCTGCTACTTGTGTAGCACTCATAAACAAGGAGGTACTATGGATACGATGGTGAGGAAATTTTCCCACTGGTTAATAAAGTTGTGACAACACCGGTGTTACCGATTACACCGGACACACCAAATCCTTCACCGTCATCTTGTCTTAAACTCTCATCCTGTGTGAAATCGGAGTCCTGCTACTCTGAGCTGAGACTCCGTATGGAGCAGATGCATTCACTTTCAGTTTGTAGCGTCCGTCGTCCGACCGTGCATCGAAAACACGGTTTTTGTTAATGAGGGCAATGTAGCACTGTGGCGCTGTGAATGTGAGAAAGAAAAGTTATATTGTGATGTTCTAAAGCACAAATAAATATCCATTAAACACTCAGCCGATGCTTGACTGTGGAGACACTGTTAGTTTCATTTCGTTCATTCCATCCAACATGCGTCAGTAAATATATGCAGCAGTGCATATCGTTGCAGTGAGATAAAACTTACTCTTTTTAAGAGTAGATGGTCGGACACACTAACTTGCAGACTGCAGAATGTATTTACTGTTCTCGTCACGTCATGCTGCCTTTTCATACGCCAGGGGAATAATGTGTCTCGTCTTTGCAGGTCTTTAGGCGGCGGTGGTAACGCAGACACAACAGTGGGCCGAAAGAAACTATTAGTTCCTTAAAAAATAGTTCCAGCAACTAAAAGTCCCTGGAAATTTGGTGGAAACCCGGCTTAAGATTCTGCTTTTTATTGAGCTGAATACCAGATTACCAAACTAGCAGTTGTTCAAGTAGTATGAGTTGTAGTAGCAACAGAAATTTAAATACTAATACGTTTTAATAACAGCCTATCCACAGTAGTTGAAGTGGTAGTAGTAGTTCTTGTCAGCAGGGAAATGGTTTCAGTAGTATTTGCAGTCTTAGTAATATTAGTTGCTAAAATACTTGTCTGTGGAGGAGCAATGAATATTCTTAGAACTTCTATTTTGTAAAGAAAGTAGTCAAATGTACAAATACTGACTACTGCTGACATGATGACTGAAGTTTATTAATGGATGAGATGGATGACAGAAAGTCTGACAAAGAGCAGGATCAGAAACATGACGGAGGGATCGGTGTGTGTTTTAGTCATTTTAAACCTTCATCAGCAACATCTGAAAACTGATGCCTGAGACTCTCTCTCTCTCTCTCTCTCTCTCTCTCTTTCTGTGTGTGTGTGTGCATACAGTTGATGGCAAGTGTGTTACACCTCCATATGATATCCTGAGAAACACAAAACCGCCGGTCACCATGGAAACGCAGGCATATCTACTTACAGTGACGGCAGAGACAGAAGGAGTGTGTGTGTGTTTGCTCAGTGTGGGTGGGTTTCTTATTGTGTGTGTGTTTGGATTATTGACTTTATGATAGATGAATGTGCAGGAGCTCATACAGTAGATGTCTCAACATGGCGTCTGTACCGTATGTCCATTGTACCTGTGTATTCTTTTTGTATAAAGGTAAATGTGTTAAGTCTTAATTCTACTTATTAGCATCTCACTTTGACATAGGAAACATTGGCAGTAAAAAAAACCTGAATCTTGAAGTAAAACTCTTCAGTTGGTGACGTCCTGAAGTGTTTCTGGCAGTCACTTAGTGTCTTCATAGCAGCTCAGAATAACCTCCGAAGGCTGTTGAGAGGAAGGAGGCTCTAAAGTCAAGCCTCCCAGCTATCGAACCTGTTCGCTACAGACCAAATTGTGGCCTGATTTGCCATCATATTGACTCTTTTTTTTTTTTTTTTTTTTTTAAATGAAATAGTTCCTGATTTGAATTAAAGTTTTGTCAAGTTCAGACAGTACACCATTCAACATGGCCATAACAGTTTTTCCACCTCTAATCCTGCCTTTGGTTTGGAGTTTGCAGCATTATTTAACCTCATGGTTAGTATCAGTGGTTTTCTAGTTGTATATGATACCATTATCTTCTCTCTAGCTTTAAAACTGAGCCTACGACAACCTCCGAAAAGTTGCATTAAAAGAAATTAGTGGCGTTAACTTGTTTGTATTAACACATTATTATTGCGTTCACTTGCATTGCATTGTAGCGCTGCAGGTTGATTTTCATAGAAATGCATGTAAGTGAGCTAATCATTCTAAAGGCATTTCATTTGTAGTTGGTTGGAAGAAAATTGGACCTTGATATGTATTTAATAAGTGCTGGTTGCTATTTATAAATGGAGTGTATTGATGAAAAGCAGGGGAATTTTTGAAAATGTGGACTGAATCTTTTAAGTGACGAAAACTCTCTCAGCCGCTCAATAATTAGAACCAGGAACAGTCCAGGTTCCCCACAGAGAGCAACACACACACATCCACACACACACACACACACACACACACACACGGGAGTATATGTGTCTCACTTCCTGTTCAGAGGACCAGATGGTGGAATTCTGGGAATGTTGGTGTGTCTGTTTTTTTTAATGTGTTGGTGAATGTGTTGTGATTTTAGAAACATCAGAGAAAGTGAAAGTAAAGCAGCTCCACTTGAATATTTCTCTCTTCTGTTCTCTGTTTCCAAGTATCTTCTCTTTCGTAATCGATAAAATAAAGCAAGATAAACTGTATTAATCCTGTGCAGGAGATTTAGGTGTCACAGGAGCAGAAGAAGAGATACAACTTAAAAAAAAGGACCTACCTCACCCAAAATTAGTTGCGAAAAACAAAACAAAAAAAGGAAATTCAATAAAAATACATTAACATGAGAGAAAAGACATCACAACTACGGGTGACCAAGCAAAAGGTTCAGATCAGATGAGGTAAAAAAAAACAAACAGCTGATCATTTCTTACAGTGGGCAGGAAAACGCCGCTCGCCACCAGACTCTCTTTGTCCTCCAACATGGCCGCCGTTGGCCCTGTTGTTGTTTGTTGGTGCTCTGACCTCACAGGAATGTCTTTGTGTGGTCAGGAGGGTGAGGCGGCGTGTCTGTGTGAAATTCACCACAGCAGCGACACAAGTTTGAACCCTGAACACAGCGGCAGCAGCTCTGGACTGTTGTAACATAACATCATCACTGAATGACTGTAGATAATGGAACGAAAAGATATGAGTTCTAGATAGTCAGCAGCAAAAAAAAAAAAAAAAAAAAAGTGAAGCGTTTGGTTCCCGAGGCGTCCACTGTGAGCGTTGTGGTCTGGCTCTGGATGAATGGTGCGTTTGGTTCGTTGGCGGGGGCCGCCCTGAGGGGCCGAGCCACGAGGAAGCCAGATGACGGGAGGAAACATGGCGTGACGCTCAGCATGCTGGCGGAGGACAGAAAGGGTTGTCATGTACAGATTACCAACAGAACATAAAGAACAGCTCCGGCTGCTTCTATCAGCTGCAGAAATATTTGGCCCATCTGTAGTCCGTTTGCTGTGACCTCTGACCTTTGACCTCTGCACTGATGCTCTGCTGATCTGGGAGCTGAAGCTGGTTCTATTTTTGTTTTATATATACAGTATATATAGGCCTTACACAACTACACGACCTAGAAGATAGAATCATTTGTAACAGAATACCAAAATTTTTAGGTGAGCAAAAGTATAGGAACATTTAGACTTAAAATAGATTAAAGTGAATAATACGTAATATTTAGTGTAAATCCTTTCCTTGCGCCTATGAACCCACTGACATCACCAAACCTACATACATACATTCATACATAACATACTTCTTCCTTTGTGATTCTTTCACTGCAGCCTCTTTTGGTTGTTGCTTGTTTTTCCCTTCAGCCTCATCTTTAGCTGGTAAAATGCTGCTCAGTAGAGTTGAAATCTGGAGATTAACTTGGCTTAACATCTAAAACCTTCCACTTCTTTCCCCTGATGAACTCCTCAGTTGTTCTGACAGTGTGTTTTGAGTCGTTGTCTTGCTGCATGATGAAGGATCTCCTGATCAGTTTGGTTGCATCTCTCTATAAATTTGCTTTCTGTAGACTTCTGAGTTCATTTTGCTGCTGCCATCATGTGTTACATCATCAGTGAAGATCAATGAGCCTCAGAAGAAGCCACGCAAGCCCAAGTCATGACATTACCTCCACTGTGTTTCACAGATGAGCTGGTGTGTTTAAGATCATGAGCAGATCCTTTTTTCTCCACACATCAGCCTTTCAGTCACTTTGGTAAAGGTTCATATTTGCCTCATCAGTCCAGAAAACTTTGTCCCAGAACTTTTCAGCTTCGTCTCTGCACTTTTTGGCAGATTCCCATCTGGCTTTCCTAATCTTATTGCATCTGGAGGTTGTTGCTGATGTCACTGACAGTTGTTTTAGGGTTTTTCTTTACAGCTCTCACAATGTTTCTGTATTAACTGCTGATGTTTTCCTTGGTCTACCGGTTGTTGCTCAGTACACCAGTGGTGTCTTTCTTCTTCAGGATGCTCCAAATGGTTGTACTGGTTATGGATAATGTTTGTGCAATATGGCTCTGATTGATTTTCCATCTTCTCTCAGCTTCTAAATCGCTTGCTTTTCTCCCATAGACTGCTATCTGGTCGTCATGTTGGTTACACCTTTTTAACTGTAAATGCAGAACTCCAAAATGATCTCAAATCAAGTCTGTAAAGATTGAAGAGGGAAAGGAGAGTGAAAGGAAGTCGGCCTCAGATGTGCAGTGTTGCTTCTGGTTGTGACGTGACCTTTGTTCTAGTTCTGCCTGTGAATAATCTACCTCGGTACACTAGCTTGTGGGTAAAAGTGAAACAAGCTCTGGGTGGGGCAGGCGCTCTTTTTAATCACAAGGTCAAAGGTCGTGTTTGTGATTTAGAAAGGGAAGGTCAGTGACTGTAATTCATTGAAGAAAACCGTCAGCGACTTTTCTTGGAGAAATTTGTTGAAGAAAACACCTTTGACCTCCCGCTACCTTCTTATATCGTTTGTAAATGTGGAGTTGAAGATGCCTTTCAAAGACGATTACTTGCCCGATGATGCATTTCATTCAACGTTTTCTGTCATCTGCAGTTATTTCAGGGCCACGGGAATATTTGTTCCATGTATTGTCTTTGTGTGGTGACCTCTGACCTTTCGCCTCCTTGCTTGTTTCTTGTGCAGGAAATGAAGCTGATTCTCCTCCATTCAGGTTTCTCCTAATGCCCTCGTTCTTCCTGCATCTTTCCACCTTCATCCCAAACCTTTAGTGTTTTTCCCGCAGGTTGATTTTGTAAGCTGCAGATTTGCGGGTGGCGGGTGATGCGTGTGTGTTGATGTACAGCAGGATCAAACAGGAAGTGCTGGCAGGGCTCAGACAGGAAGGACATCTCCAGCTCTAATATTAGAGCTCAGATATTCTCAGGATGTTTGGACGTTTGTATGTGAGCGATGACCTCAAACACACACTACACACACACACACACACACACACACGTGCACACACACACACACACACACACACACACACACACACACACACACACACACACACACACACTCCATTCTGTTTGTACGACTCGTCCTCTCTGCACACACAGTCTTATTGATTAATTTTATTGGCCTGAAGAATCATCAAGACGAACCGAGATGAATTCAGATATCAGAATGAATATTTTTACGTCTGTTTTCATACTTTATGAATTTGTTTTTAAACTACATTTTGCTCAAACAGGCATCTAGAAGTTATTTCTATCTGTTTTGTATAACATCAGCGGTGTTCATCGAAGACGACAGGATTTGTTGTTTGACAGGCGTGTAGATAACTTTGTGACGTCGCCCTCAGTTGAGTTTCAAGCAACATTTCAGCAATAAGTAACATCAGAAAATTATTAGAAAAACAGCATATATTATTATTATTATAAAATCTTGGCTATATGAAGCTGTATGCCAAGAGTGTGCAAAGCTGTCATCAAAGCAAAATGGGGCTACTTTGAATAATCTAAAATATAAAACATGTTCTGATCCCTTTAACACTTTTTTTGTTTGCTACATAATTCCGTATGTGTTCTTTCATAGTTTTAGTGTCTTCAGTATTAATCTACAATCTAGAAAACTATTGAAATAAATAAAATCCATTGAATGAGAAGGTGCGTTTTGACTGGTACTGTATAATATGAAAATATTTAATAGTGACGACTCATGGGTACCCATAGAAGCCATTTTTATTCACATATCTTGAGGTCAGAGGTCAAGGGACCGCTTTGGCAGTGCCAGTTTTTCCTCGCCAAAATATGGCGCAGTTGTGGAGCATTATTTAAACTCCTTAGCGACAAGCCAGTTTGACATGGTTGCTACGAATGGGCTCCTTAGGTTTTATAGTTTCATATGGTGCCAGAATGTTGACTCTAGCTTTAAAACCCAATACAACAAAAAAAAAAAATAAATTGCAATCTGCGTTAATACTTTAAAGAAATTAGTGGCGTTAAAGCAAATTTGTGTCAACGTGTTATCGCGTTAACTTTGACAGCCCTGATCAGGTGTATGTTTAAACAGTATTTATAAAATGTCAAGCCAAAGCAGGTTTATCCATACGTAGGTTTATGAAATCTTGACTACAGCGGTAGACTACAGTTAATTAAACCTGATTCTCATCATACTGATGCTTTAGTTATATTTATTATTATTTATTATCTAGTCACACAGCATATGAAGACATTAAGAATTGGTCATTTCAAGTGGTAGCTTTGGAGTTTTGCAGCAGCTTTTACAGTCAAGGTGAAACTATCTTTTCCCGAAGAAAGATGAATATGCAGATTTTAAAGACTTAGACAAATATGGAAGTGGAACAATATACTTTATACTGTTAAAGGTATACTTATTTTTTTTCTTGACTTCTTTAAATTCATATTAATATATCCATGTTTGCTTCTTTGTGCTTTAAGGTAGAGGAGGACAAGTTTCTCATCATTTTCTTATTTAAAATTAAGGAAAAAGTGTAAAAGAAAACAACAGCTGACATTTTATTGACTCTAAATTGTATTTAATTCTGCATACATGCGCTCATCTTTACATATGAATACATAATTATTAATATGTAGGAATGTATTGTAGAAAAAGTGTGACATAAATATATAATCTGTTGTATGGTTCACCTTCTACACAATTCATTTTTATCTGTTTTAAACTAGGACTAGTATTTTTCATGTCTTCGGTGTGAACAGAAACACCCCAGCTCTCTCTCTCCTTCTTTCTGTTTGTCTTTCTCTCTCGTCCTCCTCCCACTCCACCCCTTATGCTAACGCCTCAATGACATCACCATTAAAAGCAAGGGCTGTGATTGGCTGCTGGGAGGAGTAGCTGCCCCTGCTAGTGGCCCCTCCCCCCTGGACTCTCCCTGTGTCTGAAAGGTGTTTTCAGTGTCTGAGAGCTGCCGCTGCCGCTGCTGCTGCTGCTGCACGCAGGAGGACAAACCCACGCTTTCATTCTCCGCCTCGCTCCATCTCTCCCTCTGCTTCCTGTGACTGCAGCGCTCTCTCTTCCACCTACTCACTGTGCTGGCGTGGGGTGTGTGTGTGTGGAGGATGGGCGGATTCCTGATAGAAGGGAAGGTGTGATATCTGAGGACATTGACAGATGGATGGATGGGAAACAGAAGCATGATGCTGCCAGCGCAGTCGCCGCCACGGTGCGTCTGCTGAGCCAGCGGTTTCTGCTTCCACACTGGTGAAACGCTGAAAGAGAGAGAGAGGGACTCTGCAGCTCATCTCCTATGTCACTTCGCTTGCCCTCCATCGCTCAGTCCTGCGGTCTGTTCAGGAGGAGAATATTAAGTCTTCCTGTTTGTTGAGACTACAGCCAAATCTGGAATTATTTCTCTACAATACTTTGAAACTCAGGTTTAAATCATTTGAGATAACAGCTCCTGATTCATGTGGAAACTTGTTTTATTCTCTCGAAAACTGGACACTGTGGGAAACTAAACTGAAGCTTTACACCGCTGCAGAGAAGTTTATCCTGTTGGAAAACAACTTTATTCTCCTGGATACAACTTATCCTGTTGAAACTTGAGCTTCCCACTGTAGTGGAGAAGTTGGACTCTGGTCACTTGAAGACAATTCAACTGGAAACTCTTTCACTCACTTGAAAACTTGAAAAAAAAAATCATCTCCGCCGAGTCTCTCCTTGATGCCTCTTTGGACTCGTCTCATCTAAATTTTTCGCCGTCCTCTCTGGAGTTTCATCATGGAGCTTCAGAGCGCCACCAGTGGTCTCCCCGGCCCTCTCTCCCCGACTTTGGACTACGCCGGTCCCCTGTCCCCGTCGTCGGGCGGCCCCGGCCCGTCTCACGCTTCCAGCCCCGGCCGGGGTACGAGCCCCAGCCTCAGCCCCATCAGGGGGCCCAGCCCTGGCCCCGGATTCTCGGGCCAGGCTGCCTTCAACTACAACCAGCTGGAGGGGAGGTTTAAACAGCTTCAAGGTAAGATGGAAGCTCTACTCGGAAACTTGTAAAAATGTCCCAGGCAGGAACATGCGAAGACAGAACTCCTGATGGCTTTGTCGAGGGATGAGTTCACTGAAATGTACTTGCAGCTTTGCATCTTCACACTTGGAAGCATTTAGTGGCCGGTCTTATCCAGAAACGGTGACTTCAGCAGGGTGAAACAGTAGATGGCTTGAATGCCTTGAAAGAATTCGTCTGAGAACGTAACTTGATGACAAACATAAATGTTGCAGACAAACAGCAGCTTCATACACATGACAAAAAGGCTGAATACACATAACTGAATGTTGGAAAAGTTGGAAAGAAACGAGAAAACTGTAATATAATCATATGAGGGTATTTATTTTTTAGGGTCAATTTCATTTACGCACAAGCAAGAATGAAGGTTTATTAATGTTAAATCCTTGCAGTGTAATAATATGTATGGATGAGTCGGCAGCTCTGATCTTATTTCTACAAACTTAGATGCACTTTATCAGAGCCCCACCCTGCTCCTCATTTATACAGTCACACTGATAAAGCTGATCAGCTGCACCGGGGCTGCTGGGTATGTAGTGCCTTGCTGTAGGGCAGGGAGCTCTCACACCCAGATTTTTTCAGACAGTTGCGATGTGACCAGTAGCCCTTCAGCCCATCCTCCTCTTTACCGATTAGTCGTACAATTAGTCAGCAGGGTGTTGGCTGGGAAATGTCCAAGCAGTTTTTCGTATTTTATTTATGAGCAGAGAATGAGTTTTTCATTTCTGGGTATTGATTCACAAGATCTCAAGCAGGCAAACAATCTGTTTGTGGGACTGCAGTCGTCAAAAATATCCGACCAACAATCTGACCGTCAAACTGAGAGTTTAGAAGCAAAGAGACTGATCTTGGTAGCGCTGCCGCCATTTTGGACTGAAAACGTCATCAACGTGACAAACAGAATTTAATGGAGTTGTAGCTATTTACTAACACTTAGGGCGAAAGCACAGGTCATAACCTCCTCTACATCCACGTCTGCGCTTTAGTGGTCATCTATTCTGGATCCTGACATGAAAAAGATGAAAAATCTGTTAGCTAGATTTTTCTAACTTCCATTTATGTCCATCACTCACTTTATGCTCCTCTGGGAAGCAACCTGGTGAAAAGTTAAACGAATAAATAACAAAGACAGTAAATTGTTACAAGCATATGCATGTTTATAATAATTTTATTGTTCAACACAGGCCATTTTATTAGCGGCTTTAAAATTAAGACGTAGAATATAAATTATTTAGTTTTACCTTTGTAAAGCACTTTGTAGGTGGCGTCCGGTAGTCGCAGCGTTGCAGTGGAAATGAAAAATCAGCAAATTGCTTTTTCGAAAAGAAATGCTGTGCCTCCATTAGGATCATATCTGCTGGACCTTACACCAAATCTGAGATAGTCTACTGCTGACTCTTGAATTTTCCTTGAAATGTGTTGTTTAGGTACTTGGCAAATCTCACTTTAAAGGTCCGTTTTGAACAAATAATCTGTGTAGGGAGGAGGTTGGGTTGGTGATGGGTCATAACGTAACAAACATAGTCACTTTATGATCAAGTCATTATGTTTTTCCCCCAAACCTATGTAGTTTTGTTGCCTAAATCTAAGAAAGTAGTTTGTATTTTTTGTTTTGTTTTGTTTCAATTTACATGTTTAAAACTGTTTAAAACTGCGATTGTAATGCGGGAGACAATATATTTCCCTTGAAACATAACTGAGAAGGTGGTTTAGTTGTAGCCTAATATAATTTTGTAGGAGGCAAGGTTGGTAGAAATGCATACTGTAGTACACAATATACATGTAATAATAATAATAGCACACCGGCATTCGCTGACAGGCTGTGTCAGTGTCAGTATTGTCATTGTTTAGCAAATTGAATCAGGTTTAATCTTGGTCTCATTGTCAGGAAACTAATTCTTGGGGAAATGCATTTCCAGTTCTTGCAAGTAGAGATGATGGTTATTTACAGCTAATATTCATACAGTAGAAAGACAATGTCCTGACAGTTTTTGGCCACTAACCTCCAGAACAAGCTTATAAAGCGCAACTAGTGAACTATTTTACACCTCACATACAAGACGAAGTTATCAAATGGATGTTCGTTAACGGCAAAAGGTTTTTAATACCAAAACTGTTTTCTGCAGAGAAGCACTTGAGTGTAAATTTAGCGGCAGTCTGAATTTAGCTGAAGGCTAATGGAGCCGGTTTTACCGTCTGCAGCCTCATCGACGTGCTGATGCCCAGAAACCTTCAGTGTTTGCCGCTCATATCTAAAATTAGCTCACTGGCTCAAGGCCAGGTGGAGGTGGTCGCTGCAGGTGGGTTGTGGGGCTGTAAGCTAAGAGCTGTTTGAATCGGGGAGCACAATGCAGCTTTGAGGGAATGTTTTGTTTTGAAAAGAGAAGATGAGCCAGCGTGTCTAAGTGTTCCCTGAAGATCTACCTGATTTTGTTCTGAGAGGAGATTGTTGCTGAATAATTGTTGCTGCAGTGGTAGAAAGTGGGACTTCAGGAGGGAGGGAAGGGGACCTAAAAGTTCAGATGTCTATGCTATAATTCACTGTTCGTCCATCTTTATGCTTAGTAGATTCCCCCAAATATGACATAGTGTATTTCAACTGTTGATGTTTGTCAATCTGCTCTCTGTTTGGAGTATATTGAGGATACTGATGGACTTTTTCCGAGGTTTTGCCTGCTCTGAAAACTTGTACCGGAATCCAATATGACTCCCAACTGATCACAGCTGTTGTTCCCTGTGAAGGAGGAAAATACAAACATTTGATTAGAAGTAGGAGAGAAAACCAGTTCACACGAGAAACTTGTCTTCTGTGAGTCTGAATCAGTTCTTCTGCCTTTTGACAACGTTACATTGGCAAAATTACGTTACAGGGGCACAGTGCCGCACTCTCTCGGTGTGCAGTGTGCACCCACTGGAGATATCTATCTTCAATGACGAGTTTAGGCACATGGAAGGTGAAATACTTTGTGAATACTACGCACACTTAGACTAACATTAGTAACGACATGGAGCACCAGTGACCGGCAAAACAAGCAATCAAGGCACCACTTTACAAAACAGTTGATGCTTAAGGCCTCCCTCCAGCCAGTTTTACTTCCTGTTTTTGGTTTCAAACAGAAAATGGGGGTGGGGTTAATAGTCCGACGTAATTCTTTACCATAGCCGGACCTGTTAGAGGCCCGCAAACCTTCAAAACAGATGACAAAGAAGAGAGCGAGTGAGAGCAACAGTCGGCGTGTTGTGTAAATTCTGCCATTGGGATTGCGTGTAGACTAATTCATTGCGTCGATCGCATCATTCTCAGCACACAGACGTAATAGCTTAAGTATAAACACACTAAACTGAGGTGGCGGAAACGAAACGAAAACCCGGTGTTGGCTAATGCAACAAATTGGGCTAAGAGACAAACCGACAGACAGATAAACTCATTTATCGGTTTGCTGCTGCTCAGATTCAAATGACCTCTGACCTGCAGCCTCTGTTGTAGTCATACGGCATCTTCCCATTTTAGCAACAACCTTCTTTTTTTAACTTTGACCACAAAGTTGTCATTTGTCAGAAAAAAAATTGGCTAATCAGCTTAGTCAGGAAGTGACTCAAATAAATATAAAATACAGAAATTCCATAATACACTTGAGGGAGGCCTTGAGAGACTTTGGATGGGCTTCTACTTTTAGGGAGTATCTGTCTGGATACAGTATTTATTACAGTCTAGACAAGGTTTATGAAGGTTGGAGATCTGGAAATAATTAGCCAAAGAGATGATTTAGTAGACTTCATGGATGAGTGTCAAACATCTTTAAGATTTAAAAAAAAGCCTTAAAACATCTACAAGCAGGAGTCGTCGTAAAGTGTACTAAGATTACAGGCTCAAGACTATTGGCTGCTGTAGAGTCCGATGTAGTCTTTCATGAACTTATCAGAGATCTTACAGCTTTCTGAAGGGGCTCTTCAGCTTCAGTTGGTGTATTGATTTGAATAATATAGGTTTTAAATGTCTTTTGAAGCCTGTACAACTTTGGAGGACCAGAGTGTCACAGTGCAGCATTAATGTATGTCTTCTGAAAAATCCACAAACCTTTCATCAAACTATCATCAGGATTCAAAAACATTACAGGTGTTCTTCAAGAAACCATCAGTGGTCTTTCTGAAACACTGACGGTCCCTCCCAGCTCTTTCACTTCCCACTAGATAACCCTCAGACAGATAAATAGGTCTGGGAGTTGGTTTTATGAGGGCAGTTGCGAGGCGTTGAGAGGATATAAATTCGTGTGTTGTCCCGCGTGTGGCTCAGGTGGTTAAGAGCAGCGCCTCGCGTCCTAAAAGACCGTTGGTTTAATTCCCAGCGGGTTGATGCATATGGAAGCAGTGGGTGATTATTGCACTGCAAAGAAGTCCAGATGTGAGAGGGAGGAGACTGAGGGGAGCTGAGGAGCAGCACTTCCTCCTCGTTAGGCCGAGTATTGAGCCGACGTCCCCTGTTAGTAGTCAAGCAATTATGGAGGGAAACAAGTCATCAAATTGCCTTCTGAACTGACTCGTGGGGGATTTTTATACAGCGTCTGTGAGATGCTGAGTGATGTCGAGGTAAATCACTCACGAGAACAGTGACGGGAGTGTGTCATGAAAAATGTTAAATGATGATTATCTCACTGACTTTATGATTGAGCTCAAAGAACCCACAGTTTCTGTCATCAACGCCTTGTCTCAAGTGTGATGTCACGTTGGTTGTAAGTCCCTCATATTGGTGATCATTGAGCTCATTGTTGTGGTCTCTAGAAAGATAACTAACGAACTGACTTCTATTAAGATGATTTTGTTTCCTAACTCACCAAGCTTTTTAACACTAGGGCTGACAACTGATTAAAATAGTAATAAATAATAGTAAAATAGTTAATCACACATTGTTTTCTTTTCAAAATGTACCTTAAAGAGAGATTTGTCAAGTATTTAATACCATGTCAGCATAGGAATGGCCAAATAAGCTGCTTTATTCAAATGCATGTATACATTTATTGTATTTATATTATTGGAAATCAATTGAAACAATGACAAATATTGTCCAGAAACCCTCACAAGTACTGCATTTAGAATAAAATATATGCTCAAATCATAACATGACAAATTGCAGCCCAACAGACGTCAACAGTTGTCAGTGTGTCATTGTGCCGACTTGACTATGACTTGCGCCAAACTGCATGTGATTATCATAAAGTGGGCATGTCTGTAAAGGGGAGACTCGTGGGTACCCACAGAACCCATTTTCATTCACATATCTGGAGGTCAGAGGTCAAGGGATGCCTTTGGAAATGGCCTTGCTAGTTTTTCCTCACCAAAATTTAGCGCAATTTGGAGCATCACTGAGACTCTTAAGCAGCAAGCCAGTATGACATGGTTGGTATCAATGGACTCCTGAGGTTTTGTAGTTTCATATGATACCCGTATCTTCACTCTAACATTAAAAATGAAGTTGCATTTATGCGTTACGGAAATTAGTGGCGTTAAAGTGGGCGTGTCTGTAAAGGGGAGACCTGTGGGTACCCACAGAACCCATTTTCATTCACGTCTTGAGGTCAGAGGTGAAGGGACCCCCTTTGAAAATAGCCATGCCAGTTTTTCCTCACCAAAAATTAGAGTAAGTTTGGGGTGTTATTTAGACTCGTTCCCGATAAGATGGACTCCTTTCTAGTTTCATATGATGCCAGTGTCTTCTGTCTAGCTTTAAAACTGAGCCCACTACAACCTGAAAATCACAAGTTGCGTTAATGCGTTAAAGAATTCAATGGCATTAAAACAAATTTGCATAAAGACATTATTATCATGTTAACTTTGACAGCCCCAGTAAATACATTTGTACAATTATTATTATTGCTATAGTGTTGGTCTATATTGTTTAGGGTCTGATCGGTGACTTTTTGCCGTTTCAAACAAAACCAGACAAAACCAGATAAAAAACATCCAGACTTAAAAGTTATAAACCGATATGATCACAGTAGTTTGTGGTTTGAGGTTTGAGTAAGCTAATCCTTTTATCTTTTCTTACACTTAATCATGTTTTTTTGTTGTTTATCTTTAGATTTTTTACTTTATGATGTTTTCCTCTCTGGGCTCTGATATGCCCCGCCCCCCTCTCTGCTGTTCTGAGCATGCTCATTGGAGCGTTCCTGTCAAAGAGTCCTTTCATGCTGCAAATCTGCATAAGCTACAAGACGACAAGATCACACACACACACACACACACACACACACACACACACACACACACACTCTCTAAAAACACACAGCTCCTTCCTCGAAACACTTACTCATGTCACCTTTGGCCCAGACACTCAACAATAACACCAGTCTTTGTCTCTCTCTCTCTCTCTCTCTCTCTCTCTCTCTCTCTCTCTCTCTCTCTCTCTCTCTCTCTCTCTCTCTCTCTCTCTGTAACTGATACTACTCACTCCACCTCAGGTGAGGGTTTCTCAATCGTTTCCATACTGTCAACTTTTTAGGGATTTTCATTGAGTTAAATCCAAGAATGTCAGCTAGAAACACAAGATTATATGAGACCTGTTATTTCCTGAAACTAGGACTGAACTGTAATTAATGACAGCGTTGAAATATTCTGAGGCTCTGTTATAAACTTTTTTTTGTATGAACAGATAAAGTTAATTCTTGGCCTTGGAGATGACAGATAAGAAAATTATTTTATGGTCCATCACTTAATATTTTATCACTGTCTCAAGTCTGCATTATCTTTATTTCTTATTATTGTTTAATACTTTTATTGCAAACTATTAATGAATTATACATCCACAAAATGTCCACTATATATTTGCATTTTTTTTTACCTACCTACCTTTTCTCCTTTGTGTTTTATACACCCGGTGATACAAACAGAATATAGAAAAATTCGTAAATAGATAACTGAGGGTAATATACAGTATATATAGTTGTTGAATATAGTATAGTTATTTTCAGATTAGGTAACGCAAGTTCCATGCCTGCTGTTGATTTTTATGCCATACAGAAATGAATGGAAACCAATTGCTGCCTGGAACAAAAGGAAAAGATAAGATAAGATAAGATATTCCTTTATTGGTCCCACAGTGGAGAAATTCAAAATGCATGCATTTGAAAATAGTCTGCAAAAATGACGCTACATATTCCTTTTTTGTAAATAAGATGGTAAAACATGGCAAATTATATTCCTGACATAACATATTGACGTGTTAAGTTGTGCCTAATACATTTTTAATGGGTTAAGGGAGGGCTGAGGTCTCGTTTTATGTTCATGTTATTCAGTTCAAAATACTGTATTTGTCCCTTAAGGGGCAGTTTGAGGCAAACAAGTTATTAATATAGATAATTAATTTATACACATAAAAAAACTTAATCTAAAATTACAAATATGATAATGTTAGAGAGCTGAAAATACACCAGTCTATAGTCCTGGACAAAAATATCCAACCCCACAGATGTTTAAAGACAAGGTAATGTTGTGTCTTTGTTTATGATATTGCCTGTGTATATATTTTCTATATATTAAAAGTGCAGTACATCAGAGCTGAAATTCAAGTCATATTATGTCAGAAGCTGCTGAGTGGAGAGTCCCAGACTCCTCCTATTCACAACTGGTGATGAAGGCTGGAGGATGAGGAGGATTGAAGCGTCTCTCATCCCGCCTTTGTGCGACTTTTATCAGGACGAGACGGCTGAAGCCTCCTTTTAATTTCAGTAAGAGGATGGAGGATGGGAGAAGGGAGGGAACGGGAGAAAGGAGAGAGAGGGGGATGATCGGGGCAATGACAGACACTGTGCAGAAGCTCATGAAACATTGATGAGGTGGAGGAGGAGAAAAAAGAGGAGAAGAGGAGGGAGGGAGGAGTGGATAAACACCTTTTAGACTGACGGAGAGAGACAAAAAGGACGGTGAGGGATGAGGGATGACGGTGTGTTTTGGACATTTTTGCGCTTTCCAGATCATTTTAGACGAACCCCCCACGCTGTTAATCCTCCCCCCCCCACCCCCCCCCACACACACACAACACACACACACACACACACACACACACACACACACACACACACACATAGAGCTCAGGGGCTCCCAAACCACCAAGATGTCTGCTGATTGGCTGACTCAGGACAACACAGGAAAAGAGGGGGATGATGGGAGCAGAGGAGCAGAGAGGGATGATGTTATTGTTTTGGAAGCATGGCTGTGTATGAGCCGTGTCAGCAGCGTGCGTGATTTGATTTCACAGGAAAGCTAGTGTGTTTTAATCATCAATCAATTAGGATTTATCAGTGTTTTACAGCCTTTTGTCACAATCCATAATTCCAATGTGAACTGAAGTAAAGCCCCACCCACCCTGAATTTCAAAACAAAGGATTGGAGGCTGCTATTGGTGGACAGGACATGCTGCTATTAAATGTTTGTGTACGTCAATGTTAATGCAGACGGAGATTTTTCAGATAGGAAATAAATTCTGTTTTTCTTCTATTATTCAAACTCTGCCATCAAATATCATTTAATGTCTTACCCACAGAACCCATTTTCATTCACATATCTGGAGGTCAGAGGTCAAGGGATGCCTTTGGAAATGGCCTTGCTAGTTTTTCCTCTCCAAAATGTTGCGCTGTTGTTGGGCATTATTTAGACTCCTTAGCGACAAGCCCGTATGACATGGTTGGTACCAATGGATTCTTTTGGTTTTCTAGTTTCATATGATACCAATATCTTCACTCTAGTTTTAAAGCTGAAGTTGCATTTCTGCATTATAGAAATTAGTTGTTTTAAAAGGAATTAACTAGTTATTATTGCTTTAACTATGACAGCCCCAATTATTAAGGAAAATAGCCAAAATGTTGCTAAGCTATATACATACAGTTGCAACAAAAGGTATATGAACACTTGATTACTTGGATTTCTGCATAAATTGGTCATAAAATGTGTTCTGATCTTCATCTAAGTCACAACAATAGACAATCACAGTCTGCTTAAACTAATACCACTCAAAAAAATGTTTTCATGTTTTTCTTGAATACAACATGTAAACATTGACAGTGCAGGGTGGAAAAAGTATGTGAACCCCTAGGCTAATGACTTCTCCAAGAGCTAATTGGAGCCAGGAGTCAGCCAACCTGGAGTCCAATCAGTGTGATGAGATTGGAGGTGTTGGTTAAAGCTTCCCTGCCCTAAAAAAAAAAAAAAAAACATCAGTTTTGAGTTAGCTGTTCTCAAGAAGCATTGCCTGATGTGAACCATGCCTCGCACAAAAGAGCTCTCAGAGGACCTACAATCAAGAATTGTTGATTTACATGAAGCTGGAAAGGGTTACAGAAGTATAGCTAAAATTCAGTCCTGTTGCTACTCTCCCTAGGCTTGGTCGTCCTGTAAAGATGACCGCTAGGGCGCAGCGCAGAATGTTCAAAGAGGTGAAGAAGAATCCTAGAGTGTCAGCGAAAGACTTACAGAAATCTCTGGCACATGCTAACATTTTTGTTGACAAATCTACAATAAGTAAAACATTAAACAAGAATTGAGTTGATGGGTGGACACCACGGAGGAAGCCACTGCAGTCCAAAAAAAACATTGCTGCAGATTTGAAGTTTGCAAAAGAGCTCCTGGATGTTCCACAGCTCTACTGGTAAAATATTCTCTGGACAGATGAAACCAAAATTAAGTTGTTTGGAAGGAACGCTATGTGTGGAAGAAGAAAGGCTCAGCACACCGACATCAAAACTTCATCCTAGATGTGAAAAAAGATGGAGGGGGCATCATGGTTTGGAGCTGCTTTGCTGCCTCAGGGCCTGGACGGATCACTGTCATTGACGGAAAAACTAATTCCTATATTTATCAAGACATTTTGCAGGAGACCATCTGTCCGCCAACTGAAGCTCAACAGAGGATGGGTGATGCAACAGGACAACGAATCAACAGAATGGTTTCAGCAGTAGAAAATAGGCCTTCTGGAGTAGCCTGACCTCAGCCCGATTGAGATGCTGTGGCATGACCTCAAGAGAGCGATTCACACCAGACATCCCAAGAATATTGCTGAACTGAAACAGTTTTGTAAAGAGGAACGGTTCAAAATCCCTCCTGACCGTTGTACAGGTCTGATCTGCAACTACAGGAAACGTTTGGTTGAGGTTATTGCTGCCAAAGGAGGGTCAACCAGTTATTAAATCCAAAGGTTCACATACTTTTTCCACCCTGCACTGTGAATGTTTACATCTTGTGTTCAATAAAAACATGAAAACATATAATTTATTATTGTTGTGACTTACATGAAGATCAGAACACATTTTATATGCAGAAATCCAAGTACAGTGAACCCTCGCTATAACGCGGTTCACCTTTTGCGGCTTCGCTGCTTCGCGGATTTTTTTACAGTGCATTTATTGTGCTCTGAATCCTGATTGAAAAAGAAAGAGTGCCAACAACTACCCATAACGATGTTCTTCTCTCGGAGAAAGACTCCTGCGCAGCCTGCAGTTGAAACAGACGCTACAGCGCAGCGGAGTGAGGACAGAGAGGCTCAGCTGGAGGGACTGTGAAATACGCGAGTGACAATGTTTCCGACCTTGTATTCATTACTATACTGTCCTGTATTCAAATTATTGTTTTACAATACCGTTCTTTAAACTATCATAGTTATTTGTAAGAAAACGTTAATATTTTTATTTCTTAAACAAATTTTGGGCCTGAAAACAGGTTTTGATTTTTGGTTTCATTCTATAGTACGGTATTGCATAAAATAATAGTTAAAAATAAAGCTGACTACTTCACGGATTTCACCTATCGCGGGTTATTTTTGGAACGCAACTCCCGCGATAAACGAGGGTTCACTGTAATCCCAAAGGGTTCACATACTTTTTCTTGCAACTGTATCAATTATTAATGCAGGTACTGCAAGCCGAAGGCTACTGAAAGCTATTCGATATTGATGGATGTGTGTGGCAGTCTGATGCTGTTTCATTAGCATTACAGTGACACCCACAAGCCCTCAGATTTTCCTTTCTCTGCGATGAGGAATTTCAGTCATCCACCATTGAGCAGTCACTGTTACGAGGTTAACATGGTCACTGTAATGAAGAAAAGTTGATTTATATCGACACCATTTTATTATTTGGTGGCTGACAGTAGAGCGCTCTGTGAGGCAATGCTGACAGCGATGCTGAAAAGCCTGTTTGTTTGTTGATGAGTTTCGAAAAAAGCAGCATGATGGGAAGGAAGGAGGAAGGCATGGAGTCTTTCTTCAACTGTGAACGGAGCAGCAGGCCACCAACAATCACACACACTCAAACACACACATGAAATTAACTCAACTAAAGCTGTTCAGAACTCAGCTGATTTGAAATCGAGCGAGGTGGATCCAAAAGGTTTGGCCTGAGCAGGTGTGACAATTGTATGATAGGTTAAGAAAACAAGTGTTTGCATGATGTCAGAGAGTGATCTTATCTCTGGTCTTGTTTTGTGATGACAGCAGGAATGTGAATGTGAGATGGGCCTGGCTGTGCTTCCTTGAAGGATGTATTACTGTGTGACTGTAGCTGCTTTTCCTCAAGGACATAAACAGATACTGTACGCTTAGTGTGTGCGTGCATGCATAAGAGAGGCCGTAAATTGCCACAACTTGACCAAATATTGCTGAAGGTCTCAATTTTTTTTTAATTTTTTTTTTAAGGTTGCGTACAATCTGTTCACACATTGGCATTAAAAAAACATTTATACACATGTAAAAGGTTACAGTCCCTTTAAATGATCAACATTCAGAGACACTTTAACTGCATTAATGAACGTGTAGTTTGAATACTTGAGGCTGGACCTGGACTCAACTCAAATAAACTCTAAAACAGTTGAGGCTGAAAATGACACTGAGTCAACAGGACATCTGGTTTCAGTCAGTTTAACAGTCTGATAATCAGTCAGTCAGTGTGTTCAGCAGCTCTCAATAGTCCTCTGTTCCTAATTCTGGCTTCACTTTCTCCTCCGATGGGAATACACTGCAGCACTGTGTGTGTGTGTGTCATTCACATCCATTCATTCAGAATCAACTCTCATATTTCACACAATGACAGAGGTCAGTGTGATTGGCTGAGCCTCGGGCAGACTCAGTATTGTGTCATGCGATTGGTTGAAAGGATCTGCCGACCTCCTGCTGCTGGATGCTGGATATTAAGGAACTGTTACTTATAGGTTTAACTTTCTAGATTTAGTTAAATCCTAACCATTCAAACTCATTTAGCACCTTTTTCCACATGATTCGTCAGGTCAGCCTTTACTCTAAATGTCTCTTATTGGCTAAAACTATTTTGTTCCTGCTGGAAATGGATGTCTAAATCCTCTCGAAAGCGTTCTACCATAGCAGAGCTACACTGACACCCCTGTCCACAGATATTATACAAAACAGGATTAGGCACAATATGCTCTTTTTATTGAAGGAAACCATCAAAGGAAACTCATGATGCAGATTATGTATTTTCAAGCAGAACTATTCTCCCAAGAAAAATAACTTGCATTATTCATTTAATGTTGGCTCACCACAGCCTATGAGCTGTATTATATTGGAAAAATGAGCAAAAATAGAACAAAAATAAGTGTAAATAGTGAGTCAATGCGGGCAGATACTCTACATATCTGTTACATAATGCTTTTTTGGTAATTTTCCATTTAAGGTGAATCTCAGTTTCTTTATTAGAAAACACATCATGACCTCCGTGGTTGAAAGAGGGAGGGCCAGGCTAATCGGGATTAATCGTTGAGTTAACAATGAAGCAAATACTACAGTATTCGACTGATATGAAGTCACATATAAACACAGAGTAAGGGTAATATTTGGAGGCCTCCCTGCTCCTCCTGTGGGAGATCAGGAATGCCGGAATCTTGGAATTGCAAAACTGGAAGTGTGTATTTTGATAAGGTTATGTGATCGCCGGTGTGTGCGTGTGTGTGTGAGCATTTGACTAATGTCATGCGATCCACTGTGAATGGCCCAGAACTGGGTTGGATTTGGAAACGCACCACAGACGTGGGAGACTGAACAGAGTGTGTGTGTGTGTGTGTGTGTGTGTGTGTGTGTGTGTGTGTGTGTGTGTGTGTGTGTGAGACCCTCTGTTAGTGGAAACAGATGTTTGATATGTTCGTCCTGTCTAAAGCACACAGTCTACAGTCTTGGCTCTCTTCCTCTCTCGCTCTGACGCTTTTTTTGTCCTAAGCTGGCGACACGCCGGGCCGACATCAAAGAACTAGCGGCAACGAAGGCCACCAGCTACACCGCCTCGCATTGCCTTTGACTTGACCAAAAAGGCTGCGCCTAAACACACCGCAAAGATGGCAGCCAACGGCCAACTATCACGTACGTTTTGCGCCCGCGTGAGGTGAAATAACTCTGCACGCCAGCAGACGGCGGTGGTCTGTATTCGCCATTCAGGAAGGGAAACCTGAAGACCGAGGACGGCGACTATGCAAACTGTTGTTATCCGTACATGAAACTAAGAGGCCTTTGCTGACCATTTTCACACCACTTAGCTTCATCCAAGACGACCATGTCACTGTGAAAATATCTGCGTTGGAATAGTCAGATGAGATGAAGATGAAATAGGAGAAGAGTCTCCAGTGTTTCCTCTTAAATTTACTGGTTATCCTGCTCCCCTCACCTCCATTTCTCTTCTCGCGCACTGAAGTTGAGCCGCCAATCAGAGTGATTTCTCTCACCGATGAGCCCTGCCGGCAGCATGTTGAATCGGCGAAAAATCTTCAAACACGGGCAGACAGGAGGCCGACCGTAAGCTTGGTGTGTCGGGGCCTTTAAAGGGCCATTCTGTGTCTCACCTGAGCCAAGCTCGGATGCTAGTGATAATTCTCTAATCTTTTAGTCTCTCGTCACTCATTCTTTTAGAACAACATGCAAAACAGGAAGTAGGCTTGTTATTTTTAGCTGACAAAGGCTGGTGCTTCATTTTAAATGACAGACGCTGCTGGAAAGAGATTATATCAACTGCAGATAATTAATGTTGTTTTCTGTAACTTGCCAAAAAGCCTAAATTAAACTTGTCTGTTGTCTTGTTGTCTCTGCAAGCTGGCGTCTGTACTGAGCCAGAGCTCATTTGTGAGTATAACAAGACTCGGTTAAAGCTAAGTGTGTCTAGACCGGGTACGGTCAGTCTGTGAATTTGTGGCTAAATTGCTACACAAATAGTCGGTATTCATGTCTGTAATGTTAAATCCAGTTATTGTACATGTCCACAGCCTCTGTCCTTTCCACGTTTCCCATGTCTAAGTAGCTGTGCAGTGCATTTTGGTAGTGTGGCGGCGCGATTCGAGAGACGGGGGCGTCTTCGCCCCCGTCTTCATTTGCATGCAAGTTGAGGTCGAAGCTACTTTATGCAAATCAGGGGCGACCGGCGCGACTCACCGCCTCTGGAAACTCCCCAGAAACTTTTAAATTAATCGCTGTCCATCCAAAATAAAGACAGATTCAGCAACTGTGGGGCTCGCTTCTCACGTAACTGTTTTTGTGATACGATAGAAGAAAGTTTCCAAGCGAGCTGCCACGTAGGTTCCGGTTTGAAAGCTGGGAGCAGCAGCCCACGAGCAAAGGACATTGGTACTCTTTGTGATGAGGGAAAGCGTTTGTCCAATCAGGTGCCTGGAGCATTGTGTCTGGTGGCTGCCCATCAACGCTGGAAAGTTTGGCAGTTAAGGGCCTTGCTCAAGGGCAAGATGGCAGTGTTTTCATTTCCTCTGTGAAGTTTAAACAAAACAGACTTCAGCACTAGTCGGTTAATTAACATATGCAAACAAAAAGTCACTTCCTTACACTTCAAAATAAAAGCATTTGCTTTTTATACTTGCCTAAGTAATACTGAATTATTACCATCAGCAGGCTTCTCATATTTAGTTGTAAATAATATAAATGTTACGTTTCAGCAGCATTCATTACATTATTTTAGGAAACAATTCACAATATATCAAGGGAAAATTTGCCAATTTCACACATGCACATGTGGGACATTATGTCCACGTTTATCCCAAAGAGAAACTGTCCTTCACCTCTTCGACGTGGATTTAAACTTCACGTGCATCAATATTTTGTTTATTTATGACTCTTCCCAAAGATATTTCACTGTTTTTTATGACAAGCTTCTCACCCACCATCCTCCTCCTCTTGTGTCTAATCTCCACTTCTGGGGTTTATAGTAGGCGTGTGTGTCTGTGTGCGCACACTCGCCCGTGCACGTTAACACCTACGTAGAAGCGGCTGTTAGTCATTATTGGATGAGGGAGTGAACATTAAAAGCATAACTAACTGTTCAGACGTTTCCCCCAAAATCCCCCACCAACACACACACACACACACACATACACACACACACATACACGCGCACACACACTTACAGAGGATGTGTTGGTGGCGGCGTGGGGGCGGGGCTTCTGTCTCTTGTTTATTTGATGGTCAGGCTGTCTTCAGTGATGACCTTGACCCCTGACCTTAACCTAATCTATATATGATGATAGCAGCTGATTGGTGGAGCCGGCTTGGTTTGATCACAGCTGGGGAGGAGCACTGCCCGAAGGCCCAAAGGCCCAGTTCAGGACAGACATATGTTGTTTCCTGTTTGTGGGTTGAAAACCCTCAAAGCGACCATTTCTCCACTTCAGTCTCTTTTAAAAAGTTTGTTCCCTCTTTTCACTTATTATCACTTATTATCTAGAGACACAGAAAAGCTTCACTGCAGCTGGATCAGGTTCCTACTTCCTTTCTATGCTTCCTTTCCCACCATTCTTCTTGCTTTCCCTCCTTTCCCTTCCTCTCTTTTGTTGTCTCTCCATTTCCTTCCTAATGTTTTTTCCTTCCCTTTTCTCTCATCTTATGATTTCCCTTCCTCGTTTGCTCTTCCATTTCCTTTCCTCCTCTCTTTCTATTCTTTCCTTCACTTTCTTACTATTCTTTTCTCACCTCTTTCGTTCTTTGCCATTCTTTTGTTTGCTTTCCTTACTTTCTTTTCTTTTCCTCTTTTGTTTCTTTCTCTCCTTTACTCTCTTGCTTTTTCTTTCTTGCTCCTTCCTTTGCTAATCTTCCGTTTTCTTTCCTTTCAGTGTTCTCTCTTCTGTTATTCTCTCCTTCCTTTTCTTACTCTTTCATTGTTCCTTTCTTTTCTTTTCATTTCCTCTCTTGCCGTTTCTTCCTTAATTTCCTCTCTCACTGTTCCTTCTTTTCCTTGTCTGTACTTTCCTTTCCTTTCTTTTCTCCCATCTTTCTACTTCTTTTTAACACTCTGAAGAAAGACATGGATTACTTTTTCATTTTAGGATTTTTTTGTGTGTGTGAATTAAAACGGTCCAATTTGAATATAATATTTATGAGCCGACAGCAGTAACAAGCAGACATTTTCTTATCTGCTTGTGTTTATATCTGTGTGTGTGTGCGTGTGCGTGTTATGAACTCTGTTGTGAATTTTTGTCATATCACAACCTTGACTTCCCATGATGCATTAACAATTGTTCTGTTTGTGTGATTTATGAGAGTGACACATTCACATGCTGATACGTGGAATGATGCCCCTCACATGATGTCCAGGCTCTACATTCCTGTGTGTGTGTGTGTGTGTGTGTGTGTGTGTGTGTGTGTGTGTGTGTGTGTGTGTGTGTGGGTGGGTGGGTGGGTGGGTGTGAGGCGCTCATCTAAAGTGGGTGGAGACATTGATTTTTTGGGGGGGTTTTTTTGTCCCAGCAGAGACAAACAAGGCTACACCCTTGTCTGGCCTGTGTGTGTGTGCACGTGTGCGTGCATGCGTGTGTTTCCTCAGGCTCAGGTTAAGGTCATCTTCCACTGTAATTATGTGTGTGTGTGTGTGTGTTATTGACCCACAAAGAGACACTCCATCAATACATCACTGTCTCCTCTCTAATGAAACAAACACACACACACACACACACACACACACACACACACACACACACACACACACACACACACACATTGTGCTGTATGTTGTGGATTCAGCAGTACCCATAAAGCCAGAGCAGGTAATTGAAACCATTGACATTGAGTTCTGCTTTGCTTGTGTGTGTGTGTGTGTGTGTGTGTGTGTGTGTGTGTGTGTGTGTGTGTGTGTGTGTGTGTGTGTGTGTGTGTGTGTGTGTGTGGCTCAGCATTAGCAGGTGAGACTGCTTTATTTAGCTCAATGCTAACAGTCACCTGAAATGACTTTTGTCCAGCTGCAGCTAAAATGTATTTTCAGTATTGGTTAATCCACCAAGTAATGATTTAGTCTGTTATTATAAAGGCTCAAAATAATGCTAAACATTAATGCTTGACGTTGATAAGCCGTCAAGGTTTTATTCTGTCATAAAACAACTGGGAACTAACAGTACTGGGAATAGAGTACAGCAATAGGAATGGAGGGCAGCACGGTTTATTCATTGTTCACTAGTGTTGTCACAATACTAACATTCTGACAGTAAAAATCTACAACATTGGGGAGAGTAATGGAATAATAGATGACCGATCAGAGAACTTAAAATGATTTTATTATTATTTAAAACTGTTTAAATGTAAAAATATATTAATTCAAAAAATTCAATGCTATGCAGTAATGTGATGCCAACTATACTTAAGGTTATGTGATGTCTTTGATAGTTAATTTTATATTGGCATTTATTTTTGATAATGCACACACATTTACATCAGTATTCAACCTGTCTATGTTTAGATATATTTTTGTTCTAAAATGGAAAAACTGTAAATTTCCCCTTGGGGATCAATTAAGTATTTATGTGTTTAATAGGCCTTCAGTCTCCTCTTTTTTTTTTTTTTTTTTTGGCTGCTGCCATCATGTGTTACATCATCAGTGAAGACCAATGAGCCGTCCTTGAAGAAGCCACACAAGCCCAAGTCATGACATTACCTCCACCATGTTTAAGATAAGATAAGATAAGATAAGATAAGATATTCCTTTATTAGTCCCACAGTGGAGAAAGAAAGTAGTTTCACAGATGAGCTTGTATATTGGGATCATGAGCAGATCCATAAGCCTTTCCATCACTTTGGTTCATCTTTGGCTCATCAGTCCATAAAATTTTGTCCCAGAACTTCTGAGCCTCGTCTCTGTATCCCCATCTTCATATTGCTAATGAGTGATTTGCATCTTCTGGTGTAGCCTCTGTACTTATGTTCCTGAAGTCTTCTGTGAATGGATCGTGATACCTTCATTCCTGCCCTCTGGAGGTTGTTGGTGATGCCAGCGATAGTTGTTTGTGCAATGGATCTGATAGATTTTCCATCTTCTCTCAGCTTATTGCTTTTCTCCCATAGACAGCTCTGTGGTCTTTGTGTTGGTTCCACCTTCCACGGGACACACCTGGGCAATAAAAGTGTCACATGTTCCAGTGATGTTGCTCACTTGAGAAATGGGAGTTCAAACAAACGATGCTATCTTCTAAGTTGTGTAACAGATCTAGATGTAAATACCTAGAAATAGAAGCTGGAATACTGATCTCTTGTCTCATATTCAACTTTTGATGTCAAACCCAAATGTTTTCAGTGTACAGCAAAAATAAAGGAATCTGCCTCACTGTTCCAAAAGTTTTAGAGGACGCTGTATATCCTCAGTGTGTAGATGGTCCCTTACATCTTCAACTGCTATACTCTGATTTACTCTGTACATTTTAAATAATATTCATGTACTATTCCATTTTAAACATTTTAAACACTTCATATATCCATTTCTCAGCATCCATATTATTTACTCTATTGTTGTACGTATATTGTAATATAAATATTTATTATGTATTTCTATTTTTCTATTTTTATTGTTATATATTGTACAGTGCACATATGTTTACATATTTATTTCTATGTATGTAGGACTTTTTTTTTTTTAGCAACCGTAGTTCAGAGCTCCCAACAGAGCAGCATCTTTGAATATTGATGGTAGAGCTGACACACACACCCATGATCCAACCCAACACACACACACACACACACACACACACACACTAGGAGCCCCTGCTCCATGAGTGTAGTCGAGCAGTTTTTGTGTGTCTGTATGTGAGTATAAACATGTTTCCATGCTGGGACGAGCATCTGCTTCTTTTTCAGCACAGGAAGGGGAAGCCCCACACACACACACACACACACACACACACACACACACACACACACACACACACACACACACACATACATACAGAGAGAGGCCAAATATCATATACTGAACACACACTCCCCTGTGTGTAGAAAATGCAGGAGGAAGCAGCATGAAGACAGAGATAAGACACAATGCTAACCACAACACACAGCTGCTCAGACCAGCCCAGGAGGACAGAGAACACACACACACACACACACACACACACACACACACACACACACACACACACACACATATGTATTTATTATTGAAAATCAATCAATAACACAAAACAATGACAAATATTGTCCAGAAACCCTCACAGGTACTGCATTTAGCATAAAAAATATGCTCAAATCATAACATGGCAAACTGCAGCCCAACAGGCAACAACAGCTGTCAGTGTGTCAGTGTGCTGACTAGACTATGACTAGCCCCAAACTGCATGTGATTATCATAAAGTGAACATGTCTGTAAAGGGGAGACTTGTGGGTACCCATAGAACCCATTTTCATTCACATATCTGGAGGTCAGAGGTCAAGGGATGCCTTTGGAAATGGCCTTGCTAGCAACAAGCCAGTATGACATTGTTGGTATCAATGGACTCCTGAGGTTTTCATGTGATACCAGTATCTTCACTCTAACTTTAAAAATGTAGTTGCATTTATGCGTTTACGGAAATTACTGGCATTAAAGTGGGCGTGTCTGTAAAGGGGAGACTTGTGGGTACCCACAGAACCCATTTTCATTCACATGTCTTGAGGTCAGAGGTCAAAGGGACCCCTTTGAATATAGCCATGACAATTTTTCCTCTCCAAAATTTTGTGCAGGTGTTGAGCATTATTTAGCCTCCTTAGCAATAAGCCAGTATGAAATGGTTGGTACCAATGGATTTCTCTGGTTTTCTAGTCTCATATGATGCCAGTATCTTCACTCTAGCCTTAAAACTAAGCCTACTACAACTATAGTCATAATAGTCAAATCACATAATTCAACTTCTCCAAAAGTCCAAAAACTGGGTGAACTGTTTAAAAAGTTTGACACCTCTGCAAGTGTCGGAGTTAACTGAGCAGTGACCGACACTGATCAGCAGCACCCACAAGTCCAGGATTTCAGACTGCTACGCATGTTCAGCGTGTCTCGCTCCGTTCAGTCCTTCTGTGGACGACCGACAGATCGTAGACGGCGTCACGTCTTGTCCACATATTTCCAGCAGCTCCAGTTTGATATGAGAAATCCTCCACTGCAGTGTGTACGTGCTGAATGATAACGCTGCTGAATGCCAGTGAACACTAAAGTTATTGTCCTGCTCCAAGCTAACACACACCATCTGAAGGTCACGTATAAATCACTCAAGGGTTCTTATCTGTGTGTGTGTGTGTGTGTGTGTGTGTGTGTGTGTGTGTGTGTGTGTGTGTGTGTCCAGGTTCCTTCCAGAGGTGAAACAGACTTTATTCATGTCTCATTTTCAATTTATGCACTCTGACCCGACTGTTGTCCATCTTCTGTGTCAGGATGCAAACATTTTTGTTTTTTTTGTTTAGTGTAGTTACCCTTTAACGCTCCAACGGCCAGCTATTCTGTTTAGGTTGTTGCAGGCTGTTTTCAAGCTATAATGAAGAAATCATCTGAGACAAAAACATCTGGAATCCATTGGTACCATCTATGTCATACTAGCTTGATGGGGAAAACACTTGATAACTCTAAAAAGTTACGCTCAGTTTTGACAAAGAAAAGCACAATTAACACATTAACGCAATTTACATGGCATTGTCATTTTCAAAGGGGTCTCTTGACCTCTGACCTCAAGATATGTGAATGAAAATGGGTTCTGTGGGTACCCACGAGTCTCCCCTTTACAGACATGCCCACTTTATGATAATCACATGCAGTTTGGAGCTATAACTATGCAGTTTTGTGACTGCAGTATACTTTTTTGCTTATTCTAAACTGATGTTCGAATATTTCTGCATACTAAACAGTCTTGAATTACATAACTTGGGTATCACTGCAAAGCTTAGACTCTTGTGGATCCAATGAGTCCAACTGTATTAATATTTGATAATGTTAGTCCCCATAGTTGCTATTTTATTGTAGTAAGACCATTTTATTGTAGTGAGACCAATTTTTGAAACTTAACCTAGCTGTTTAAAATGATCTGTGGTGACTTCTAGCATGGGCTGCACGGTGCTGCAGTGGTAAGCGCTGTTGCCTCACAGCAAGAGGGTCGCAGGTTCGAATCCGGCTTGGGACTCTTCTGTGTGGAGTTTGCATGTTCTCCCCGTGCAAGCGTGGGTTTTCTCCGGGTACTCCGGCTTCCTCCCACAGTCCAACGACATTGCTGTTTAGGTTAATTGATGACTCTAAATTGCCCGTAGGTGTGAATGTCAGCGTGAATGGTTGTCTGTCTCTATGTGCCCTGCGATGGACTGGCGACCTGTCCAGGGTGTACCCTGCCTTCGCCCAATGCCAGCTGGGATTGGCTCCAGCCCCCCCGCGACCCCTAACGGGATGAGCAGTTGACGATGGATGGACTTCTAGCATTATCACAGCCTCATAAAACATTACAGCCACAAACTAGAGACCTAGAGCATTCAGAGGATGGATGGCTTTCCTTGCTAGATTGACAATAAGGGGGTTTCTGAGCAGTTAACACAACAGAAGTGCTCGCCATCCAATCACTGAAAAATGCCAATTCTTGCCGAAATCTCCAAAAGTCAATGGTTTTGATACCATATTACAGCATGGCTTTTTTCTATGGTGTTCCGTAAGGTCTTAGCGTCTTAATGTGGTATTCTCGAGGAATTATTGGTTATTTTTATGAATTCTCCAATGGTTAAAAAAATGGTTAAATTTAGCACCAAATCTGTGTGACAAATAGTGTCAACCCAAAAACTGCCAATTTATGAGACGTAATAAAGCATGGGGATGGTCATCATATACTTATATAATCATGTTCTATGCGCTTATACACTTTCACAATTTTTTGTTTTTCAATTTTATTTATTCGTTGTAATTTTTAAATAATGTCTCGAACAACTTGCCATACAGTGCAGAGCTGCATCTCAAACAAATCTTCAGCTTTCAGATGATGTTTTATTGTCATTCCAGAAGATGTTGATACATGAAAAGGAGCCAAATCAACTACTCAAGTCCCGGAATAAGAAATCGATAATGTACAGTAATAACTGGCTTAGAAGTCCATGTTCTCCACGTGAATGATGTCCAGGTGGACCCTAGATGAGAATGTATCATCAGTGGATCGGTTCTTCCTGTATGCGTACTGATGAGGGTCCACGTTGACGTCAGTGTTGTCCTTTATGTGGGCCATGACCAACCGTTCAAAGTACTTAATAAATTAGTTGTACGCCTCGTCTTTGTGTCATCAATTTATGCTGTTAAATGACATTGTAAGTTTTTGTGTTAATGCTGTGTTTGTGTCTAGTGAGTCATATGTACAACAAGTGGGGGAAAGAACTTGCATATATTTGACTTGGCCCATTATAATAAGAAATTGCCAGAAAAAGCAACTAAGCATGTCAGCTAAAATTCATCATTTGAGCTAATTAAAACCATATTTACAGTACAGTGTCTTTAACTCTCGCACAACCAACTCTGCGGCTGTCTTGAGTTGTCTGATGAAGTGCTGGGTCATGGCAATTTTTTCCTTTTGCTGCCTTCCATCCCGAATGAGGTAACATGAGACCACCTACACAAAGCCCATTATAATAAATACAAGATGTGTTGGTGTATTATAGTAATATTAGCAGCCAGATAAGAACTACGTCTTTGAGTTACAGTCTTGAAACTAGAGGATGATCTGAGCTATCCATGTTAAATACAGTTTCTTTGTCAATTGCATTACAAAATCCAGTGTTTCGCAGGTTCGGATCCAGCTTGGGGCCCTTCTGTGTGGAGTTTGCATGTTCTCCCTGCATGTGTTTTCTCCAGGTCTGGGAGTCAAAAGACATGCAGGTTAATTGATGACTCTAAATTGCCCATAGATATGAGTGGTGTGAATGGCTGTCTGTGTCTATGTGCCCTGCGATGGACTGGTGACCTGTCCAGGATGTACCCCTCCTTCACCCAATGCCAGCTGGGATCCCCCGCGACCCCTAGCAGGATAAGCGGTTGCTGATGGATGGATGGTATCAGATCAGTAGTGTGTACCAGCAGATACTGTATCCTGTGTCAGAATATCAAAATCACTAGAGGAGAAGTTGGAAACAGTGACAGAGAAATAAATATCTTAAAGATTGAAAGGGGTTAGAAGTGTCTGTGCTTGTGACATCAGCCTGCTGTGACCTGCGACATTTGACCTCTGTCCTCACTGCTGCTCACTCGAAATGTCCGCGGAGGACAAGACGGAGTCTGAATTTGTTGCTGTAGTTGTAAATGTTGTCTGGTTAAAAAGGAAAGTGACAGAAATCACCGGAGTGGAAAAATGCACATATTTAACAGCTGTGTGGGTGTGTGTTTATGCGGGGGTCACACCCTCTCCTCCTTGTGCAACTTCCTCCTTGCGACTGGGTCGTCATGGCAACTGAGCCAGAGTTCAGCTGAGGGAACACTGATATACTGTCACACACACACACACACACACACACACACACAGATGCGCATGCATGCACGCAAACAATAACCATCAGGCCTGTGGGATATAAACTAAGTTGTGTTGCAGACAGCAGGTGTGTGCTGTCAGACTGCAATGTGTGTGCTTGTGTGTGTGTGTGTGTGTGTGTGTGTGTGTGTGTGAGAGAGACAGAATATTTACAGCCGTGATTTAGATTTAGTCTGCTCTGACAGACAGGAAACCTCTCCCATATACACCAGCTTTTCAGGAACAATGAGCCAATGGGATGCTGAGAGCACACACTAACACACTCAGAGGAAACACATACACATCCAAACACACCATCAGGACTCAAACCTGCTGCTCTGACTGCCAGACGCTGTCATATTTGATTCACAGCAAGAGCGAAGCGAATATTCTCCTCGCTGTACTCCGAAGTGAGTTGGACCTCTGTTATCACCTGTTATCATTTGTGCTAGACGCGCCAGAGAAGGGGCTCGTCTCCACGGATACCATCAACTTTTCTCTCCGCCATTTCCGCCTTCGACCATGGAAGAAATAACCGCTGTCGCTGCGGTGCGCACGTCGTGCCTGGGTTCATAACATCACCCGACGGCGAACTGTATTCACATACAGTGCCGTTGCACCGACTGTGTCTGGCGAGACGCACATCGCTACTGCTGTGTGAAACCAAATTAAACAGATTGTGTTGTGATTAGATTGCAACAAATAGATCAACATGATGTTGATGTTGTGAAAAATCTGAATTCATGCTTTGTCAGGTCTGTCACACAGTCTTCTTGGCATAAATATGGCAGCGATGTTGTTGTTTCTACCATAGATAGTCTGTGGTTTTTACAGAGTTTGGTCCAGTCTCTCTCGCATAAGTTTTGCTAAAATGATACAACATAACTTAAAGTTCACTTACTAGCTTCTCCCAGAGCTTTCTATTTCTTCTCAAGCTCTGTCTCAGTGGACGGAGTTTCGCCTCAGATTGTCATCAACCCGTTGCATTGTGTTGCTTTCATGCCTCTCCCACTGACCACTGATCTCTCTGTCTGTCTCATCCAGATGAGCGCGAAGCGGTGCAGAAGAAGACCTTCACCAAGTGGGTGAACTCGCACCTATCCAGGGTTTCCTGTCGGATCACCGACCTCTACATGGACCTGAGAGACGGACGCATGCTCATCAAGCTGCTGGAGGTCCTGTCAGGAGAGAAACTGGTGGGTTTCATCACTTCGTTTTGTAAGGGGGGGCAGAGGGGGTGGCATGTCCAGACCAGGCTGATCATTATTTTTTACATACTGAAAGAGAAGCTGAGCTGAAGCCTCACACCTGAGCAGAAGGTTACAGTTAAAGGAACAGTTCAACATTTCAGGGAATCCTCTGGTTCTCCACATCTCTTGCTAGTAATTTTCCACTCATGTTTGAGTAAACCCATTTTGTCTTGATGGCACAAATTTGAATTGTGTTATACACAGAGAGAAACTAAATGAGCATATTGTTCCACCTTCTAAAGAGCACTGCAAAAAAATACATTTTAATAGAATTTCTTACATACAAATAAATTAGTTTTCCAGCAAACAATATGAATGAGAAAATTTTATGTTGTAGATGAGATCCTTCTCATTTCAATTCCGTCTATGAAAATGTTTCTTTATATATTTCAGGGCAAATTATAAAAAAGAATATACATTACATAATTATTTGTTGCTGAATCTCTTTGAATTGTACTCTTGTTTATGTACTTTAAGACATTATAGAATAGTTAGACGACTCCTACATTTAATTTGTGACTCATGCAACAGTTCTTTAGAGGACATTGCTCATTAAAGCTTCAACAGTGAAATAGCTTTTTTCATTTATGTGGCCTTCCCTCCCTGCCTTCACACAGACAGCTGTCGGGTGTCTTGACTCTCCCACTCTGCTTATCTGCTTGTTTGAACTCCGACGTTTATGTCTCTAACAATCAATAACCAGGAATCACCAAACTCTCTCTGTGTCTCTCTGTTGTACCTCAGTGTGTGTTGTTAAACTGGCAGCAGTTCAGTTATATGAACTTATATAAACTCATAACACCTTGGTTGGCACCATTTAACATTTAGTCCAGAGGACTAATAGATGATCTTCCAATAAAGCACTACTTGAGTTATTTATTTGTGGTGGATCATACCTTAGTTATGATAGCATGTAAACTTATATAAACCAGTGCTTAGTTATAGGATTTTCCGTGGATAATTTAATAAATACAGTAATACAAAAACGTTTTTTATTGGTTATTTACAGAAACAAACGAAACTATGACAACATCAATATATGCAGAGATACAAAATGTCAGCTTAAGTGTCCCGACAGCACAGAATGAAATAGGGGTGCAAGAAAATATCGATACACATAAGCATTGCAATATTATGTTTTGTGCGTCTTAAAAATCTGACAGCCCTCCGGGGGACCCAGCTACTATTCTGTCTTTTGGAGGTTGTAATAGGCTCAGTTTTAAAGCTAGAGTGAACTAATATGAAACTAGAAAACCTAAAGAATCCGCTGGCACCAACCATGTCATACTTGCACGTTGGGAAGAACGCTAAATAACGCTTCAGTTACATTAAATGTTGGCGAGGCAAAACTGGCGTGGCCATTTTCAAAGGGGACCGTTGACCTCTGACCTTAAGATATGTGAATGAAAATCAGTTCTATGGGTACCCACAAGTCTCCCCTTTACAGACATGCCCACTTTATGATAATCACATGCAGTATGGGGCAAAAAATATGCGTTTTTTTGAATGGAGTATAAGTGTTATTTCCGCCTATTCTAAAATGGTGTATTTGAATATTTTTGCATGTCGGGGTCCCTAAACAGTCTTGGAATTGCATAAATTGGGTTTCACTGTAAAGCTGAGACTCCAGTAAGCCCAGTTATATTCATGCGTAATGATATTAGTCCTCATGGTGGCCATTTCACATAGTGACTTTTTTTTTTTTAAACTCAGATTTTATATATATTGTTCTGTGTTCTATGACAGTTTTCCTAAAATTAGATTTAGATTTGCTCTTTATTGCCTTTCTAACAGTATCACAATATATTGATTCATTACCCCTGTATGATTCTTGCGAATGCACATTCCTACTATAAAAATTTTCTTCCAGCAGTAGATGGCTTATTTCTCTTTGGGTTAATAAGATGCTGTAAGCAGAGTCTGTAAATGTGTTTCCATCCACCACACATAAATGACACATAAATCACATAAATACATGAAACAAACAGAAATGTCATGTTCCCATCATGTTTCCAGTGTGGTTTTCATGAATGGATAAACACATTTCAGTGCAAAAAGTCCAAAAAAAACAGAAATAAAAGTCACAAGCTGATGTCTGGTCATCTCTTTGGCTTTCAGACAATAGGCAGCAGTGTTCTATATTTTGTCTAATAAATGATTATGTTAACTACAATTCATGTTTTACGGTGTGGTGGATAATAGACCTGCCCATTTATCTTCATTAACGTTCATGTTTACTTCCTGTTAAGTGGTTTAATAACTGGATAAACCTGAGATTGAATTAAAACCTGCCTGATGGTCTGACATACAGCAGAATCAGATCCTCAGCAGTTGAATTCATTCTACTTTTTCACTTGTGTGTCATTACCTCCGCCGAGGAGGTTATGTTTTTGCAGGCGTTTCTCTGTCTGTTTGTCTGTTTGTTTGTTTGACTGTGTTCAAGATAACTCAAAAACTTATGGACGGATGTTGATGAAATTTTCAGGGTGTGTCGAAAATGTGAAAAGGAAGAACTGATTTAATTTTGGGGGTGATCCGGAAGAAATCCTGGATTCTGGCTCTCTTTGAAATTTTCGTTAACATTGGGGTAAATGGGACCCAAAACTGTTTCTTAATATCTCTGGTAATTGTTGCCCAAAGCTCATGAAATTTGACTCAGGGATTTACAATGTGTACTTCTATCAAATCCCAAAGGCTGATCCAGATCTGATCCAGGATTTATAGCAATTTATATAAAAAATGTGGGTACTCTTACATTTTGGCTTACTGTGCATTTAATATTAGAGGTAGAGATTTCTAACAAGCGGCATCGTGTAGCTGAGACAATTCCGCATCTGAAGTATGTCAACGAATTCGATCTAGCTTTAATACTTGAGGAGATAGATCCAGAAGAAACCGCCAGGGGGAAACTATGGTGCTTAGCGGAGGTCTGCGCTCTCCGAGTGCTTTTCTAGTTAGTGCTGTTTTTGCCCCATTTTTCTACTAACTATTTAAAGTGTTTATTGACTGGAATATTTATTGAATCAGCCAAAGCTACAGCAGTCTGACTTTGATCAACAACATGTTTCAGCTGCATGTAGATTCAGATACATTGAACATGCATCAATTTGATATCTATATTGATAACATTCAGCCTCTGATTTTGCGCTCTCCCTCCCCATTCCACTTCACTTCAAAACATGTGGTTGCCAGTTTGTTGAACAACCGGCAAAACGTGTGTGTGTCTGCTCATAGTGCGTCTCTCTTTGACTCGTCCACTCACTCGCAACGCACTCACAACATTACGCTACTCTTGTACCAAATTAATATGTAAACGTGGATACCCGATAGTACCAAAGGTAGACTCACTGTCGACGCATCTAGGGGACCCACCCTATTTTTTCCCTGATAATGCTGCATTGTGAACAACAGATCAGTGTTGAAATCAGCAAGATGAGAGCTTGTTAATGGGAGGTGCCGTTGACTTACATCATGATGTGTTCAGGCTCTGTTCAGTAAAGGTGGTTATTGGGTGAATGTACATTTTAATGATGTCATGATGTGTTCAAATGTAATCTTGTAAAATATAGTTTTTGGTAGAGAATTGTGGAATCGCTGGTGTTGGTATCGACTACTAAATTTCTGGTATTGTGACATCCCCATTAGGCCGATGGGAACTGACAAAATGCTTAAAATGTGTTATTGTGGCACCAAAAGGAAACGGATGCACCTAAACAAAAAAGTTATTCTTGAGCCCTGACTCAGACTGACAGTCATGTAAAGGGATGCATCGTCGTGGTAGAGTAATGATGTCATTTTGCAACATGAATTAGTCATAGATTTAGGTTATTTTGTGCATTAGTGTTTCAAGATTCATGTATGGTATGATAATGTGAGGATATGGCGATCTAGTTTTAGTTAACGTAGCTTGTTGTCTAAGCAGTGGTGTGTAGTGCAGACTATATGACGTATATGGCGTCCATGTGGAGGTACAGTTACTGCCAATCTGCCATCCCCATGGCAATAACAATACATTACTGTTGGACTGGCTGAGCTTTGTCTTTCCTATCAGTCTTCCTACCAGGATGTTTGCTCTTGAAAAATGTTAAAAATCATTGAAGCTCTTTCCTCCAAAAAAAATAATAATAAAAAACAGCATTTAGAAATGTCTCCTGGCTGCTGTAGGCTGTAATGTTAGTCATAAAATATTTCTGTATGTCAGGAGACCTCTAAACTGAACTGAAAGTAGGATTGCTGTAACAGTAGACTGTGCTGCAGGAGGCTGTTCAGTCCTTTTTTTTTTTTTGTGGCGTTTCAGTCAAACACAGCTACAGCAGCTAGGAAGCTCATAAGATAGATAAGATAAGATATTCCTTTATTAGTCTCACAGTGGAGAAATTCTCATCCTAGACTTTACAGTTTTTAACAAGTTGATCCATCCATCAGCTTTCTGCTGCTACGTCACATTGGTTGATTAATTAGTAGGGATGTCAATTGGTTAAAATGTTTAATCACGATTAATTGCACACGATTTGCATGTTTTTATTTGTTCAAAATGTACCTTGCATGGAAATTTGTCAGGTATGTAATACTCATGGATGTTGATGCATGCAGGCAAATATGCTGCTTTATGCAAATGTATTCATGTAATTGCTCAGAAAAATGGCCGAGACGGTTTTTCTTCGGCAAAATTTTGCGTACGTTTGGAGTGTTATTTAACCTCTTTCGCAATAACTTTGTATGACATGGTTGGTACCAATGGATTCCTCAGGTTTTCTAGTTTCATATTAAAGAAATTATTGTCGTTGAACAAATTTGCATTATTATCACATTAACTGTGACAGGCCTATTAATTAGATCACTGAGGTTTCTTGTTATATACTGCTGGGGAAGCACTGAAAAATGTGATATGATAAATAAGTCTGGGTCATGTCATCCTTACTGGGTTTCCATCATCCATCCAGGATCGTGATCGCATTAAATTTTATTCTATGTGCTATTAAAAATGTCTAAAATGCTCTTAAATTCAACTTGGTGAACTCTGCAGAAACCCTAATGTATCCTCCTTACACACACACGCACACACACACACACACACACACACACACACACACACACACACACACACACACATTCAGGCTGTTTTTCTTGCTGTCTAACTCAAAGACATTTAAACTCGCTCAGACGGTCCCAGTTTCGCCACCCCCGCCTTGTGACTTCCAGCGCTACGAGCCAAACTCCCTTCTTCTTCTTCTTCTTCTTCTTCTTTTTTCTTCTTCTTCTTGGCCGTCTCTCCTCGGCTGTCCTCTCTCTGAGCTCTGCTGTCATCCGGCCTTTTCACAACCTGTCAAACACACAGAGAGAGAAAACAGCCACACAGCCATCCAGCAATTAGAATGCACTCTATTTTCTGAGTATCTCACACTTATGTTATACTTTATTTACTGTGTTACAGTTTTGGATGGCCGTTCTTTTTTGAGAGCCAGAGAATCTGTGGCATTTGATCGCTCATGGAAGAGGAAGTGAGGAGAGGAAAAGAGAGAGGGATAATGAGGGAAAAGGGATACCAGTGAAGTGGAGTGATAGTGAAGTGGTGAGCAGGATGGATGGAGGGGATAGCAGTGGGAGACAGTGCGGGGGGGGATGTCAGAGTTGTGAAAGAAGTCATTGAGTAACTTTGAGGGTTTACATGGAGCCAAAACGCCTCCAGGAGCAGCAGAAGAATCTGAGAACGAGCGGCTGTTTCCACACTGCAGACACACCATTTAAAGGAATATTCCAGTTACTTCTATCATAGCTTGGTCCAGGATTTTATGGGTTATTATGGCATTATTCAGTTAATTGGTGAGATCTGGGAACATGGTGACAGTTCTAAAACACTGATATGACCTCAAGATATGTGAATGGAAATGGGTTCTCTGGGTACCCACGAGTCCCCCCTTTACAGACATGCCCACTTTGGGGCAAGTCATAGTCAAGTCAGCACACTGACACACTGACAGCTGTTGTTACATGTTGGGCTGCAGTTTGCCATGTTATGATGTGAGCGTATTTCTATGCTAAATGCAGTACCTGTGAGGGTTTCTGGACAATGTTAATTTGATTTCCAATAATAAATATATATATACGTTTGTACAAAGCAGCATATTTGTCCACTTCCATGTTAAGAGTTTTAAATACTTGACAAATTTCCCGTAAAGGTACATTTTGAACAGATAAAATCATTTGCGATTAACCATGATTAACAATGGGCAATCGTGTGATAATTCACCATTAAATATTTTTGTTTGATTGTATGCCCTAGTTCTGATATAACTGATGCTAATACAGAATCTACCGTAACCTCGATTGTAGCGCAATCCAGCTGCCATGCGGGGTTACAGCAACGGAGCTCTGTGGCGCAGAGGAAGAAGATACATTTTAGGGTTTTATGGGATTTGTTGATAATGTGAAAAATATATATCATCAGCCTTTGGGTTCATTTCACTTTAAGGTTACACCGAACTGCCAGAGCCAATCAAAGGGATGCTAAGGCTGCTTTAATACAAAACTTAGCATGGAAGTATTGTTAAAGTCTACAAAACTAAACGCACCAAACAGTCGATGAAGGTAAAACAGTTACTGTTTGCTTTTATGGAGTATCGTGCTGATTTCTTTGTGGTTTGTTGGATCTGTGACTCCAGCCGACAACAGTCCAAAATGTCTCTGGTTTGAGTCCAGATCCTGAATCACAGAGTGACTTTTAGCCGGGCGGTGTTTATGTGTCTGTGTGAGGAAAAGCAAAGACGGCAGTGTTATTGTTGGACGGAGTCCTGGTTGTAGTTTGGATGGTCAGTGCTGGACAGAGGACATGTGGCGTGGACAGCCTGCAGGATGTAACATCGCCGCTCTGACAGCTCAGACATTTATTTTATCGTAGTTATTTATTATTACTGTGTTAAGTTTTATTTATATTTCAAAGAGCATCACCCTAAACATGTCAGTGTCTTCCAAAGGAATTATTTTGCACCACAGACCACCTGCAAGATCATTAAAAAAAATGCTTATGATATTATGATGATAATTAAAAAGTACAACAAAGGATTTTATTCTTGTTATAGTTTATAATGGAGCCTCACCTGAAATAAACTAGTCCACTCATTTCAGAATAAATTGTCAGACTTGTTCACAAAATATATAAAAATTGTAGATCAACTTATAGGCTACTAAATATGTAACATCACCATAATCTTTTGCAAAATTTGGAGAAAATTACATATTAAAAGTCAAAGAGGAGGCTGAAGCTAGTTTGATAATCACCAGCTGGTCACACCTATCTCCGGTACACACTTAGTCAAGTTGAAGTCAGGTTAAAGTTAGATATTAACCAGATGGACTTCATGTATTTATACCTCTGGATACTTCTGTATTTCATTGTTATTAGATTCGTGTTAATTTCATCAGTGCTCTGCTCCTCCAGAACATCCTGTGGCTTTAATCCTCACTCAGAGATAATACAGCGGCTGGTTAAAAAAATAGATGGTTTAAAAAAAAAAAAGATATTGCAGCTCTTTCATATAACAGTATGGATAGAACAGCCAAGCAGTAAGAGTAGAGGTACTAAAATATAATTATGACGTGCTTGTGCTTTTCCATTTCATGTTACTTTATACAGTACTTCTGTTCAATTACAATTACAGGGGAGGACATGATTTGTACTGCACTACAGTTCATTTTCAGATTAAGAGTTTACAACATAAAATATATTATAAGCTTATGAATTACAATGAATTGGCCTGTTTTTGGCTTGCGACCAGTACAAACACGCAGTATCTGCTTGTCGTGATTGAGTTATCCATGAGTTGTTAGCAGAGAGACAAAACTAGTCATTTCATGGGTTCTATCAAGCAGCGACCTCCAGTGCTGAAAAATGAAGCCAACAAAGTGCCAAAAACTGTGTTCCTCAAATGGCCACTTGAGGCTGGCTCCAAAAGTGAGTCGACCCCGCCGTGGGAGTCGACGCCCAGCTTTACAGCAGAAATAAACATGTTTACAGCCTGGTACAAAAAAGTTTGATTTCTATAGCTAATTTCTCCATTCATGACAACTGTATGGATGTAAAAAATTTTTCTATAACTCACTCATTTAAATGATATTACAGCGCAAAGGACCAGTGTTTAACAATTAGGGGGATCTATTGGCAGAAATAGAATATAATTTTTATTAGTATGTTTTCTTTAGTGTATAATCACCTGGAAAAAAAGAGTCATTGGCGTTATTGTTAACTTAGAATGAGCTGTTTACATCCACATAGGGAGTGGGTCCTATTCACGGAGTCCGCCATGTTTCTACAGTTGTCCAAAACGGACAAACCAAACACTGTTAACTTTTGTTGCTTGGGCCGGTGTCTAGCATTTACTCGCTCCCGTCCACCGCTCTCTCTCTCTCTTGCTTCACCACTCATTTCCCACTTACACACACAGTTTAAGCACTCTACTCTTACAACAACTGCTAGAGAGGGCCATAGTGGGCCCTTCAGAAACCTATGGGTGATGTCACAGAGACTACATCCATATTTTATACAGTGTGTAGTGTCAGGTCAGTAATTGTACAAATGATCCAGTATTTCACAAAAAATCAAAGATGTGAGAAAAGTCCAGAAACAAACAAAACAGAATTGTGTGTCAGAACTGATTTTTTTTCCCCCTCTTTCATTAAGATAAGATAAGATAAGATATTCCTTTATTAGTCCCACAGTGGAGAAATTTACAACATTATATTTACATTAATCATCTCATGACCCCTCAGATTTATCTGTTGATCCTTCTGATCCGTATAAAGCTAAATGTATATAAAGTATTAAAATTAGCTCCACCTGGATGCATCAATATTATCAATACAGTATTATAATATACAATGTGACACTAAACAGGGTCCTTCTATATAATGAGTACTTTGATTTTTCATGCTTTTTAATACAGCACTTTGACATGTAATGGAGTATTTTTACATTGTTGTATTAATACTTATTTGGCTCTGAGTACGTCCTCCACTTGTGACAGGGATGTACTGTAAACTGATGCTTTAACATCTGTTCTACCTAAAAACCCTGGTGGTACTCCTACTCGTCTCTCCCTCCTGAGGTTGAGTTCCTGTTGTTGTTTACTGGTTGTTTGTTGTGTAGCTGCAGAGCTGTCAGACCTGTCTGATGCAGGACTGGAGCTGAAGCAGGTTATCACAGTGAATGTAATAATAATATTCATCATATTTTAATCTGTCGGCTGGAAAACCTCAGAAGTGATGCCAGCACTTCCTGTCTGTCATCACAGTATCATCTCGCTTTTATTTTGGTTTTTGTTTGTGGACACCAAGTATCTCACCTTCACAGCTTTTTTTTTTCCAAAACTAAATCTCACCAAGATGATTTATTAGATTCGATTAGAGTTTTATTTTACTTCATTTATTACAGTCAAACTGCTAATTTCCAGTGAGTTTATGCAGTAGAAATGAAATACAAAGAGCCTGCCAGTAACGGTAATATAAGGTCTATAAGACGTTGTTTTGTCTATGATGGGATTTCTGAATGTTAATATCTAATATTTAAAGAATCTCAAAATTCAACAATCATTCCAGGTTTGATAATCTGTAAACTATTTTTTGTGTGTTTGTTTTTTGAGTCATGTTGTGAAACACTCATCACAGTATGTACATTACAGAAGAAGCTGGTTTTCACTTCCCAGTTCAAATCATTCTTGTGCAACTAAATATCTTAATATTTTTTTGTTTCTGGATCAATGTGCAGCAACATTTGGTTCATGGCCATAGTTTTGCCTAACATACATGTAAACCAGATAGATGTAAGATAAGATATTTTATTGCTATAAGTATTTAGATGCGTCTTCTGAGATTATAATTTAATAATATTGCTTAAGAAAAGCTGTTCTCTTGTATAATAAAACAAACTTTCACTCAACAAAGAACGCTGTCAAAACACAATCTGCTACTGTTTTCTTCTTTATCGTCATTTGGCAGCAGGAAGCAGTTCACAGATCTGGATTTTTGAAGGTTGTAAATAAACTGTGATTTTTTTTTTTTTTTTTCTGTTTCAGCCCAAACCCACCAAGGGTCGGATGAGGATCCACTGTCTGGAGAATGTGGACAAGGCTCTGCAGTTCCTGAAGGAGCAGAGGGTTCACCTGGAGAACATGGGCTCCCACGACATCGTAGACGGAAACCACCGCCTCACCCTGGGGCTCATCTGGACCATTATCCTCCGCTTCCAGGTAAGAGTCAGCCGCGCAAGTCTGCATCCCAAGATGAGGTAAATGCACTCAGTGACATCAGCTGACAGTGATGTGGGTCATTTGGTCCTTCACCTTCCATTTTCAGGCCCCATCTAAGCCATGATCTTCCTATAGTAAACCAGCAACTGTGATATTTTTGCCCCAGATATAGTGAAACAAACAAAGACAAACGTCAGATGAGACATAAATGGCACACTTTTTCAGTTTTTTGCATCTCAAAAAGTTAAATGAATCCATTGTGATCTAGGGTTAGCCTAATCAAGGGTTGCCTCTTCTCTGACACCGTGTTCCCTTGAGTTCAAGAGTTATTGTGGTATTTAGTATCCTAAAAATTAATAAAATACACATTGAAGAGGTGGAATGGTATGCATATTTGTCCCGAACTGTTCGGTACATTTTGTTATATTCGGTCCACGACATCCTTTCTATACTCGCTGTGACCTAAGTAGAGGTTAATGTCTACTACTTGCATGTGCAGAATAGAAATTCTAGAGCGCGACCTGTAAAGTTTAGACACACCGGTTGTTGTTTATCAGCTCTAGCAGCACTGTAGTATGCTAGTCAGCTTAGCCCGGTTGGTCAGGATGATTTGTGTCAAACTGCATACCGAAATGGTTCAGTTGTAGTCAGGTATATCTGACTTACAACATTTTGTCGGCATCACGCAAATGTGTCAATTAGCAGAATGAAACAAAAGTATCCTTTTCCCCACAGCGTTCAGGAAGCCTCCCACTACAGATTCAGACCGTGACACAGTAATAACTACTGCTGCTGCTATTGTGTTTGCTGTGTGCTTGAGCCCCACTACAATGTGCCTCCACATGCACATGCTTTTTCCTTTGTTTTTATTATTATTATTGCTATTATTATTATTATTAGTAGTAGTATTAGTATTATATTACTGTATACAGTACAATACATTCAATACAGTCAGCAGTATCTAGCCTGTATGAATGAGCACACACTCATAATCATTAAGTTAATCATAAAGCATAAAATGAATCATCACTTCTATTTGTAATTTAAAGATAAAGTTCCTTATTATTTCTGCAGATATGAAAGCAGTCCGTGAAATGGTAAATCCTTTATAATCCTGACAATGTGACATCTTTAATCATGTACTGAAAGATTAAGATTTGTCAGTTTAATGACTTCATATTTTACTGTATTTTTTGGACATTTCAAATCTATTTTTGGAAGTTCAACTCTTTCACTTGGTCCCATCCCTGAGTTTTTTTCTTCATCCGCTTCAAACGCATTCAAGTTCAGCGAAACGGACTGTTAAAAAAGACTGAAATCACACAGTGAAACGCTCGTGATTTTGCTGCATGTCGATTGGGTTGCCGTGTCACTCGGGTGATGATGTCATCGTCAGGGACAGCGAACAGTTGGGTGAAAAGGATTTAGCTTTTATAAGCCGTGAGGATTAAAAAACTCTTTTTAGTGGTTTTAAATCCTGCAGCGGGTGAAATGGAGCCAAGTGCAGATTGACAGCAGGACCGCTGTATCTGTGTGTGTGTGTGGGGGTGTGTCATGTATGCTCCGACGGTGTTGATGTTGCTGATTTGTGGTTCAGATGTGGCTCACGCTTCTGCAAGGCTGAAACCGAGGGATGTCCATCAATGAAGGTGAGGAGTCTTGCTTATATCAGGGTTCAAGACAGTTTGGAAATTGAGGATTTTTGGGGGAATTAAGGGTATTTCCAGAATGTGAACATGTTTGCAGTAAGCGGGGACATGTTAGGACAGGAGGACAGTATAAGAGGTCGCGGATGTGTTTGAAAGCTGTGACATTTTTGAAAAATCTGGACATTCTGAGAAGTGACGCCATTTGAGGTGTTTTTATAAACACGCTTTTACTTGTGACATGGAAAGTGAGGATATTTTTATAAAGTATGGGCATTTCTGGTTAAGTGGAGACATCTTTAGAAAGTATGCACATGTTCGGACATGTTAGGACAATGAGAACATGTTTAGAAAGTTTGGCAACTGAGGATGTTTTGTATAAAATATGGACAATTTTGGGCAATGATGACACCTTTAGAGACTGCGGTGAGGTGTGTTTTTTGTATATGAATACAGTGGAATAAGAGTGTTGGTGAGGACATTGTGCAGGCAGGGGACACATATTAGTGGTGGACCTCACTCTAGATGGATTACACATGCATGAGTGATTACCTTGTCGGTGAGAACGTGAAATATCCAAATTCTGTAATGTAAAGTTAACTGATTTTTGCCGTTTCTTTAACATTGTGTCTTCCTATGCTGTGGTGTCATTTATCCCAGCGCCTTTAGAAATGTCTTTTCAGTAATGAGCGAAAAAGTGATTTAATTAAGGGCTGCATGAATGCATTTAAACTGCCATGGGCTACCTCTGCCCTCATTGTGCATCACCAGAGTCTTGTTGGCAGCCATGTTGGTTGATTATATCCATAATGATTAATTTGGTGGGGATTTCTGAGACGACAGAGTCTCAGTGTTGATGACTTGGAGACTTTAGGGACTACTGGAGCTGGTGCTGCTAGCTACTTTGATTGGGGAGGAGTTGGAGACACTGGGCTGTTTTTTTAAGGTTAGATCTAGTGCTCTATTGCTGGTTTCTCAACATTACCAACCCTGCCTACCCTGAGTCTTAAACAAGACAATCACAAACATGTTTTTCAGTTTGTAAGAAACATTCAAAATTTATCAGATGACTAGATTTTGCAGCAAGCGGCTGTCTTTCTCACTAAAAGTCTGTTACATCAGCATTGACTGTCTGTCTGTATGTCTCAGATCCAGGACATCAGTGTGGAGACGGAGGACAACAAGGAGAAGAAGTCGGCTAAAGATGCTCTGCTGCTCTGGTGTCAGATGAAGACAGCAGGGTGAGTTTAAATGTACAGGTGTCATTGTTAGTGCCTCTCCAAAGTTCGGACTACATTTCCCGTCAGCTCTGCTCCATGTACCACTTCAGCCTTTATATTTCCACCATTTACCAGAATCCTTAAAAAGCTTTAGTTGTGTCTGCTGTTCAGAGTCAAGGCTAATAAGCTCAGACAGTCCCTCAGTGTTTCTCCCATTAGTTTAGTTTTACTGACATCGCTAAATCTGTGTGAAGTGATGTAGAAAAGACTAAGAGTGCACCGCTAAATACCATTTCCAGTTCCGTTGGTCCGACACGAACCTGACAAGAACCTGACGAACTGTGATTTCCTCTTCCTGTCCAGATATCCAAACGTCAATATCCACAACTTCAGCACTAGCTGGAGAGACGGGATGGCCTTCAACGCTCTCATCCACAAACACAGGTACTACTATTACTACTACTACTACTACTACTACCACTACTACACTGAATCATTTTACATTCATTGTACATCAATAATAATGTTCATTTGGGACATGACATTGTTCTCATACAGGAAGAAGACTGTAACGTGTTTGAAGTTAATCTTTTTCTAATTAAAACAGCATGCTCTTTTTTTTTATTAGTAGGGTGGTCAGTTAATTACAATATGTAATTGGGATTAATCACATATTACTATTCCATAGTTAAGGCTTCAGTAGGCAGAAAGGTTTTGGCATCGTTGGTTAAAAACTCCATAACAACCTTTCATCCTTCGTCAACCGCTTGTCCTGTTAGGGGTCGCTGGGGGGCTGGAGCCAATCCCAGCTGGCTTAGGGCAAAGGCGGGGTTCACCCTGGACAGTTCCATCGCAGGGCACATAGAAACAGACAACATATAGACAGACAACCATTCACACTCACATTCACACCTACGGGCAATTTAGAGTCATCAATTAACCTAAATTGCATGTTTTTGGACTGTGGGAGGAAGCCGGAGTACCCGGAGAAAACCCACCCTTGCACGGGGAGAACATGTAAACTCCACACAGAAGAGTCCCAAGCTGGAATCGAACCTGCAACCCTCTTGCTGTGAGGCGAGAGTGCTAACCACTGTGCAGCCCTAATAACCTTTCAGCGTATTTTAATTCAAGTGTTCTGAGAGAAAAGTAGATTTCTGCACCTCCTCATTGCTCTGTTGTCAGGCTTTAAAAAACGTCAAATAAGCATTACAGTAACAGAATATGGATTTATAAATGATTAGCACTGCCTAATTTGACCGTTTGATCGGAGTTCACGAGTGTTTGTCAACTCGCTTGGAGACGGAAGCTGGATGGCAGATTCCAGATCAGCTCCAATTGGTTGTTTTCCTCCGCAAATGTGTGCACACATAATTATGATTGAAAATGAATTAATAACATACTGTTACACTGTATTTAGCAAATATGCTCATAACATGGCAAACTGCAGCCCAACAGACATCAACAGCTGCCAGTGTGTCAGTGTGCTGACTTGACTATGACTTGCACCAAACTACATGTGATTATCATAAAGTGGACGTGTCTGTAAAGGGGAGACTTGTGGCTACCCATAGAACCCATTGACATATGTTAAGGTCAGAGGTCAAGGTACCCCTTTGGAAATGGGGTCCAGTATCTTCAGTCTAGCTTCAAAACTAAGCCCACTGCAACCAAAAAATAGCAATTTGCATTAATGTGTTAAATAAATTAGTGGCGTTAAAATGAATTTCCGTTCATGCCATATTTTCACATTAACTCTGACAGCCCTGTTCTTTAGAGTTTTCTCAGCTTTTCTTGCCCACCAGCAGAAAGTGATGGCATGAGACCCATTTGAAAGCTGCGATAATCATGTGAACATTCTACACAAAGTAGCTTAAAAGAGAAATAAAAGAGATCTGATCACTACCTTATTACCACAAACAACATCACATCCTTCCTCATGCTGCGCTGTCCCACTGCAGGCGGTCTGTCCTTTAATAACTGCCGAGTCTCAGCTGATCAGTCAGCAGACTGTTTCCCTCAAACCAAACTAAGACATAAAACACGTCTTTATGCGCACTGCTACAAGTGGGATTAACAGTCATGCAGCAGATAAAACAATCAACAATCAATCATGATTGATCACATGATTGTCCATAGCTAATCACAAATTAATCACACATTTTTTATATCTTTTCAAAATGCATCTTAAAGCTGCAGTGGGTAGCAATGGAGCAAATGTGACCAAAAAAAGTCATTTTTATAAAACACTCACTATACCCTGACAGTAGCGCTTGAGACAGGAAAAAGTTGCATTAATGTGCTAAAGGAATTAGTGATGTTAAAATGAACGTTATTATAGTGGTCGTTGCTCATTTGGGGTTTTGCGTTTGAGTGAAACCTCCACTTGACCTGATTTTTTTTTTTTTTTCCTTTCCAGTTGGAACAGTTTAATAGGGAAACAGTGAAGACAAGTAGAAGAAGAAGAAGAAGAAGATCAACCTTTATTAGTCCCACAGTGGGGAAATTCAATTTACACTCTGTTGTTTTAACTTATGCACGGTACATGCTGATCCGAAACACACACATTAATGGAGAGGTGTCAGAGTGAGGGGGCTGCTCCTGACAAGCGCCCCGAGCAGTTGGGGGTTTGGTGCCTTGCTCAGGGGCACCTCGGCAGTGCCCAAGAGGTAAACTGGCACCTCTCCAGCTACCAGTTCACACTCAGTTTTTGGTCCATGTCGGGACTTGAACCGGTGATCCTCCGGTTCCCAAGCCAGCTCCCTACAGACTGAGCTAATGCAGCCCCCAAAAAAAAGTACAGCTGTATATTAGTCCCATATCCACATCTCGCCAACATTACATTAAGCGACCAATAGTGAGGTCACACTGCAAGAGCAAACTGAAGGATCAGAGTTTCACTCAGAGCCATAGCTGTCCTCTTTTGTGAGGGACATAAATGATTTCGGTAATTGTTTCTTATTCTGATTCCAGTATTTTAAGAATATTTTCAGGCCAACAGATAATAAGTTTTCACCAGAATCTCCATCAGAAATTTATCCCTGGAAATGTTGAGGAGACTTTGGAGACCCAGAAAGTATGTTTATTAACTGAATTTATATATATATATATATATATATATATATATATATATATATATATATATATATATATATATATATATATATATATATATAATAAAGAATCATTTTTATTCTGCCTCCCATGTCTGTCCCATTTTCATGAATGCCATATCTATCACGTCCATTTGGACTCAAGGATGAACTGATTTGAATTTGGTGGTCTAAGGTCACTGTGACCCCTAACAGGATAAAATACTGAAGTGATGACATTTTGGACGGACATGGATATTAACTTGAACTTGACCGGTCGGTGGAGTCACACAACGGTGGGTTGGTGATTATAGTTTATTAATTATGAAGTGTTATTTGTTTATTGTTTCCTTCAGACCGGACCTGATCGATTTTGATAAGCTGAAGAAATCAAACGCTCACTACAACCTGCAGAATGCCTTCAACCTGGCCGAACAACATTTGGGCCTCACCAAGCTGCTGGACCCCGAGGGTGAGGGACAACACACACACACACACACACACACAATGGCAAACAGAGTACCAGGGGGGCTCACAAGACACGAACATAAGAAAATAATATCAGCATTTTCCTCGGCAAGCTGAGTGAGAACGAGGGCTCTGTAATGTATCGATACAGTGTTCATGTCATGCAAAAGCAGTGTATAATATCGACGATGAGGGCGAATCATCTAGCGGTCAGTCTACTAGCATGCCAGGGCAGAACTGTGTTTACTAACACGCGATGACAAGCACTGATTACATGATATTCATCACGCTAATTCGAATTAACATTAGGTAGCCTAGTTTTATCAGAAGATTGTCGCTGCCTGTGTTGTAAATGTTAATTTTCTATACACTGTGATTCCATAAAATGCAAGTGTTTTCTACCATGTGTATTGCTGTCATCACCATCAGTTTATTGGCTCCAAGCAGTGGAAAATATATAAATAACACAACAGCAGCAGTTAATAAGAAGAAGAAGAAGATCTACCTTTATTAGTCCCACAATGGGGAAATTAATTTACATTTTAAACTAAAGGAAAAAAAGAAACACAAAAAAAAAGGGGGGGGAGGGGGGGGGGGCCCCGAGCCCCCGGCCCCCCCCCCACCACCCCCCAAACCCCCCCCCACACACTCATGTTAGAACAGTGCACCAGGTCGGGGGTGTGGAGGTCTGGGGCTGGGGTCTAGGCTCTAGGGTAGAATAAATAGAATCAATGAAACATTACTTCAAAGTTTTCTTAATATGCTCTATTGATTTTCTAAATATGATTAAATGTTCAGACGAAGGCTGTGATGTGTATAATTAATAAAAAAAACAATGATTTTGTTAACTCTAGAACGTTTTGTTTTGCACAGTTTTAAGTCAAAAACCTTCAAATTTTCTTCCACACAAAATTTCAATGGGTTTTTTTTGCCTGTGATTTTTGTGGGTTTGTAATTGAAATACCGAACCTCTTGTGTTCCCACTGTGCACTCAGACCTGCTATCTCAATAACGGAGCTTTGTCTTGACTTATTGACCCATTATCTTGTAATAATGACTTTCATATTGTGTTCACTAATTTTGATGGCACTCCATGTAATATCTGTCAACGTCCATTGACGGGGAGGTTCTGAATTAAGGCGCCTGTGTACATTTTTATATAGTATGCACTCTGATCTTTGTTTTTTATTTGTGTGTGTGTGTGTGCGTCCGTAGACATCAGTGTGGACCACCCTGATGAGAAGTCCATCATCACCTACGTGGTGACCTACTACCACTACTTCTCCAAAATGAAGGCGCTGAAGGTGGAGGGGAAGAGAATCGGCAAGGTGACCACCCACCTCCTTACACCTCATATATATTCTCACTTAAGCAGACATTAAAGGACCATGCTGTTTTTTTGTTTTTTTTTTAATCTGTTTTTTTTCTTAAACATGTTTCATCCTCTGGTGTGTTTTCCAGGTTCTGGACAACGCCATCGAGACGGAGAAGATGATTGAGAAGTACGAGTCTCTGGCGTCAGACCTGCTGGAGTGGATCGAACAGACCATCATCATCCTCAACAACAGGAAGTTTGCCAACTCTCTGGTGGGAGTCCAGCAGCAGCTGCAGGCCTTTAACACATACCGCACTGTGGAGAAACCACCAAAGTCAGTGAACACTATGCACACACTATGAGAACTTTACCATGGTGTTTGGTTTTACTGGCTAATTTTTAACGTAATGCTGCATAGAAGTAAAAATCTCATCTGTAACAGAGGAAATGCCAACAACCCGAGACACTGTTAGTGTGTTACTTTTTACCCACTTTGTATCTTTGGTCAGAAGTGAAAAGTTTAAAGCTGGGCTCAGACTACAGGAGGCTGATTTATCCCTGATTCGCCCCTCCCAACAACCAGAGGAGAAATCTGGTCTGGGACCTGTCTGTGCTGATGTCCATATCCGGTTATGTTAGGGGTTTGCAGATCCAGTCTCAGACCTCCTGAACTGTTTGCAGAAGATTTCCTGAATCTGAGCAGAAATGTAGATGATGTTTCCTGGAAAGAGTCTGAGCAGATCTGATTGGAAAAGGATTTCATAGCAGCAGATTCAGAAAAAGAACATGGATTTTTGTTATTATGAGGGAGGTTCAGACTCCCTGACACATGGCCAAATGAACCTAAAGACAAATGTCCTAAACGTCTTCAAGCTTAAATGATAAAATGAGTTTTAAGATGTGGAAAATTGCTAAATTTCGAACAAAGTTGGGTGGACACAACAGCATGAATAGGCAGTACAGCAGCTCTGCAATTAAGATGAACTTTGTGCAGTTTAAAATGTGTTTTTGTAGAGCTTGTGTTAATTTTTGGAATTTAAGTATTTGTATTTGCCAAGTTTGCCATTATTTTTTCAACTCATTTGTTAAACTAAAACATAATGACCTCAAAACTCATATAATGATGTATAATATTCACCATTTTAATTGTGTGTTTGTATGTGTAGGTTCACAGAGAAGGGAAACCTGGAGGTTCTTCTGTTCACCATCCAGAGTAAGATGAGAGCCAACAACCAGAAGGTTTACACTCCTCGCGAGGGCAAGCTCATTTCTGACATCAACAAGGTGCTCTATCACCATTTCTGTCATATACAGTGTACACATATTCATTCATGTCTGTGATCAACAGAAAGGGTTTATTGTTGAAATTATCCATGTAAATATGGACTATGCTTCATATTAACATTACCAATATCTTATTTTAGTCAGTATTTCATTATCATTTCAGCACTTGATGGAGAGTTCAGGTGCATTTGAAAACAGATGACTTCTTCCCATAAGTTTGAGTTCTATTTATTGAAATAACAATAAAAGAACATCAATATAATGATCTAAATTTATTTGCATAAATATGAAAAAATGAATGATTCGTTACATCCGCTGTACTTTAAAAATATAAGTCGATATTAAAGATCTCAGAGACGTCAAAGTATGAAAAGGAAGACGATAACATAATTAAGATAACAATACAGTAATAATAACAATATTCACCTGTTATATATTATTCTTATTAATGTTGTGTTTGATTTAGGCGTGGGAGCGTCTGGAGAAGGCGGAGCACGAGCGGGAGCTGGCTCTGAGGACAGAGCTGATTCGTCAGGAGAAGCTGGAGCAGCTCGCCCGACGCTTCGACCGCAAAGCCGCCATGAGGGAGACGTGGCTGAGTGAGAACCAGCGGCTGGTCTCCCAGGTAACACACACTTGATTTTAACTATATAATATTGCAATGGCACAAAATGGTACAGACAGATTTCAGTCCTGTTCATGCACATCATTATTTCACATTATTCATAAAAGTTGTATGATGATAATAATTGTTCCTCTGTCCTTCCTTTATATCCTCCCCTTGTTTCCTTTCTTATTTTCTCTGTTTCCTTTCCTCTTTCTTCACCTTGTCTCCTTTCCTTCCTCCTCTTCTTGTGTCCTTCCTTTTTTTCCTCTATTTCTCTCCTCTGCTCATTTTCTGTCCGCTCTCTTACCCTTGTTTTGTTTCCTATCTCATCTCTTTGTTTCCTTTCCTCTCTCCTCTCTTGGTTTTCTGTCCACTCCCCATGTCTCCTTTCTTCTCCTTGTTTCCTTTCCCCTTTCCCCTATTTGTTTCCATTCCTCTCACCTGCCCTTCTTTCCTTTCCTTTTTCCTCTCCTTATTTTCATTCCTCTCTTTTCCTTGTTTTCTTTCCTATCCCTTCCCTTTGTTTCCTTTCCTCTCTCCTCCTCTTGTCGCATTTCCCCTCTCCCCTCTCCTCCTCCAGGATAACTTTGGATTTGACCTGCAGGCCGTAGAAGCTGCTACTAAGAAACACGAAGCCATAGAAACGGACATCGCAGCTTACGAGGAGCGAGTTCAGGTCAGTTCATTACAGCTGGAGAACAGATCTGGACTTGGTATCAGATTGGAATATGCTCGTGAAGCCTTGATCAGATGGGGCCATTGATTGGATCAGTAAAAACACTGATCAGTAACCTTGATGGCACAGATCTAAGCCTTCATCAGATGCATTTAAACCTTGATTAAAAGGGGCTAAACCATAATGAGATGTGTGTCTTTTGTCTTCAATCCACAATGGCTCCTTAAGGATCTCTGTTTAAATACAAACACATGTAAGAAAATAAGAATAGACAGAAACAAAGTAAGTGGACAAAGACATCTGCTGCCAAAACAAAAACAGGCAAGTCATCATTTTTAGTCAGGTGGGTCTAAAGGTTTTATCAGAACAGACTGATTCTGCCTTTCTTATTCGGGTCTTCAGCATGAAATAAGTTTAACATCACATTTTATTTTTATTTTTTTATGAAAAGGTTGATATTGTTTGTAGTTTTATAAAAATCAAATTTCACTGTTGGAAAACATTTAAATCTGTTTTTCTAACATGTTTTGTAGTGTTGGAATCCAAAACAAGACAACATGTGTCTTTAGTTGTCCAGTTCATCCCTCCCTCTCACTGGTGCAGGCGGTGGTCTCCGTCGCAAAGGAGATGGAGTCTGAGAATTACCATGACATCAAACGCATCACGGCCAGGAAGGACAACGTGATCCGGCTGTGGGAGTACCTGCTGGAGCTGCTGAAGGCCCGCAGGCTGAGGCTGGAGCTGAACCTAGGACTGCAGAGGGTCTTCCAGGAGATGCTCTACATCATGGACTGGATGGACGAGATGAAGGTACAAAGTAATGGAGGGAGGGCGGCAGGAACCAATCAGCACAGGGGGTTTAACCATTGAACATGTGTCTGTAGTTACACATGTGCAACACTGTTGATGCTGAAATCGTTGATGCTGATTCTTGTTTATATATTCTTTGATCAGATCATATTTGTTTTTTTTAGTACTTTATATGTAGACAAATTTCTTGCTCAGCTGTCAGGGGTTAAGAAGTCATTAAACTCTCGGTCTCTGTTAGATGGAGGGGGAAGCTTTCTGTACCATAAACTGTGAGAGAGCATGTTGGTCATGTTACTGAAACTGCAACTAGCTACTAAAATATATTGAAACATTTCTAACATTACCAGAGCCGATAACACCCTGAACTGTAGAGAGTTGACTTTACCGTGTTTAATATTTCCTCACAATAATAATTAATTAGTGGATTGATGTGAATTGAGAACACTTTTAATTACAGTTCTTAATTCTCTGAACTTAAGGTGAGTCGACATCTGATTCATCCTGGATTTATAGTCAGAGACATATCAAGTTTATATTGAGCCACTTCTGTCTGTTTCCACATTTTGTTTTGTGGCGGAAGGAAAAAAGTGCAGGAAGTGGTTGTGATGAACATTTATGGTGGTGGATGGAGGAGATAGGGTAGGTAATGAAGGATGGACCGAGTTCCACCAGAAACTCAAAGTTCCAACAGCGCCCTCTGTCTGTGTTGCTGTAAAGAGATTCAGCCGATAATCCTGAAAATCTGATCCTCTCAACAAACTTTTTTCACCATCCTCCCAGAACCGTGCTGAAATTAATGCACACCGTCCCAAATTTAAAATCGTTGTCTTATCTACGGTATTATTAATCATTCAAAGTGGCCTTTCCATAAATCAAACTTCAAAAGTGGTCTATTTATGTTCATAAATTGAGGATTTATCCCAAACTTTTTTTAAGTCATTTTTTAATTTGTTTGCATGTTTGTTTTGCAACTAAGTTAAAAATGTTTGTATTTTTCTATGTGTACAAAGTCGCATTTGATCAAAAAACAAGATTTTGCCCGCACAAAGCTCGAACCGGCTCTGATAGCTGTGCATTGTAATGTTGGAGGAGCTGCTGGACAAGATAAAATGAGACCGAGAGCTCTAATTGAAGCCTTATTACCCAAAGGGGGCAAAGAGGAGTAAGAGAGCAAATAATTTTAGAATGAACATGAACAGGATTTGAGCTGTTGCTGAGTTTTGACTGTCTTAACTGTAACATTATCATCAGCATCAAGGACTATAAAGTTAGGGGTGCCCCAGTAGCTCACCTAGTAAAGCTGACGCCCCATGAACCAGAGGCCGAGTCCTTACCGCTGGGGTCTGGGGTTTGAATCTGACCTGTGGCTGTTTGCTGCATATCATTCCCTCTCTCTCCCCATTCATAACTATTATTGTTTTTCTCTCTGTTAAAAGCCCAAAAAGACTCTAACATTAGATAATAAGAAATGTTACTACTTGCAAGTTTAACCTATTGACTTGAGTTGACCTCTTTGGTCAGAGGCCAGTGGTATTTGCTGTGTGCGTACATGCAGGACAGATCGGCATACTTGTCAACCTTGAGACCTCAAAAATAGGGAGGATTTCAAAAGTAGGGAGTCAGGGGTAAAAAAAAAAAAGTGGCAGGGATTTGTTTCCTGCATTCTGCTGACTTTTAAAGAATGAAAATAACAAAATAATAAGTGCACTGCAACAACATTTTTATGTTAAATAGGCCTGCTTTTAATTTTACTTTTAACTCTCAGGAGAGAAAACTGAATATATTGCCCCTCTGGCATTAACTTATGTAAATCTCTTGTGTAAACTAATATTCATCAGTTTTTCTTTCTTCATTTTTTGCCCCTGCTTGAGTATTTCTTTGTCTCAGTTCTCTTCATTTCTCTCTCCATCCCTCACTCACTGAAGATCCTTTCAGCAACAACGCGACAACGACACCGCAGCACTCTGAAACCTATCATTTCCAGTGGTTTGTGCTGGGCCGCGACACCTTTTGACTGTGTCGAGCCAAGCTCAACTTTGGGCGCCGCACGCCACAGTGTGCAGCTCAAACCGTGTAGTGCAGGTCGTGATCGTATGTACTGCATCCATGGTCCCCTTCTTCTAAAGACATTAGGTGTAGAAACAGTAGGGCTTATACACTCTGCATGGTGCCAGAAACAGGAGAAAATTTACCCCAAAATTAATTTTCATCCTCTCCGATCCTTTTTTTTTCGGCCCCGGGGACGTCCTTAAGCTTGGGTCCTGCTCCAGTGACTCAGTGTAAAATGCAACATAGAAACTGAACACCTCAGTATTAGTGTATTGCTGATTTATTGCCATTAAATCGTCTCAGTCATTAGAGGGTGTTTTGACCTGTGACCTCTCCCTGCAGATGCTGCTGCTCTCTCAGGATTATGGGAAACACCTGCTGGGCGTGGAGGACCTGCTGCAGAAACACGCCTTGGTGGAGGCCGACATCGGCATCCAGGCCGATCGAGTCCGAAACGTCAACCGCAACGCGCAGAAGTTCGCCGATGACATGGAGGGTGAGACAGACACATGGATGATGACATTTTAGATTTATTATGTCTTTCTCTATTTTGCTTAGTTGTTCATTCAGACAGAAAGAAATGAGCAAGACAGTAATATCCTCTCCTCTTCCTCCTCGTTCTCCTCAGGTTATAAGCCCTGTGACCCTCAAATCATCAGGGATCGAGTCGCTCACATGGACTTCTGCTACCAGGAGTTGAGTCAGCTGGCGGCTGAGCGGCGAGCTCGCCTCGAGGAGTCCCGCCGCCTCTGGAAGTTCTTCTGGGAAATGGCTGAAGAGGTTCTTAATATTACTTTTATGATAATTATTGCTAGTTTATCCAGCAGCTAAATAAAGATGTCAGCTTTAGTTTGGCTTTTGTTTGGCTTACAGACACTTCTGATACATGTGTTGGATGTAAGAATCTGCTTTAGTGCTGTACCCAAATGACCAAATGCTGAGCTGTGACCAAGATCCTGGAACCGTGGCACAGTCACCTTAATCAGAAGTTAGTTCTGAGGTGATGTAACTGAGGCCTGTGTGTCTTTGTCCTGCAGGAGGGCTGGATCAGGGAGAAGGAGCAGATACTGTCCTCCGAGGATTATGGGAAGGACCTGACAGGAGCTCTGCGCCTGCTGAGTCAACACAAAGCCTTCGAAGACGAGATGAGCGGGCGAGCCGCCCACCTGCAGCAGACCATCAAACAGGGCGAGGAGCTGGTGGCCAACGACCACTTCGGTGCCGACAAGATTAAAGAACGCATCCAGGACATCCAGGTACGCTGCACTTCAGAAGAAACTTTAAATCTGTTTGTAAAAGTAAATCCAGCATCTGATGGTACTGTTGCATTGATTCCTAATTCCTCCCTTTCCGTTCACCTCCTCTCTCTGTAGGAGCAGTGGGCAGCTCTGGAGCGTCTCTCTGCCGTCCGTAAAGCTCGTCTGCAGGAGGCCTGCAACCAGCACCAGTTCCAGGTGAAAACACTGTTCATAACGGCATTTTCGCAGATTCTCGTAGAAATCGATTGACTGGATTTGAAAGCACAAAGCGACACTTTCCGTTTGCTGTTTCGGTGTGTCTTCCACCTTGTACGATTTACATCTTCCCAGTTACCTAGCAGCCAGAAAGACACTATTTATTGCTGTTGCCAAAAAACATATTTTTTTCTTGTCAGACATGTTCATACATCTATAAAACACTGGTTAAAGGAACCAAAAAAAAAAAAAAAACCCACATAGTAAAAAGTGACTAATTGCATATTAATCACACATTTTTGATCTGTTCAAAATGTACCTGAAAGGGAGATTTGTCAAGTATTTAATACCTTTAATATGGGTAATATGTTATAAATGCTAAATGCTAATATGGTAATGCTAAATGGTAAAAAGCTAAAATGTACCACTGACAAACCAAAATGTGCTGCTGATACCCCAAGATGTATCACTGAATGTGGGCATGTCTGTAAAGGGGAGACTCATGAACCCATTTTCATTCATGCATCTTGGGGTCAAAGGTCACCTTTGAAAATGGCCATGCGAGTTTTTTCATCGCCAAAATTTGGTGTGTTATTTAACCTCCTTTGCGACAGGCTAGTATGAGATGGTCCAATGGAGTCCTTAGGTTTTGTAGTTTCATATGATACCAGTATTTTGAGCCTGCTACAACCTAAAAGTCAAGTTGCATTAATACGTTAAAGAATTTTTGTGGCTTTTGAATTTGTGTTAACATCTTATTGCGTTATTAACCCAAAAAAAAACCCATTTTATTCATTTTTTGCTCAGGATAACAAAGATGAATAGGCCTCGTTATACTGGTCTGAAGGATAAATGCTGCCATCTCGAAAATAAATTTTGATCTTTTTATTGTTATAGTGTTTTTGATTATATTAAACATTTGATTTTCTCCCTGCAGGCCGATGCCGACGACATCGACACATGGATGCTGGACGTGCTGCGCATCGTCTCCAGCGTGGACGTCGGCCATGACGAGTTCTCCACTCAGGCTCTGGTGAAGAAACACAAGGACGTGGCTGAGGAGATCGGCAGCTACCAGCCCGTCATCGAAGCGCTGCATGACCAGTCTCGCACGCTGCCACCCGAGAAGGCCAACTCTGAGGAGGTGAAGCTCCGGCGCATACCGATAACACAACGCCGATCACCGCACAGTCTAAAAGAAGAGCAGGGACGAGCTTTGCGTCGTCGTGTTCGTCATTTGGTTTTAGCTTCTCTGTGATCGCTGATTGCCTCGTTGGGTGTTTGTGCGTTCGCAGGTTCAGAGCCGGCTGGCGGGCATTGAGGAGCGCTATAAGGAGGTGGTGGAGCTGACGCGGCTCAGGAAGCAGGCACTGCAGGACGCTCTGGCTCTCTACAAGATGCTGAGTGAAGCCAGCGCCTGCGAGGTGTGGATCGACGAGAAGGAGCAGTGGCTCAACAGCATGGACATCCCTGAGAAACTGGAGGACCTGGAGGTCGTCCAGCACCGGTGAGTTCAGTCACACAGCTGTCTGTGGAGGGTTTGTGTTTGTCAAGCAACATTTTTGAACCAAGAGATTGGGTTTGTTGCCATCTTTAATAAATATAATCTTTGGTATTTTTGTCACTCTTGCCAAAACAGAAGCAAACAATCAGATAAAAACATAAAATAATAGTTTGTGGACCATCTAGGCTGGCTGTGATGGCTGACACACCTGTCAATCAAGCAAATACAGACGTAAAATGTCAATCAAAACCCCCCAAAATATTGTTTACACTGATTTCCAGTGGTTTAACTTCTCATCTTGCTGCAGTGATGTACAGGTGTACTCCAGGACTCTGTGTCTGGCCAGAGGTGAAACATTCAGCCCCGGCGTTAAGTTACAATACTCAGTTACAGTTTTTCCTTAAAGAAACTGTAAACCTGCTGGAAATCTTCCACAGTGAACAACTGATCCATTGGCTCCTTGGTGGTGCGTTTATGGACACGCCGACATTACAGAATTGGTACATTTCCTTAATTTATTTGGTTCTCTCGTTTACAAAATGTGATCAGAAAATCAGTCCAAGAAGACAAACATCAGCATGTCAGTCAAAAAGATGTTTCCTCTGTTAAAACTTGCCTGTTCCCTGAGGTATTCTGAAATCCTTTAAAGATGGGTGTTTTGTTTAAGAAATGTCAGAAAATAGTGATAAATATCCATCACAATTTCATAAACCTCAAGCAATCCCTGATGAACTGTGTAATTATTTCAGCTCTACTCTGTCGGCACCACCACCAGACGGTCCCTCCTGTCTGAGAGGACTAAATCAATCTGAACAATGGTGGTGGATTTGGTGAATTATCAGAAGGAATGTAAAGCAGATCATTTGTAGTTATTGTAATTGAACTTGTAAAACCAGCAGGGTTTTAATTTAAATCCAGTTTGAGCTCCATCAGTTTGAGTTGGTTGTTGTTTGGTCCCACAGGGGACTGTGGGAACCAGAGCTGTAAACTGTTATTTACACCAGACTGCAGGTTCCACACTGTTTAAGGTGTGTGTGTGTGTGTGTGTGTGTGTGTGTGTGTGTGTGTGTGTGTGTGTGTGTGTGTGTGTGTGTGTGTGTGTGTGTGTGTGTGTGTGTGTGTGTGTGTGTGTATTTTGGACTGTGGTTACACAGTTCGTTCACAGAAGCCTCTGATTCTGGTTTCCAGCCACTTGTTTCTCCATATTGTTTGACCACAAAGCATCTCATGGATCCTTTCCCAGATGCTGGTTAGCTGTGTGTGCGTGCCAGTTTGCGTGCTTGCGTGCGTGCGCATATGTGTGTGTGTTACTGAACAGCAGCAGCTGAGAACACTTTTCACTTCACGCTTACCTCACACTTTTTTTTTTTCTTTTCGTAGTGCCATCAAACCTGTTGAATTCATCAAACACTGTCAAAAGCGTTTTTAATTGTAATCTTTTACTTCTTTAATCTTTTAATCTTTGCTTCTCTTTGTCCGATGCATCGGGATACAACAGATATTATCCGATTATTTTAGTTTTATACAGAAATATCAATATAGCCGTCTATGTTGGCGAATAAGTAACAGTAAATGTCAGTAGAGAAGACTGACAACTTTGTGTTTACCCTGCGCCCTACACTACACCTACACTACACCATTTCAAAGTCACTTTTATCAAAGTGTTTAATTATGTCATGTACAATATTTATGTTAGAAAAAAATAAAAATTATATGAGATAATGGTGACATTGCTATCAGCCCTCAGGCTCCAGACTTCTTCCCTGAAGCTATACATTTCCTCTGATCAGGAAAACATGAATCTCGTTTATTGGAAATTTTTAAAGAGTTACATTTTCCTGGAGATACAACTCAAGCCTCGGAGATATTTTGTACGTGTTTTTTAGTTTCCTCTTGGTTACTTTCTGGCAAAAGATTATGGAGAAGATCAACAACAGCCTGGGCATGTCGGTAAATAACAACCCAAGTTTATGCCTTTTGAACATTACAGAAGATATGTGAATTTCCCCACTGTTGTGAATTTCCCCACTGTGGGACTAATAAAGGAATATCTTATCTTATCTTATCTTATATCAAAATCTAAATCTAAATATTTGAAAAGTCACCATTGCCGCTACCAAGAGGGTCACTAGAAAGAGTCGATCTCCAAACTATCCAGAATGACTTAATACTCGAGTCTAACTGAAACAACGTCCCGCTGGTGCCTCATTTATGAGATAAGCAATAACTTTGATGTTTTCTTAGAAATCTGGGAACCATTTATGCCACATTAAAAGACTGAAACTAACACAGAGTAGTCTAGCTTGACGTATCTTGGATTTAGAAACAAATAGTCACAGCCCTGTGGTTCTGACAGATGGTATATGTTCGGGTTAAATAGCTTGATGTACCGTAAATCGCAAATATTGTCTCCTGAACAGTTTTGTTGCGTCCTTTATTTAATTCATTTTGTTCAATATTTTGTTTAATTATATTCATGTTATTTAATTATTTTTATATTGTGACAACAGGGATATACAGTAAGTAGGTGCTGGGAATCTGGTCATTAAATTTAGGTATTTATTTATTTTTATTTCTTTATATCTCTTTATTAGTGTCAATACAATTTATCTCTTAATTTATTTCTATTCATAAATTTAAAAAAATTTAATCTATTTTTTTATTTTAGAATTATTTTGTTTATATGTTTTATTTTTCTTTTTTTATTATATATATTATATATATATATATATAATATATCATTATTATTATATTATTATTATTACTACCTTTTTTCTCCTTTGTTTTGAAATGTTTGTTTTTCCAATTTACAGTTACTATCTGGTATATGTATACATTAATTTATTTGCCATAGTTTGTTGTCTTTTTTTTAAGGAAACAATAAAAAGCATAATTAAAAAAAACAAAACAAAGAAAAACAGTCGAGTTTAAGGCAGAATTGCGCAACTGGGGACTTTATTTATATGCCAGCTCTATACTGTCTAAAGGGCAAAAAGGCTCCAATAATGAGCTTTTTCTGACAGAATCACTTTATTAAACATTAGAAAGTTTTAATTTAAATGCTGATGGTTGTCATTCTGTGTAACTCCTTGTCTCTCTGTGCAGGTTTGAGAGTTTGGAGTCAGAGATGAACAACCAGGCGTCCCGGGTTGCTGTGGTGAACCAGGTTGCCAGACAACTGATCCACAGCGGACATCCCAGCGAGAAGGAAATCAAAGCCCAGCAGGACAAACTCAACACCAGGTAATCTGACTGGGATTAAACCAGCTCATAAACTGATAAATAGCCAGTTCCTTAGGTCTTTAACCAATGCGATTGGGATTATACTGGTTAATAAACTGGAATTAAAGGGAAACCATTTAACTTGGGTTAAATCGAAAACTAAAGTTAGACTGAGAGGAGATTTAAATGAAAATGTTATTTATCACTGACTGTAACTGGGATTAAACAGACAAATTGTGATAAAGCATAAGCAGGTAGTGAACAGGGATTATTGACAATTTGGGCAACAAAACTGGGACTTAAACAAAGTGGTGTGAACTGGAATTAAAGAGACAACTAAACTCCTTCTTAACAAGTAAATAAACTGTGATTATCAGGTAACTAAATTACAATTAAAGAGATATATCAACATTTTAAGAAGCTATTTGAACCGGAAATAAACAAGCAACAAATCTGGGATTTAATGTATCCTCATTAAGATTTAAAGGGAAGATAAACTGTAATTAAACAGACTTCTAAACCTATCAAACAGGTAAATAAGCTGAGTTTGAATATGTACATAAACCTAAAATAATAAATCTAAATAACTAACTGAGTGAACTAAGATGTTACCTAAAGCAGGAAACAGCAGGTGTATAAACTTTGATTATTCAGGTTGTCAAACTGAGATTTAAAAGCTAAATTAAGTAAGAATTAAAAGGTAAATAAATTATGGATGAACAGGTAAATGAACTGAATAAGAATGTAACTATAGCAGGATTGATCATGCAACAAACCTGGTATCAAACAACTACCTTCAGTAAATTATATACTGATATTAAATTGAAATTAAACAGCTCAAACAAGTAAATAAACTAAATGTTAGGTAAATCAATTAGGAGTAAACATATATAAACTCTGTTTACTGAGGGAGTTAAGTGAAGACTGAACTAAAAATCATCATTAAACAGGTAAATAAATGTTTAATATGATATTAAAGGAAAGCTAACCTGGAATGAAACAGACTAATAATTTGGATAAAATAAGAAAAGAAAAAGAAATACACTGTGATTATCAGGTAGGATTAAACAGGTTAAAAAAATTAAAAGAAATAACTAAATCTGGATTAAGCATGCAACAAAACAGGATTAAATAGTTCGATTAAACTAAATGTATGTAAAGGGAAGATAAACTGAGTAAATCAAGTGATTAAAGGGATATATTTACATTATTACCCAGGTTATTAAACTGAGATTGAACAGTAACAACTGCAGTTTTAATAACGTAAAGAGGTAAATAAAGACAAATCAGGTAAATAAACTAAATGAATTTAGACTGTGACAGAGCTGCTAAATATGACAGAATTAAATCGGTAAACACAGTGTGATTAGGTGAGATTCGGGTCATCCAAATAAAGTAATTAAACAGTGAATAACCGGGTAACCCGCCTGGCAGGTACCTGGTTCAGTGTCAGTGGTAGCTCATTATGTTGCTGATGGTGTCTCTGTCCATCTGTCCGTCTGTCCAGGTGGAGTCAGTTCAGAGATCTGGTGGACCAGAAGAAAGACAGTCTGAGCTCGGCTCTCGGCGTCCAGAACTACCACCTAGAGTGTAACGAGACCAAGTCCTGGATCAAAGAGAAGACCAAGGTACAAACAGGACAAAAGCTGTCTGCTCCTACAACACTTTAATGCACCACAGCAGAGGCTGTCAAACTGAGAGTTGTACATGAAGCAAATATACTGTGTGAGGTGAGAAGGACAGGTGCATGCCGATGCTGTAAATATATATATATAAGTAGTATATATTAAATTATAAAAACTTGTTTTACTCCCTGTCCTCCTTCAGGTGATCGAGTCGACCCAGGAGCTGGGGAACGACCTGGCCGGCGTCATGGCTCTGCAGAGGAAGCTGACTGGCATGGAGCGTGATCTGACCGCCATTGAAGACAAGCTGGGCGACTTGGGGAAAGAGGCTGACCGCTTGGCCTCAGAACACCCAGAGCAGTCTGACGCCATCAAGGGAAGCCTGGCTGGGATCACCAGTGTCTGGGATGAGATGAAGGTAGGAGAGTATCATCACAGTATACAGTCAGGAGTACCTAAGATCTGTTTTAAAGCATCAACAAGCAAATTAAGTGAAGGGCATTATCTTCTAACCAAGTGATCGAAACAACCTTGCCTGTTAATATCTGACCCCCTTTCCGTTTTCTGTGTCCAGGACACCATGAAGAACCGGGAGGAGTCCCTGGGCGAGGCCAGCAAGCTGCAGCAGTTCCTGCGCGACCTGGACGACTTCCAGTCATGGCTGTCCCGGACGCAGACAGCCATCGCCTCCGAGGACATGCCCAACACGCTGGCCGAAGCTGAGAAGCTGCTGGCCCAGCACGAAAACATCAAGAACGAAATCCGCAACTATGAGGAGGACTACCAGAAGATGCGGGACATGGGCGAGATGGTGACGCAGGGCCAGACGGACGCGCAGTACATGTTCCTGCGGCAGCGGCTGCAAGCGCTCGACACCGGCTGGAACGAGCTGCACAAGATGTGGGAGAACAGGCAGAACCTGCTGTCCCAGTCCCACGCTTACCAGCTGTTCCTCAGGGATACCAAGCAGGCCGAGGCCTTCCTCAACAACCAGGTAAACCTGTGAGGTCATCACATCTACGCTTGTCATCATGTGATCTGACCACATTAGTCCTGAGATACTGTGACACACTCACTGTGATCAGCAGATTAATCTGACTGGGTGTCCATCCAGTCCAGGATCATATATGTTAGACCAGATCTCTGTAACACACTCTATTGCTTGGACAGACTTGTCCAGGGTGCACACCGCCCCTCACCCTGTGCATGCTGGGATAGGCACAGACCCCACCTGACCCTGTACAGGATAAAAAAGAAGAGGAACTGGAATAATTACTTGATTAACTGACATAACGATTATTAATCAAGGGGCTGCTTTTATTTCTTAATGTAATTTTTAAATGGATATCTTTGTGTTTGAACTATTGGTTGGACAAAACATGACTTTTAATGTCATACTGGACATATTTGATATGACTTTCTGTCCTTCTCCTCTTGTCCCTGCATCCACCACCAGGACTGGATCCCTGACTTCTCACTATGAGAAGGTCAGAGGCTGCCACCAAGTGGTAGAAGTCCTTCATTACAGCAACAGTTTAAATTACTTTCTATGTTTTTAAATTGTACTATCAGATAAAAAGACACATTCCAAAGAAAAAGACCATTATTTATATGCTTACGTACTCACAAATTACAACAAACATTATTTTCTACTTTTCATCAAATTTCATCCAAGTCTTAGCTGAAAAATCCAAATATTTAGTGTGGACCGTTGTCTTATACGTGGCGCAAATAGGCGAGCACAACTGTCATTACTAGTGTCAGACCGGTGCAATTTCACACCCAGCGCCCACGGTGTGTAAGTAGCAAACGGGCTTGTGTCTATTTGGGCACCCATGGGTGCGTTGGTCTTAACATGACATGTGGTCAGGTGCTTTGTTGGCGCGTTGCTATCATGAGGCAGCAGAAAGCGACTGCACCATCAACCAACAAAAACCGGGTCGAGAGTCTGGCGCAGTGTTTTTCCTGCTATTTAAAGGGCTCATTCAGATAATAAGATGAGTCTACATAGGCAGGTTCACAACACACATACACTATGCTTATTACACACACGGACGCTTAGAGGCCGTCATCCTCCTCAGTTTCAGTTATGTGCCAATAAATCATATTGAATTGAATATCACTTCCTGTTTATGCCTGCTCATACTGCAGTACTATATACATACATGTTATCCTGTCTGTATTACAGTACCACAGTATGACATTTACAGTATGATGATAATAATAATAACAATAATAATAATAACTCTCATTGTCTTTTGTTGACTTCTTTTTCAAAATGTTATTGTAGCATTGTTTGATAGCCAGTTTCATTCAGTTGTTGTGCAGATGACAAAAAACTTTAACTGTGTGTGTGTGTGTGTGTGTGCGTGCGTGCGTGCGTGCGTGCGTGCATGCGTGCGTGCATGCGTGCGTGCATGCGTGTGTGTGTTTTTCAGGAGTACGTCCTGGCTCACACTGAGTTGCCCACCACTCTGGAGGGAGCCGAGGCAGCCATCAAGAAGCAGGAGGACTTCATGACCACCATGGACGCCAACGAGGAGAAGATCGCCGGCGTGGTAGACACCGGACGCCGCCTGGTAACCGACGGCAACATCAGCGCCGAGCGCATCCAGGAGAAGGTGGACTCCATCGACCAGAGGTGATACTGTTGGTCTGTCTGGGGGATTTGTGTTAATCACTGCCATTTATTTGTGCAATTTTGATAGAAGAGTGACTTTGAAAAAATAAATATATAATTCATTTCGATTGTCGTTTTTTAAGAGTCTGCGCTCTGATAACTCATGGTGGCCATTTGTTATTAATTTTAACTTTTCATGCATCACATATGAATCTATAATTAGGGCTGACCCAAATGCTTCAAAACTTCAACCGTTGCCATGGTAATCGACCTCCAAACCACTATCTGAATGCTTAATTTTTTATTTAGGTTTTATATTTTATATACTAGTACGTAAAAATGATGTATAAATCCCAAAATAGCCCATGAAATAAGGAGTAATCCTATAAAATTATTCATTATTGATATTCAACATTTATTATTTTTAGTGGATTAGTGATTTAAATATTTCACATTGAAGCTTCGAAGCCCAAAAAATGGTATTCAGCCCTGAGGACAGCCCTATCTATAATGGACAGTAATTGTTAGCCACAGTCATATATTGGATATTTGAAAGATCAAATTAATTTGACAGCAGCTTTGAAGGCTTCCGATGCAGGTTGTTATAGACTTGTAGTTAAGTTACTGGATGAAACTAAATCATTAACACTCTCCTGTCCTACATTAATTACCTTCCCTTGAGCTACCCTGCCTTACTTATAGGTAAAACTGGGTGTAGTTAAGTACAGAAAAATAACTAGAGTTGTATAGACTCTTAACGTATTGTTTGATTCTACAGACACAAGAAGAACCGAGCGGCTGCCAGCGACCTGCTGACGAGGCTAAAGGACAACAGAGACCTGCAGAAGTTCCTGCAGGACTGCCAGGAGGTAAACCGCTCAGACTTCATATGAAAAACCATTCAGCAGTAACTGCAGTGGAGGGCTCTTGAGTATTTTTATTCTTGTGGTTCTTAGTTGAGATAATTTGCTGTGTGTGTGTGTGTTTCAGCTGTCTCTCTGGATCAATGAGAAGATGCTGACGGCTCAGGACATGTCGTACGACGAGGCCAGGAACCTCCACAGCAAGTGGCTCAAACACCAGGCCTTCATGGCCGAACTGCAGTCCAACAAGGAGTGGCTGGACAAGATCGACAAGGTGGGAGGGGAGGAGGGGTGGAAACAATGGAGGGAACAGGGATGACAATATTTGCTTTGGTGACACTTTATAATAAAAATCATTTATAAATGGTAAATTGATAATTAAACTCAGTTACTAATTATGAAATTATTATTTCATAATTGGTTTCTGAGTTTATTATTATTAGTTTATCCTTAGTTTGTGTAATATGAAATAACTAGAAAAGCACTCGGAGAGCGCAGACCTCCGCCATCTGGATCAGATCTGGATCAGCCTTTGGGATTTGATAGAAGTACACATTGTAAATCCCTGAGTCAAATTTCATGAGCTTTGGGCAACAATTACCAGGAATTGAGAACCAATTTTTTGGGTCCCGTTTACCCCAATGTTAACAAAAATTTCAAAGGGATCCAGAATCCAGGATTTCTTCCGGATCACCCCCAAAATTAAATCTTCTTCCTTTTCACATTTTCGACACACCCTGAAAATTTCATCAAAATCCGTCCATAAGTTTTTGAGTTATCTTGAACACAGACAAACTAACAAACAGACAAACGCTGGCAAAAACATAACCTCCTTGGCGGGGTAATTAGTTTACAAATTCTATATTGTATCATAGCTGTTAAGAAATGATAAAAAATTACATTTTGATTACATTAGTATTTATTATCAGTTTGATGTTGCACACATCATCGCACTTTATGTACTATATTAAGTATGTTTCAGTGATTACCAGTTATTAACCATTAACAAATGGTTACAAATATCTGGTCCTTTTAGCTATATAATATTTATAGATGCGTTACAAACATTTCCTGAAAGGTTTACAAATCATTTCATAATCATCAACAAATGTGAATATATAGTATATAAAATGTTATAATGTGTGCAACAATAAACTGTTAAAAATAACCTCAATTCTAGCATTATTAATAAATAGTAAACATTAATTTTCATTTCATTTAAGAAGAAGAAGAAGATCTACCTTTAATAGTCCCAAAATGGGGAAATTTAAATTACACTTTGTTTAACTCAAACATGGTAAATGAGACCTAAAAAAAAAAAAAATGAAAAAAGGGGAGAGGTAGAGGGGGGGGTGTTAAAGAGGGCCGGGGGGGGGGGGGTGGGGGGTGGTGGGGGGGCTGGGGGTGAGAGGAGATGGGCCTCTCTAAAATTATACACATTTTTGTATGGGGGTTAAAGGGGCCCCCGTTCCACAATTCCTAGTACCCCCATTGTTTGTTAACAGTAAAATAACTATTAACTGTGTTTAAATGATAATTGATTTACCATTTATAAATTATGTTTAATATAAAGTGCTACCTAATTAGCTTAGCTTAGATTATTCTGGGTCAACAACGACCAACCAAAGGTGTCATTTGACATGAGCTGCTGATTATAAATGAGTTTATTATGGAACGACCAGAAACATCTGCAGAAACATCTTTTGGACAATTTTAATCTTGATATTTCCCATAAATTTCCTGCTGAGTTGCGTCAAAGTTAAAAAGGTCATTTTTCAAAATCCGGGACACCATTTATATGAAAACTAATATATGAAAAGTCCAATTCTACATGACTTTCATCATCATTTTATGCACATTTTTCTCTAATACAGCTTGTCATATGTAGTATCTTTGGAAACTCTGAGACCTTAAATTTGAAATAAAGTTTAGCATATCCTTACAGCTGGAGTCTGTAAAGATCTACAGGACCTACAGTCAAGTTTGATGCTTTGATTAGCTAATCGTAGCTCGGTATTTAAAACCAGTGCTGTCTTTCAGGACGGGAAGGTGCTGATGGCAGAGAAGCCAGAGACCGAGGCCATGGTTAAAGAGAAGCTGGCGTCCCTGAAGACGATGTGGGAGGACCTGGAGTCGACCACCCAGACGAAGGCCAAGTGTCTGTTTGACGCCAACAAGGCCGAGCTGTTCACCCAGAGCTGCGCCGACCTCGACAAGTGGCTGGCCAGCCTGGACGGACAGCTGCAGTCCGACGACTATGGCAAAGACCTCACCTCCGTCAACATCCTGCTGAAGAAACAGCAGGTGAGGAGTAAATTTACCTGATCGTTACTCTTCTTCACGTCCTTACAGGAAATGTGCATTAACATGAACATTAATAAGGGGATTGCAAGGATGTTTTTGCTCCATTTGATGTCTCTCTAGTTTCTAATATGCAGAAACACTTCCGCTGTCAGCATGAGTGTCTGTTTTCATTCATACATGTGTTACTGGAAACAAATTATAAACTTTCTGTAAAGCCTCTAAGTTTGAGAGCAGAGTTTCTCTTCCTCTAAAGTTCAGAGTGGAGTTGATAAACAATGAACTTTAAAAATACCATTAAAATATGCGTCACAAACAAAACACTAGACACTGAATGGAATGAGTTGATACTAGCTGATTTTTCTAAGTTCATCATTCCTGGGTTTGGTCTTTCTTTTTCTTACAAACAGCTGTTTTTTTTTTTTTTTTTTTTTTTTACCATTTTAACATTTTAAAGGACATATTCACATTTTTCAAGTCTATGTTAATACAAGAGATGGAGGACAAAATCCACAGTCCTTGTTTTGCGTAGAAAATACTTCTAAAATTCAGCTGAAGATAATATGAGGCTTCAGCAGTTTGAGTTACACAAATGGTAGAAGAAGTACTCAGATCTTTTACAGAATTCTGGCAACAATTGAATCGAAGGCAACTGGACTTAGATTTGTCTCTGAAGACGTTTCGCCCCTTATCCAAGTGGCTTCATCAATTCGTAACGCTACAGTCTGACTAGTCCCCACTAGTCTGTCAGACTAGTGGAGACTAGTACTCTGCGGACTCTTTGGGTGTGTTCAAAATTGCATACAATTTCTTTTTACTTCTTTCTACAACTGGGATGTACTACTTCATCATAACATTGTGTTTTGACCTTCTTGTAGATATACCGTATATTCGCTGCACAGAGGATTGTGGGTCAGAATAGCCAGAAAAGCATGCTGGCTTGTATACTGCAAAATGTGACATGTATTTTGTCATACTGCATTTGACATACTAAGTACTGAGACATACTAAATAATTTTACTTAGCATACTAGATAGTGTGGTAGTATGGGTTTTGGAGCACACTTTTAGTTTTTTGCAGTTCATCCTCCACTAAGCTTTTAAATTCCTGAAGGGAACCTCTTCAGTAATTTCTCCATTTTTAGAGTCTAACCACCCTTTACATAATCCATTCAACCAACTGGTGACACACACACACACACACACACACACACACACACACTCATATACACAAAGTCTCAGCTGTGCACACATGCACACTCTCTCACACACCCCACTCACATAGCAGTTATGTAATCTTTCATTTGATGTGTTACGAGCCCACACCGAGCCTGAGAAACGTTCGTGTGTGTGTGTGTGTGTGTGTGTGTGTGTGTGTGTGTGTGTGTGTGTGTGTGTGTGTGTGTGTGTGTGTGTGTGTGTGTGTGTGTGTGTGTGTGTGTGTGTGTGTGTCTATTAGAGCAACTTCACGTCTCATCATCTGTCTTCTCCTCAGATCCTCCTCAGATGTGCTGTAATGTCCTGTGTGTGTGTGCGTGCGTGCGTGCGTGTGAGAGAGAGCGAGAGAGAGAGAGAGAGAGAGAGAGAGAGAGAGAGAGAGAGACATGATGTGTTGGAGGGAGATCGGTAGCCGAGTGTTTGATCTGTTGTACAGTGAGAGAAAGGATTCCTCTCCTCCTCCTCGTCTTCCTCGCTGCTCTCATTCTAACCTGACTCCTCCTGTTTTTTTCGTGCTTTTTACTCTCGTGTGAAGCCGTTTCAGACTGTTAGTACACAGTCTGAAATCACTTAAATTTTTTTATGTCTGAAATTTTTTGGGAAGTTAACAGATTTTTACTGAGTCAAGGAGAAGATGAGAGGAGACCTTTGAATCAGCTGTATTTTCTCCTTCTTTGTTATTTTGTGGGGACCAGGCTTGTGACTGTTCTGTTCAATTTAATTCTTTTTTTTTAAGTCATATATACAGTTTAGTGTGTTATTTTTTTATTTAAGTATTTTATGGTTGTATTATTATAATTATTACATTTTGTTATATATCTAAGCCCATTTTCTCTTCATTCTCTTGTCATCTAAACATCAACATCTTTAATTTTTTTTATTTAATTTGACTAATTTATGAAGGAAAATCTTAACTCAAGGGTCCACCACTACCTTTTCCCAGATCTTTCAACTGCATCTGACAGTCTTCTCCAGTCGATATCTGACAACTGAGCAAACTTCATAGACTGAGGAAGACTGAGTCGTGGTTGAAAGCTCTGACACTAAACTGACCTTGAGTTAAGATATCTTTTTTCGAATTCTGCACTCAACGTCATTCATATTTCACGGTATTATTAGAATTACAGATACATTGTGTTTTTGATGTAAAATGATGTATGTATGTTTTATAATGTGTTTGTTTTGCTTTTGTATGAGCTCTTTCTTTCCCATTTTTCAGTCCTTATTTCTGTTTTTTTTTTACAAACATATTACTACTCCCTGTCTGACCTGTCAACCGTCCTCCTGCAGATCCTGGAGAGCCAGGTGGAGGTGCGTCAGAAGGAGGTGGGGGAGCTGCAGAGCCAGTCGCAGGCCCTCAGTCAGGAGGGGAAGGGCTCTGAGGAGGTGGACGGCCAGAGGATCAGCGTGGAGAAGAAGTTCCAGTCCCTCCAGGCGCCGCTGCAGAAGAGACGAGACAACCTCATGGCCTCCCGCGAGATCCACCAGTTCAACCGGGACGTGGAGGACGAGATCGTAAGTAGAGCGCTTCGGACAGGAAGAGTGGCGGTAGAGCACTCCTGTTTTACCGATCTGGCTGAGAGACAGACAGCTAGAACTGGAAGATGAAAATATAGACCATCGGCTTGTTTCACAGAAATCACCTTCATTCATCAAAATACCTTAGGAATACCAATATTGGTATCAGCAGTGAAAGTAGTACTCATCGTAACTGAAGCAACTAATACCACAATTAGTATCACTAATAGTAGTGGCAATTTTTGCAGAATTAGAGATGCAGGTTGTCATAGTAACAACAGCACAAATATTAGTGGTAGTAGCAGCAGTATTAACACAATCATTAGAGGTGGTAGTATTAGCAAATAACAGTATAATAACAGTATATCGCTGAAAGTCAATTGGTTGTTCCATTGCAACATTATAGTGTAGCAGTAGCGCTACGCTTCCACCATTCTGGACTGAAAGTAACTACCAGACGCCAGTAAAACGTCCTCCTACAAAGTGCCGTACAAAAGTAAAATTAAATTATTTCTATTCTGTTATGTTTAATGTCTTTGTCAAGATGGCCTGGGTTGAACAATAAAAACATTCCAAATATGCACACTATTATAACTATTTACTATTTGCCCGGCTGCTTCCCAGAGAAGCATAAAATGAGTGATGGACATAAATGGAAGTTAGAAAAATTTAGCACGCAGATATTGAGAGCAGTCTCAAAACTTTTTCACATCAAGGATCCAAAATCGATGTCCAATTGAGCACAGACCAAGGATGTAGAGGAGGTTATGCCATGCTACTAGCACTACTAGCTACTGGCCGATAGCTGGTTGTTCGGGAACAGAGACGATTTCCGGTCCAAAATGGCGGCAGTGCTACCGGAGTGACTGTTGTCAAAAAAACACTCAAGTTTTGTCACTTTGCTTCTGTACTCTTTGCTATTAGCAACATTATTAATTGTAGTAATGCTCGTAGCATTAGTAGCATTACAACAGTAGCAGTAGAAATACATGGTAGCAATACTAGTGACAGGAGTGAAAGTAACTGCAGAAAAAAATACTAGTGTTAGTATCATGAGTATTAGTGGCAATTGTAGCAACTGTAGCAAGACAACTTGCTGGAATAGTAGTAATGGTAATAGTTGTCATAATAGCAGTAGCATCAATAGAGGATAGCAGTAGCGTTAGCTGCAGCATTAGGTGGATTAATAGTAGCAGTAATAGCTGTAGTTTTATTAGCAGCAGTTGTAGTAGTGCTGGGCTGCACGGTGGTGTGTGGTTAGCGCTGTCGCCTCACAGCAAGAGGGTCGAGGTTCGATTCCAGCTTGCGGCTCTTCTGTGTGGAGTTTGCATGTTCTCCCCGTGTAAGTGTGGGTTTTCTCCGGGTACTCCGGCTTCCTCCCACCATCCAAAGACATGCTGTTTAGGTTAATTGATTCTCTAAATTGCCGTAGGTGTGGATGTGCGCGTGAATGGTTGTCTGTCTTATGTTGTCTGTCTCTGTGTGCCCTGCGATGGACTGGCGACCTGTCCAGGGTGTACCCTGCCTTCGCCCAATGCCAGCTGGGATCGGCTCCAGCCCCCGCGACCCCTAACGGGATAAGCGGTTGACGATGGATGGATGGATGGATGTAGTAGTGCTAGTAGCATTATTAGTATAACAGTAGCAGTAGCGTACTAGTAGCAGCTGCAGTAGTAGTGCTAGTAGCATTAGTAGTAGTAGTAGTAGTAATGGTGGTAGTAGTAGTAGGAATAATGTGAAATGCCCTCTCATAGGAAGCGGCAGGGAAAAAATGGGTCACAGAGTTCATATCAGTGGTAGTAGTAGTAGAAGTACTAACATCAGGAGGAGCAGTAGTTGTAGCAGCAGTAGAAGTAATAATAGCAGTACTAGCAATAATGTGAAATGGCTTGTGATCTCCAGCTCTGGGTTGAGGAGAGGATGCCCCTGGCCACATCGACCGACCACGGACATAACCTGCAGACTGTCCAGCTGCTCATCAAGAAGAACCAGGTACACACACACACACACACACACACACACACACACACACACACACACCTTTACCTGCCACTACTGTTGAATTTCTGATCCTAACCTTGACCTCTGACCCTCTCAGACCCTGCAGAAGGAGATCCAGGGCCATCAGCCGCGCTACGACGACATCTTCGACCGCAGCCAGAACGTCCTGAGGGAGGACCGCCCGATAGCCGAGCTGATTCGCCAGCGCCTCGCTGAGCTCCAGTCGCTATGGGAACAGATCAGGAAGGAGACGGAGAAGCGTCACACCCGCCTCAGCGAGGCCCACGAGGCCCAGCAGTATTACTTTGACGCCGCAGAGGCCGAAGCCTGGATGAGTGAACAGGAGCTCTACATGATGTCAGAGGAGAAGGCCAAGGTGAGGTCAGAGGTCAGGGGGTCAGCAGGACAAGGGGGAACAGCAGGGGCTGTTGTGCAGTGGTGGAGGAAGTATTCAGATCCTTTAAGTAAAAATACTTTATTTTAAAAACGCTGTCATAAAATGTCACATGAGAAATGTCTCTGAAATGTCCTAAAACAACCACCGTAAAAAGGATAAAGCCTCTATATTAACTGTAAGTAACAATTGGACCTTTCCTCTGGTGCCACCCTCGGGTCTAACATCACATTTTTCTGCACTAGTGTTAAAGATCCAACAAACAAAAAGTTATATCTCCAATTCCTACATCAGATTAATTGTAATAAATGTGACCGCCTCACTTGTATGACTTTAAAGAAGTCTTGTTATTATATGATCAGCTGATGAGTCTCACAGATAAAAAGTACAGTATTGTATTCAGCATGGTTCTCCTGCTCCGTGGCTCAAAAACTTCCTGTTTCCTTGTTTTAGTTTTACTTCACCTGCTAGTTCCTCAGTTTGTGGGTTTTCTGTTAGTTTGGCTAGTTGGTGTTCAACCGTCGGCTGTTCCTGCTGGTCAGTACACATTTAATACTCTGATTAAAAACTTTGTTAACTAGCAGAAAAGATTCAAACTCGAAATGCCAGAGATGTTTTCAGGTACATTCTGTTTTAATTTGATCGGGATTTGATTTGGTTTTTAGATTTGGTGTTACAGTTGTAGCTGAGATCAGTCCTTTCAGAAGCTCTGATTACTGAGAGACATTTTTTACTAGTTTGTAAATCAGGCCTAAAAAACTTTCTCCCTTTTTACTTATTCTTGCTCCAACTTTTTGTCACCACTTCCATATTTCTGTCCTTTCTCTGTCCTACTCTATCGCCTTTTATTTTCCTAACTCTCTCCACCTCTGATTTTCCCCGCTTTTACTTTTTCTTTCAGCTACCACCCCTCCTGAGCATCTTCTCTTTGCTTTGTCACTCTGTCCCCCATTTTTTTCTTGCTGCCGATTCTTTCTTTCTCTGTCAAATTCAACTTGACATCAAAATAACAGGAGAAATCTCTGTGTGTGTCTCTCAGGACGAGCAGAGTTCGGTGGCCATGCTGAAGAAGCATCAGATCCTGGAGCAGGCAGTGGAGGATTACGCTGACACCGTCCACCAGCTGTCCAGCACCAGCCGGGGTCTGGTGGCTGCAGAACACCCTGACAGGTGGGGAGGGTGGCGGGACATCAAGCTATTTACATTTTGTCCTGGAAGGAAGGAAATGGGGAGGGATGCTAAGAAGGGACAAAGAAATGAGGCTGAAACTAAAAGTAGAAAATGAGGATAAATGAAGGAGACAAGGAATGAAAGGAAGGCAGTATAGAATGAGGGGAAACAGAGGTATGAGTGGAGGAGAAAGTAAGGAAACGAGACAGAAAGGTAGTTTGAAGGGAGGGAGAAGGAAGACAGTAACAGACCATGATTCCTGACTTTCTGTCCTCCTCATTGCGCAGTGAGCGTATCGGCATGCGTCAGTCTCAGGTGGACAAGCTGTATGCTGGGCTCAAGGACTTGTCGGAGGAGCGTCGGGGGAAGCTGGACGAGCGTCTACGTCTCTTCCAGCTGAACCGGGAGGTGGATGACCTGGAGCAGTGGATCGCTGAGAGGGAGGTGGTGGCCGGATCCCACGAGCTGGGACAGGACTACGAGCACGTCACCGTTAGTACAACACTTACACGACTTTCGCATGATTAGTGTTGGTGATTTTTGGACACTATGAGTTGTTTGGAAGATGAATTAGGTACTTGTGATACTTTGTCTTGCCTCATTTATTTCAAAGGGGTGGACACTAAAGAGGAAAAACACCTCCTTTCTGTTTGGGAATGTTAAACTTCAGAAAGGAAAGTAGGATTTATGGTAGCGCTGTTGTATTTGATTTCCATTTTCAGTTTTTATTCTTTTCTGAAAGCTGTCAGAAATTGAAAGAAGGATCTAGAAAAATACCATTTGAAGGGCAAGTACTCTGCACTTTAACCCTCTGAGACCCCTAATGGACCCGTTTTTGTCCTTTTTAGTGGGGTACAGGGGGTCTTTAAGGGGGAGATAGTAGGTCCACAGTAGATGTTACATAGAAATGGTGTACATCATCTGAAAGCTGGGAAGCTGAAGATTAGTTTGAGATGCAACTCAGCTCATAAATAAGTAACAAACATGAATTAATTAATCAATTAATTAATTGAAATTAATTGTAAAAGTGTGTAAGATCTAAGAACATTATGATAGAAGTATATGATGGCCATTCCGATGCTCTATTATGTCTCATACTTTGTTGCAGCAATTTTTGGGTTTGATATTTTCAGATTTAAGCTAAATTTAAGTATTTTACCACTTAAGAATTGATAAAGATGTTCAATAATACCACACCAAGACCTTGAGGAACACCATAGAAAAAGCCATGCTGTGATTTGGTTTCAACCTTTTGACAATCAAATGGTGTGCGCTTCTGTTCTGGAAACTGCTCAGAAACCCCCTTATTGTCTAGCTAGGAAAGCCGTCCATCTCCTGAATTCCCTAGGTCTCTCCTTTATGGTTGTAAAACTGCATGTGATTATCATAAAGTGGGCATGTCTGTAAAGGGGAGACTCGTGAGTACCCAGAGAACACATTTTCATTCACATATCTTGAGGTCAGAGGTTAAGGGATCCCTTGAAAACGTCTTTTTCTCACCAAACTTTGGAGCATTATTTAACCTCCTTCACGACAAACTAGTATGACATTGCTGGTACCAGTTATCACCAGGATCACCCACAGTCTCTTGGGTGAGGGGCCCTAAATCAGCTGATATTACTCTATGACAGACATTAAAGTTTGTCCACCAGTGAGCACTGACAAGTTTATTTCTACAGTGTAAAATGTTGGTATTCCTCATGTTTAAATGAATATTCACATCCAACCAGTTGCTGCTTATATGTAACCAGTGTAAACAGTATGTTACATTTTTGGCACCTTATTGTTCTTTGCTTTTAATCCTAACTTCCGTCCTTCTTCAGATGCTGCAGGAGCGTTTCAGAGAATTTGCCCGCGACACCGGGAATATTGGCCAGGAGCGCGTGGACACCGTCAACCGGCAGGCGGACGAGCTAATCAACACCGGCCACGCCGACGCTGCCACCATCGCAGAGTGGAAGGACGGCCTGAACGAGGCCTGGGCCGACCTGCTGGAGCTCATTGACACCCGGACGCAGATCCTCGCCGCCTCCTATGAACTCCACAAGTTCTACCACGACGCCAAGGAGATCCTCAACCGCATCCTGGACAAACACAAGAAGCTGCCAGAGGAGCTGGGCCGTGACCAGAACACCGTGGAGACCCTGCAGAGGATGCACACCACCTTCGAACATGACATCCAGGCACTGGGAACACAGGTACAAACGCTATATTCGGAGCTGGGAACTTGGGAGACACAACACATTCGCTTGATACAAGAAGTTAAAATTTACACTCATAAAAATTAAAAACAAAGAAGGAAAGGTCCTCCATATTTTTACTGGCTAGTGAGCTACAGTAGCTCCACTGTAGTGAAGTATTCTTTTCCACTAGTCTACTGTCTACTACTAGCTGAAAGTTTTTCCCTTTTGTTCCAACAATGGGAATCTCAGTGCCCCTGTGCACAAAGCCAGCTCCATAAAGAAACGGTTCTCTCAGTCTGATGGGTAAGAACTTGACTGGCCCGCACAGAACCCTGACCTCAACCCCATTCAACACCTTTTGGGCGAACTGGAACATTGACTGCAACCAGAGATTCATAATTTTAACTTTTTGCATTGCCAAAAATCCCAGCTGCACACTCATAACTATTTCTTTCAAATTATAAAACCCTCATCAGTGTGCAGCTTTCAGTTCTGTTTTTTGATGGCTTTCTCACTAGAGGAGGTGTGTGTTTTCCCTCAGTCTACAAGCAATGAACGGCGCCCTCGCACATTCACACACCTTGGTGGTACTGGCAGGATGCTGGCAATTCCTCTAGTGTCTACGAAAAACGGTTCAAGAGTAAGGGGCAGGGATAAAAACTCTGCTGAATGCAATAATGTCTCCCACAAGAGTCTACGACAAACGGTTCACGGGTTATGAAAGAGGGCAGGTTTTAAGTTTAGAGGCGTGACTATGAGTCGGCCTGTACCGTCATCATGGCTGAGAAATTTGGAGCGGATCTGATAAAGTACGCTAAAGTTAAAACAACTTCCTGTTTCATGTCAAAAGGCGCTTTTTCGCCGCCACGTCACCAGCATGAAAAAACAAATATTTCATAAATTTTGATGGCAAAGGTCTTTATATGGACCTGACCAAATCTGAAGTCGATCAGATGAATTCTCTAGGAGTCTGTTAAAGTACACGGCCCGCAAAAACGTTAAAAACTGCCGAAAATGGCACATTAAATTCAAAATGGCTGACTTCCTGTTTTTTTTGGGTATATCCCGAAGAGGCTTTTTAGTGCATTTCCATCTGCCTGCCATATAGAGTGCTCCAGGGATGATGCATTTTTGTAGGCCAACCAGGAAGTTAGCATCGCCCTGATTCACTCGACAAAAAAATTGTTCTGCTGGGTTTTATATTATTACCGAAAATAAGCTCAGTGGCAAACACATGTTTACTGTATTATACTGTATGATAATCTTCACAATGAACACCATCTTTGAAGTGTGAATGCTATCACCAGAAGTAAAAAACTAACGGCTATAAATAAATTACACCACGATTGCACGAGTGTGAGTATAAGAAATTCACAAGTGGGATATTTTTTGATGTATTTTATATTGTAGAACAAAATATTACAATGTCTTCAGCTTGCGTTCACAACAGACCTTATTTCAGGTATCTAACTAAAAACCCATTAAAAAAAACCTGTTGATTTCCAGACAAGAGACCCAGAAGTCCTAAAATGCTAACTCCTTTCTGTGTTTTAGGACTCATACCCCCTTATTCCTGAATTAGGGGCTCAGTTTTTCCAACTTTGTAGGGGGCGCTAGCGAGCCATTTTGCCACACCCAAGCTTGAAACCCCCAAAATCTAAAATTTTCCAATGCTTGATGATGTGAAAGTTGTACCTGAAAGTATTGGACATTGTCAGCATGGTGACCTTGGAGCTTTCACGTGATACGCCTGCTTCTGATACGGCGTGTTCTCAACCAACCTGAACCTCTTCCTCCACCTCCTCTTTGCTTTCAGGTGCGGCAGCTTCAGGAGGACGCTGTTCGTCTGCAGTCTGCTTACGCCGGAGATAAAGCCGACGACATTCAGAAGAGAGAAGGAGAGGTGAGCATCAGTCTCGAAAATCAGCAAAACAGAAACCACACCAGGACTTGGCTCATTTTACTCTGAATTCGATCAGTAAATCGGAGGCTCGGTATCCCTGCTAAGGGCACCGGAGATGTAAAAACTGCTGTGATTTTCAGTATTTTTCAAACATTACAAAACCTTTTCTTATTGATTGAATTGAAAGTGAACTGGACCCAGCCCTGATTTGAATAAAAGGCTCTGTTCCTCATGCATGCTGCTGCTGCTGCACTAACTTTGCACCGTTCCTCTGCCCTGAGCGAATCAGTTTGGAAAATAAAGCAATATAATTTATAAATGGGGTCAGTTTCCCAGAAAGAAGAATCTCTAATGAAGATTAAGCTTATGTGAGGTTGGTAAAAGATGCCAAAATGTGTTGCACTGTTCTTCAAATCATCAAAGGGGATTTTACTCATGATCATAAAACAAGCTGTATATTATAGATTCATAATAAACCCTTACAGGGCATGGTCAAAATGCAGGAAACACCAAGATAAAATCTCCTCACCAATGGTTCTGTCTACACAGGGAACATTATGAGTAAATATTGTGAAGAATGACATTGAGACAGGCTGAATATGTTTTATCTTTGACTCTTTCACTCATTGTTTTGGGGGGAATCTTCCAGCATCATTGACCACACAGCACCTGAAATGAATTATATTAATACTTTGGACAAATGATTTTTTTGATGCATTTTATTCCCAAAACCCTCAGGTCTCCCAGAATGGTATCTTCTATTAGAAAACAAAACTTATTGTTGTGCATGTCGAATTAATAATTGTGTAAGATAGGTGAATCGTCCCAGCCTTATTCACAAGCATGTCAGAGAAGTACGGCAGCCTTCAGGTAAAATAAAAACACAAAAGTCTCTCTAGAGCCAGTGTTTGGATTGTCTGTTCTGGGTGGTGCAACATGGCGATGTGATTATACACTCATGAAAACATAGTTATGAATATTATATTCCTTTTCTGCTAATACAGTAGATCCCTTGAAAACTTCCATGCTGGTCCTTAAATGAAGTGTAAGGTTCTCAAACCAAACATCTGTCTTCATTTCATTTTGTTTAAAAATATATCTTCTACAAGTGTCTTCATCCATCTCAGTAAACACTGTTTTGCAGAATAAAATAGGCATTTTCCAGATTCTGCAAACTTATAAAATCTACATCTGAAACAGACATTTTTGTAAGATGTTGGTGAACAATAATAACCTAAAATGGAAGTGGAAATTCACGTCAGTGCCACCGTGACGTGTCGAAGCTCGTCTCCAGACAGTCCGAGTGTTGATAATGATACGCACTGAGTGTTTTTGATGGTGTTGTGTTTTGACCATTCCCTGTATGTCCATTTCCCTGCATATCCTCCCTGTCCACCCAGAAGAGAAAGGGAGAGGTGAGACTCCGTTTACCAAAAACATTGGCTTTGCATTAGTGTTCATTTTGGCTGCAGTTTTAGACTTTCTTTTAATATTTTGACTAAAATGTTGATTAATTCTAGTGACATTTTAGTCGTTTTCATGCAGTTTACTTCTGGCCTAGTCTTAGTCACAGACCTGGGGCTTTGCAAATACATTTAGGGTTTGTTTTAAATCTTTCTTAGATCACTGTGTGGGTGGATTTTGGCACACACATAACCTCAATTCAAAGTCAACTTACCTGATGCTGCATAAGTACCAACAAGCTGTAAACTCCACCCACCTGGGCCTCTGAGGAGATTAAAACAAATGCTACTAGTAGTTTGCAAATACAATTTGGCTTTGGTCATTCAATGAAAACCATAAAAGAAAAAAATGTAGGCCTTAAGCATCAAGCTTTTCTCCAAATAATCATTTTTGTAATATTTCCTGGCTGCACACAATGGTACAATCAAATGTTTTTGCTCGCATTTGCTTAAATGTAGTTGCTTGTTAGCTAGCAAGATATCGCTTTCAGTCCTCTGCAGCCACGTTTCCATCAACGATGTTATGTCACAGTGTCAGAGAATGTTACAACTCTGGGCAGGTCAGAAATGCATTTCAGCTGCAAATGTCTGCACTTAACTAAAATGAGGTCATGGTTAAAGTGTCAGTATCTATCACTTGAGGTAACACGAATCAAAAGAAATTAGGGAATCATGTACATGCACGTGCAGTGCTGAAACTTTTACATCTTGTTGACAGTTAGCACTGAGTGCTAGAAGTTAGCTTACAACTCTAACAGAATATGTCACAAAGCCACAGACGTACAGCCATAAGCAGCACTTTCCCAGTAAAATAACTTGAAATGCTGAATGAGAACATGTATCCAGTGTCGGCTCTGTGGAGGAATTCAACTTTATGACGCACCCTCTGGTGGCAGTATTGAAGATCTTAAAGTTTAGCAATAGTGGCTGCAAAGACCTTTGTTGTTCAGTTCAGTTTATTTTTATATAGCGTCAAATCATAACATAGCATCTTTTCATATAGAGCAGGTCTAGACTGTGCTCTTTAGTTTAGAGACCCAACAAGAGAGCCCCCATGAGCATGCATCATTACGCAACAATGGCAAGAAAAATCTTCCCTTGGGCAGAACCCAGCTCGGGTCGGACACCGGTTGTTGATGCAACGGAACTGATCAGACATGGTTGATTTTTATTTTCTGAGTGGGAACTGATCCATTCATCTCCGAGCCATCTGACTGAGTGTTAGACAGCAGGCTCCGGCTAGATGAACCGGACCTGCGCAGAATCGATAACCAGCGATCGCCTCCCAATGCATGCCGGTTAGATTTGTGTCCAACTTGAACCCGATTTGCTCTGATGCACCTGAATTCACAAATATGTGGGATACGTGTGTGCTACTGACATTCCTGTAATATTACATCACAACATCTGCTGTATTAGCCATGTGCTTACTACGTGTTTATTTGCGTATAGAGCGGGAAGTGAGATCCGATCACAAGTGGTCACTGAGATGCATGTAGAGACTCATTCTAATGCCATGTGTGAACAGGGCCTAAGACCCAGGGCATGATGGGAAACAGTGGGCCATCGCCTGATCAAAGAGCTGATTGGCTCTTAGCTTTGGCAACACAATTTGTACATAATCTTAATTTTCTGTGTAATTGTAGTATTTAATGCTAGATTGTAGGCAATTAGTCTCATAATTGTCATCGTAATGTAATGCAGATTTAATGTTAACAAATAATCATTTGTGTTTGATAATGATAATAATAATTAAGGTTATTTATGCATTACTCATAAAATCAAGTAATTACAAAATGCTTTACAAGGCAGACATAAAAAGGACGTATTTCTGTGACTTCCTGTAAAATCTTTGGAGGCAGCTGGAAAGGGCTGGAAATTGTCGGACTTGACGGCAACCCGCTGCTGCTGCTGCCACCTGATCTCTTCCCCCTTCTTTATATTTACATTGTGATATGAGAAATAGAGAAATTATTAATGGATCAAATAAAATGCCTGTTTTTTGCCTCCTACAATAACCCAATGCATCTAGAGATATTAAGGGAAAGAAGAAGAAGAAGAAGAAGATCTACCTTTATTAGTCCCACAATGGGGAAATTCAATTTACACTCTGTTAGAAAGGAAAGCTCTGTTGTCATGTTGCCTCTGCAGTCTGCACATATGAATGCTTTTTTTTTTTTTTTTTTTTTTTTTATTTGCTTTTATGCCCTTTAGTTATTTCCCCGCCAGGCTGTAGTGCTCCTCCACAGCACCTTGGTGCTGGACCTGTACAAGACTCTGCGACTGATTCCACCAGATTTACAGTGTAGTTTATATACACGGAATAATAATTCAATCCAATAATGATTCGTGATTATAATAAAAACGATTCCTCACTGATCGTGAATTATTGGGAGAGACTTTGCTGATTAGAGTGACCCTCTTCTGTTTGTCATCCCCCCCCCCACCACCACCAGGTCCTTGAGGCCTGGAAGAACCTACTGGAGGCGGCTGAGGGCCGCCGGGTGAAGCTGGTCGAAACCGGAGACAAGTTCCGCTTCTTCAGCATGGTGCGCGACCTGATGCTGTGGATGGAGGACGTCATCCGCCTGATCGAGGCTCAGGAGAAGCCCAGGTTAGGACACCACTTTACAGTATATCTGACTGATACGTTGTTGAGCTGCTTATAGCTGATAGTGAGGCTGTATATAAAGATAGACAACATGAGTGAAGCCAAAACATCTGGATCACCCCCTGGTGGCTGGCTGCAGTATAGCGCATAAATCCTGCCCCCTCCTGTTAGTAAATTGGACATGTGCCAGACAAAAAAGTAGGGCTGTCAATTTAGCATAGCATAAAAATATGCTCAAATCATAACATGGCAAAATCAAGCCCAGCAGGCAGTTTTTCCTCGCCAAAATTTAGTTTAAGTTTGGAGCGTTATTTAGTCTCCTTCCCGACAAGCTAGTATGACATAGTTGGTACCAATGGATTCCTTAAGTTTTCTAGTTTCATATAAGATACCAGTATCTTCTCTCTACCTAAAACTGAGTCTGCTATATCCTCCAAAATATCAATTGCGCTAAATATTTAGTGGCATTAAAACAAATTTGTGTTAATGCATGATTATCACATTAACTTAAACAGCCAGAATCATTATATAATAAGCAGATTGTCAATAGTGATCAATGATCTGTATTTACATGTTGATATTGTCACATTAGAAACATTAATTGTATTGTCTCATGTATTTTTCTGGTTAATTCAAACAAAAGCATCAGCAGAATTTATCACTAGATGTGTTTCATATTAAACAAGCTGAGGATGGAGTGTTTCTTCTTATGACACATGATGTGGTTCGTTTGTGTGCTCGTTTTCAGGGACGTGTCGTCGGTGGAGCTGCTGATGAACAACCACCAGGGCATCAAGGCAGAGATCGACGCCCGCAACGACAGCTTCACGGCCTGCATCGAGCTGGGCAAAGCCCTGCTGGCCAGGAAGCACTACGCTTCAGAGGAGGTGGAGATGCCTTCGCCTAACAAATTCATAATTCACATCATCCATGCTAAGCTAAGCACAGCTGGACCTCTTTCTGGTTTTAGATTACAGATTTTAATCAGTTATGTTCACTCAGAAATTATTAGCATTTGTTTTGGTTTGGATATCATATTTGTCTTAAGTTAAATTCAAGATTTGACTAAAAATTCTCTTAATGTGCAGAATAGATTTGTGTCTTGAAGCTTTTGACAGTATTGTATACAAATATCCTGTAATATTTTAACTAATCTGACATTTAATCACAGTCCTTACATTACATGCATTAACAGATCTCATTGCCACAAACCATAAAGCAGAGCAGCTGCATTTTGTGCTGCCTAAAAGGTCTAGATTGATTTTAGGAAGATACTCATGATTTTTAGGTTTCTGCATCCACATTACATGAATGCATTGGAATCTGCATCCATTTTCCATGTTTAAATATTCTCTCAAAATGTTTTCTCTCCTCAGATTAAAGAAAAGTTGTTACAGTTGACCGACAAGAGGAAAGACATGATTGACAAGTGGGAGGACAGATGGGAGTGGCTTAGACTGGGTAAGGTGTTTTAACCAATTGGTCAGTCAGTCATTTTATCGTTTAGTCAGGCCTTCTGTTTACAGAAAGCATATTAAGTGAATCAGCTGAATAAATGTGGTTTAATATGTGCGTTCAGTCCTGGAGGTGCACCAGTTCTCCCGGGATGCAGGTGTGGCCGAGGCGTGGCTGCTGGGTCAGGATCCCTACCTGTCCAGCAGGGAGATTGGACAGAGCGTGGACGAGGTGGAGAAACTCATCAAACGCCACGAGGCCTTCGAGAAGTCGGCCGCCACATGGGAGGAACGCTTCGCCGCTCTGGAGAGGCTGACCACGGTGAGACGCCGTGAAGGTTTTAAAAAGATGCTGACAGCGGGCCTCATGCTGGAACATTTTCATGTTACCCTAAAACTCTCAGACTCTTTCGTACATGTCAGATTTACCAAATTTTCCTAACTGCACAAACCTTTCATCCAGTGCATTAAGTGGGCCGGTACTCTGCATTTTACTCCTTGGCGTACCGTGACTTTTTTTTTTCTCACAAGCTGTCAGTACTCTTCTGCCCTCTCCATATCAGGTTTTCTTGGAGATTCATAACGGTGCGGCACCAACATATTGGCATTGGGCCTCATAAGATGTATGAACATTAAAATATGTGGGGAGCATCTGGACGAGCAAACACATACAATGTTCACAACCTTTTTGTAAAATAATTAGAAAACTCTTTCTCACAACTTTTTTTATTTGCTAACAAATATTATTTCATTTAAAAGTTTTCTGAATCTGCTCTTTCAATTAAATGTTCAGACAAAGGCTGTGATATGTGTAGATAATAAAATAAACATTTAATTGCTAATAATAATGGTCCCAAATGATGTAAAATTGTATAGTTTTAAGTCAAAAATCATAAAGTTTTCTTGAAGGAGGACCCTATAGGCCTACTATAGAAGATGCATAGCCCAATTATAATAACATAGCAATAAAACCCCAGTGGGTTATGACTGACACAGTATAACATGATTAACGAATAAAGCATGCAAAGCAAGCAAAAAATAGATAGATAGATACCGGCCAATAATTCACACCAACATGTGAATAAGAGGAGTACCGGCATGTCAAGCACTGCTTATATCATTATAATAATTGTCAACTCTAAAATTCCCATACAAGGCTGCCTTTTCTGCGCCGTTATGTTTCATTCACAAAATGTTACGAAAGAATAAAAACAATAATGTCTTCCTGCAGAGCTTCAACTCCTGCTGCAGTGCTAGTGTCATATTATTAGAGGACCCGAAACAATTAGAAAATAATAATGATACAGCTTTCAGCATGCGTTAAATTTGCCTCCAGATTCGTAGAGCTGGACCGTATACCTAAGAAAACATAACAGAGAAATGCCGCTTCAGAAGGAATCTGTTTGTACAAGTGGTTCTTGCATGAGGCTCGATGTGTTTCTGTGTCCAGATGGAGTTATTGGAAGTGAGAAGAATGCAAGAGGAAGAAGAGAAGAGGAGGCAACCTCCGCCCGCTGAGGCTCAGCCTGGCGACACCACAGCTCAGCACAGGTGAGAGTGTGTGTTGGTCTGTCCACTGTGTGTGATGTTCCACGCTTTTTACCTCAGCATTGGAAAGTAGAAAAGCACTCAGAGAGCGCAAACCTCTGCCAAACACCATAGTTTCCCCCCTGGCGGTTTCTTCTGGATCTATCTCCTCAAGTGTTAAAGCTAGATCAAATTCGTTGACATACTTCAGATGCGGAATTGTCTCAGCTACACGATGCCGCTTGTTAGAAATCTCTACCTCTAATATTAAATGCACAGTAGACCAAAATGTAAGAGTACCCCCATTTTTTATATAAATTGCTATAAAGTCCACCATCTGGATCAGATCTGGATCAGCCTTTGGGATTTGATAGGAGTACACATTGTAAATCCCTGAGTCAAATTTCATGAGCTTTGGGCAACAATTACCAGAGATATTGAGAAACAATTTTTTGGGTCCCATTTACCCCAATGTTAACGAAAAATTCAAAGTGATCCAGAATCCAGGATTTCTTCCGGATCACCCCCAAAATTAAATCCGTTCTCCCTTTTCACATTTTCGACACACCCTGAAAATTTCATCAAAATCTGTCCATAAGTTTTTGAGTTAACTTGAACACAGACAAACAAATACATAAACGCCGGCAAAAACATAACGTCCTTGGCGCAGGTAATGAAAGGAAACCAAGGGGTGATTCACTTCTTCTCTTGTGGACAGAAGTTCCCTGTTCATCAAGAGAAACTTCACTCCTCTCACATGCAAGTTGTTCTTCCTTTATATTTGAAGGCAAACCTTCAGTGTCGGCTGATTTTTGATATTCTAGTGAAAGTGAATTATAGGAGAAGAAAGTTCATGACCTTGTTAGGCCAATTGATAAAGACGTGAATGTTTCACTGCAGTTGTGCAGGAGTCATTTTGTCATTTGACAAAAAACAAAAAAAAATATGGATCAGTTGCAGCTTTTTATAGAAGTGTGAAGTCCATTGTGTGTCTAATCCCTAGTTCACACTATACAACTTTAGCCCTGGTTTTCCACTCCCCGATTTGTGGAGCTCCCAGACAAAAGCCACAGATCAGAGGCAAATCGGCGTCGGCTCACCACTTGCACATCGGTGCCGGAGCGTCATGTGTACATCGCTCAAAGATGCTTGCCGGTACCTCGGAGACACATTCCAGATATTTAGCATGCTTAATACCATGAGCTACAGCCAATGAGAGTGCAAGACACAGGTTTAGGGATGCACCGATCCAACTTTTCCAGCCCAGATAGCGATAGCTTAGGGCATTGGCCGTTACCGAGTACCGATTCGATATCAGTGTTCCAAATTTCCCTCCGGGGATTAATAAAGGTTCATCTTATCTTATCTTATCTTTAATTAATAAGCTGTATATCTCACTGCTAACAGGAATTACAATTCAAGTTAATGTTGTTAATGCAGCAAGAAATTGGTTAAAACTTTAACAGCAATCAAAATTCCAGTATATAATGCATATAAATATAGAACTGAACTATAAATCTGCCCCATTATCACAGATACCTGATTCTGCTGTTTGAGTCAGTACCGGCCTGATATCCAGTCCAGTGTCAGACTCAGTGCATCCCTATATGGGTTGAGGGGAACCTGGGAGAGGAGGGGCCGCCTGTACCTACTTACTGTATATGCTGCATTTGCAACATGGAGCAAAGTTGTTGTTGCACGTAGAGGAATAAATAGTAAAAAAGAGGGTGGAAACGGGCTAATTTGTAAACACAGGGGCCAAATACGACAATAATAATACGTATCTCGCGTATGGTTTCACATCATTTACCCTGTAATTCTCATGTGTTTTCGTGATAATGGTGAAAACCGCAAAGACTCTTGATTACAAGACAGCAAGTAGTGTAGTGTGAACAGTGCAGAGATCTGATGATTCTGAAAGTTGTGTTGTGTGTGAACTGGACTTAACTTTTTATGTATTTTGTATATTTGCAGGGAGGGTGAGCCGGTGTCTCAGAACGGGCTGCCGTCCGATCAGGAGTCTCCCAGGGTTAGTTACCGCTCTCCTGCCTACCAGCAATACAGCAGCACCCTGCAGAGCCGCAGGGCTACCGCTGCACCCTGAACACACACACACACACACACACACACACACACACACACACACACACACACACACACACACACACACCACAAAACAACAAAGCAACATTAACTTCGATCTGATACAGAAATATCCTAGACTCTGTTGTTAACTGGGTGTGTTGTATCACTCCTCCTTCTTACGCACTCCTGAAATCCACACATTGACATTCCTCCATTTATCACTTGTCTTCCCCATTTAGTTTGCTTCTCCTCCTTACTGATTAATATTCTTATTTTATAAGTGTTATAAGTTTAACCTTAAAGCCATCACTTGTGTTATTTTTTTCTTTGTTTTGAGGTATTAGTATCACTACTTTTAACAAAATCAGATTTCTAATAATAACCTCTTTAGTAAAAGGAACAGGGAAGAGAGAGCAATGGGACTAATGGGCAATGTAGTCTTAATTTGGAGGCATTCCAACACTAAGAGTACCTAGTCTGAGAGGACCAATCAGCCTCACCACCCATAATTTCATGAGAGCATTTGCAGGTTGTATTACATACAACTGCAGGTTGTATTATTAAAAAGCCTCCATGTCCACCTGGATCCTCTGTTTCACAGGAAGAAGCAGATCATGATCCCAGAGACTATTTGTCAAAGGAAAAAGGGAAAAAAGTGTCCTCATCATGACTTGAAGCTTTGTAAAGAGACACTTTAAAGTCTGGAGTTTGGGTTTACTGTTACCTGACATCTTAAATTTAATGAAAGGGTTGAGCTGAAGTGGGAGGAGAAAATGGTATGTAGGTAAACTTGTCAATCAGAAAAACACACTAAAAAACACTTGATTCTTAAACTCATAATTAGGGCTGTCAAGCGATTAAAATATTTTATCGTGATTAATCACAAGTTTGCCCATTAATTGCCATTAATCACCAACCCTGTTGCAAATTGCCATTCCAGTTTTTCTTTGACAAAATTTTCCTTAGAGGTATGCTAGTATGGCATTTAGGGATCCACCGATCCAACTTTTATATTCCTCATACCGATAACAGTACCTGGGCTTAGGGCATCAGCCAATACGAGTACTGATTCAATAATAGTGTTTAAGCTGTATGCCTCGCTGTGTGGGAGTGACTGGGATCTTTTATGAGTAAGACAACATGAGGCTTGACTTAAACATCGCTATCCTCACTTTGTAAAACAAATTATGACAAATAAACTCATAGATAGAAGAGAAGACAGAAGTTTACTGAATTATTTATTCTTAAAATAATAACTCATACACCAGTAACTTGTTAAAAGAAAGAAAGAAAGACATTACAATTCAGGTGTAAACATTTTTAATGCAGCAACAAATTGGTCAAAACTTAAACAGGAATTTAAATTCCAGTATACAGTATAATGTATATGGTATATAAACATAGCACTGAATTGAATATATCAGCCTTCTTGTCCCAGCTATTCGAGTTATCGGTGCATCCTTAGTGGCGTTAAAACAAGTTTGCGTTAACTTTGACAGCTCTACTCACAATACCTCCTTAATGGGACAGTCATTTTCAAAATCACCACCACGACAGAAGTGAGAAGTTCGATAAACTCTTGAGACACTCAACTGTCTTTTACGACAGAAGTTGCATTTTTTTTTTCATTCACTTCAATACAGCAAGTTCCCGTAGCAGCACAGTGACTGTGAGAGTGACTGCAGTTTAAAACACTTTAAAAACTCTTAAAAGCTCTGGTGTCGACTCCCAGCTGTATTGAATGGACTTATTCACGTATTTTCATTGTAAGGCATGTTAATAATCCTCTTGGATTACAAGCTGTTGCGTTAATGTTTGGCGTTCTTCAAGTAGCAATTTTTGTTTTGTTTGAGTGCTAAAACATTCTGTTAAAATCCGTGATACAGTCTGGAACGTATAAGAGAAGTCACAGATCCAGGTGGACACCAGGCTTGTTCAGTTTAATTCTGTTTCAGCTTCAACACACATAAAGCTGAAGACCTGTGAGGAGACTCACAGGAACTATTTACTGCTGTAGATGATTCTTCCATCTTTGTAATGTCTCCTTTCAGTTTGTTTATTGGATTTTTTTTTTTTTAATTTTGAGACATTTAGCGAAAAAAAAAGTATGAATCACCTTTTGGTACGAGTGTGACTGTATAAATGGTGAGTGGGACCACAAAACACACACATACATACACAGAAAGAAGCCACACCTGTTTCTGTCCATCCCTCCCCTCATTTTTTCTTTCCCCTCCTCCCTTCTCCCCTCTGTCTTTCTCAGCTCCAAACTCCCGTCATCCTTTCCCCTCAACTGTTAATGTTGCTGCTACTTTACGTCGTCATTTATAAACTCACCGTCTGGAATATGAACACCTAAGAAGTCCACCAACAAAACACACAGTCCTAACTCCATAATCCGGTTTTAAAGCCTCAAATGGTGATTTCCAAATCTGTCGGTTAAAGTTTTGTGGGCATTTTTAGGATTGATATAAATTATATTTATTCTAGAATGTAAATTGTGGTGTCATCTGCATAGCAACATACAGTAGACCATAATAAAACTAAGCAAAATATAAAGCATGCTTGCATGAGTGCTAACAAATGAACAAAAAACATTGTAGTACTGTATTATATTCTCCAAAATATATTCAGATGAATTATGTCTTACTCTTATTGTCTTAAAATAAAGGATTGTAAGCTGCTATAAGTTTAATCCTTAACATGTCATATTGACAATGTCTGAATTGTAAATGTAAGATTCATGTTTCTTTATTCTAAATTCTAAAAACTATTTCAGTTTAAAAAAAAAAAAAAGCTACTTCAAGAAATAACTCTTACTGTATCTACTTGCCCCAGATGTGTCCACGTCCCACAAACCAAATTCACCATCTTCATATGTTTTTTTTTTTTCATAGAGTGGAGTATGTGTGCCCCCATGTTTTCCAGCACACATACGACATACACTCTATGTAAAGTACCAGTGAGTTAACAACACATGCATTTCCTCATGTAAAACAGTGCTGCATGTGATTAACATATCTCATATTTAACAATGTGTTATGAAAAATTGTATAAAAATTAACTGAGGAAATTGTTCAAACTTAACAATTAGAAAAATCTAGAAAAATATTCCCACATCTAGATAATCATTATAATTTACCATATTTTTCGCACTATAATGCGCACCAGATTATAAGGCACACTATCAATGCACGTGTCTATTTTCATACATAAGGCGCTCTCGTCTCATGATAGTGGAGTAACTCACCCGCTGTTGCCTCCCTGTTTTGGTTTGTTCGCCGTCTGTCATCCAACGCTCGCACGCAGCTCGCAATTCAACTTTGAACGCCCCATTGACACCTATATCTAACGGTTGGAGTTTTTTAGTTAATCCACCCGGAACGATGGCAACTGGTTTTGACAGTGTTGGTGAGTACCATAATGCCCCGACAATCCATCCAGCGGTGCGACTCCGTAGCTAACCAAAGTCATAATAACAGATTGACATTGACAGATTTTTGATCACCCTGTTCCACATAAAATTAGTCGGAGGTCAGTAAGCACAACCAGAATTGATGGATACGGCGTGCCGGATTATAAGGCGCACTGTCGATTTTTGAGAAAATTAAAGGATTTTAAGTGCACCTTATAGTGCGAAAAATACGGTACTCAAGATTTTTTACTGTAATAAAGGAAATTAAACTGTTGTAATCACAGCTTTTAAAGCCCACTTATTGGAGAAATATATGAAATATATAACACAAGCATAACTTATTCAAATGGAATAAATAGCGTTGCTTTTGCTCATTGTACGTTCTTTCCCAACTCCCGACTCTGCATCTTCACACTCGTATACCTCTTGTACTTGTAATGTAATTCACAGCTGGTTTATTTAATAATGCACATTTTATTTTTGATTTCAAGTTTCATATATAACAGTTTTGATATGCTGGATCATTCCGATTTAGTCCAACTAAATAACTAGTAATTAGAAAATAATATTTGTCAGAAATTTAAAAACTCATTCCAGAAAAATAAAGGTGGTACTGTGATATTTTCTTTTAATAACAGCAATGGTGTTCTTACACATAATCATTACTGACCATGTGTATATGAATTAATCTTCAGCATCATTCCACATTTTTATGTAAAATTGATCTTTCATTCATTTCTAAACATTCAAACAAGCCATGGTGTGTGTGTGTGTGTGTGTGTGTGTGTGTGTGTGTGTGTGTGTGTGTGTGTGTGTGTGTGTGTGTGTGTGTGTGTCTACTCCATCCTCAGTATATTTACTTGGTTAAGCTCTTGTGTCACTCCGACACCGTTTTGTATCATCATTACATTATCATTGTGTTTCCATTGTTTCCTGTTATAACCTCTTTATTTCTCCTTGTGGTTTCTATTGCATGTCCATCCAGCTCCTTCATTGGTTCCCTGACTAACACACATTCCCCAATAAACCCTGTCAGAACCAATCAGAACACTCAGACCCATTCTGGTTTGTCTGCCCATGTGTTATCCATGTGTAATTGTGACTTCTCTCCATATACAGCTGTCTTTGTTGCTGCATGCTGGCACCATCATTAGCATTAAGTTTTCTGTCAATGCTGTATTTCTTCATCTCATGTTCTTCACCAGTTTTTATCCTGGGGCTTTATATGCATAGTAGGCTGTTTTCATTGACATGGATCAAAATCAGTAAATCACCGACAGCTAGTTTTCTAGTTGATGGTGGTGTTTTAAAGTCCTGATCTTGTAAAAAATAAAATAAAAAATCTAGAAATGTACTTGCTACATACAACAGTCCAATTAAGTATCTTTTAGTAGTTTTATATAATAGCAGCATCAGTCCAGATTATATTTAGCCATAACACGTAAAATACTACTACAATAATAAAAACAAGCTTACTACAGTTTATAATGGGACTTTTGTCAGCAGCCATGTGGGAAATAGACTGGGGCACAAAACTGACCAGATTGTAAACAGCTTAACAAATCAAACCAATCATTCGAGAACCAAATAGTCGATTTTTCAGGCAATTGATCAGGAGTCCAACTGCACGTCAAATGACAAACAATCATAATCACAATAAAACCAGGCTTAATCCATACAGAGTCTACCCAGCTTTCATCAATTAAAGTAAATTATGATCAATGGCAAAAGAAGAAAATATCTGTTCAAAATTACCTTAAAGGAAGATTTATCAAGTATACTTTTATCAATATGGGAGTGGGTAATGCTCACTATGCTGCTTTATGCAAATGTATGTATACATTTATTATCGGAAATCAATTAACAACACAAAACAATGACAAATATTGTCCAGAAACTCTCACAGGTACTGCATTTAGCATAAAAATATGCTGAAATCACAACATGGCAAACTGCAGCCCAACAGACAACAGCAGCTGTCAGTGTGTCAGTGTGCTGACTTGACTATGACTTGAGGAACTCCTTTGAAAATGGTCATGCCAGTTTTTCCTCGCCAAAATGTTTTTTGGAGCGTTATTTAGCCTCCGTCCCTACGAGCTAGTATCTAGTACCTAAAAATTGCAAGTGGCATTAATGTGTTAATGAAATTAGTGGCGTTTAAATGAAAATTTAATGAACTTTGACAGCCCTGGTAATAAAGAATTTCAGACACATCATCTGTTATTTCTGCAGATGAGAGTTAACATTGATATCCACCAGCCTCAATTCAAAGTTTCAAACCCAAACTGACAGTTTTTAGAAGAGATATAATGGCTATGGTCTTTCAATAAAGCAGTATTTCAATAAAAGTACTCAGAAGTGGTCAGAAGTTTGTCAAAAATGCTTCATACGCTTTAAGTTCCAGCTCCTAGAAGTGGTCCAGACCTTGACTGCCTTTCATTAAGAGCTCCGACTTTTAACAAGCCACTAAAAATAATCTAAAGTCCAACTTTTGATTAGGTGTCAGTGAAATGTTGTCCAACCAAAGAAAATGTTCTCAGGATTAGCTGATCCCCAATAAGTGCTCACGTGATTGGTCTAGCTCTCACCAAGCTCTAAATAAAAGCTCCCAGGATCGGTCCAGCTCTTGCAGCCCTTCAGTAAAAACTCCCAGGATTGGTCCAGCCTCTGAACTGTTCTCAAAAAGAGTGTCCACCATTGGTCCAGCCCTCGAAGAGCTCAGTAACAGGGTAATAAGCATCCGCTTGGAGTGGGTGTGGTGTGAAAAAATAAAATCTCTTTTGATACTAGGCCAATCGCATTCTCCCCTCACCAATAATGATGCCCAGTAATGAGTTCCAAGCAATTTTGTGGATAATTGTTTGAGATTTTTTTCCTGTTTTTTTTATGTATATTTCCCCTCTGCTAGCTTCTTCCTCTCCCTGTGTTTCTTCACACATGTTGTGTGTTATGGAGTGGTGTTGTGATTTATTATGCATGTCCTAAAACCTGTAATTAGCGCATGATCAGACTGTTAACTATCTGTGCTCTTAATGTGCAATGCAGATATTTTTCTAATCGGTACTGGAATCCATCGCTGAGCTCATCTAATGAAATACTAAAAAGCAAAATGCTTAAAACGGCATTATTAAGGCTGAAGAAGCTGATGTTAGTGGCTTAATGGACGGATCTGTTGTCTAGTGCAGCTGAGCGTCTGAGATAAATGTGGATTGGATTGGTGTAGACCAGTGACGTAGTTTAGTTCAGATGTAGACACTCCAGTCAGGCTCGACAAGACAACTTTATTTTGACATTTCACTAGAAGTTGTCTTTCAGCTTTAAATACTTGAATCCTCAAACCCAAAGAGAACAGGCAACACACACCAGCCATGTCTAAAAGTGGTGCATCATTTAACAAATCCTATTTATTATTTATTGCCCTTGACTTGAATCTTGATGAAGGAAACATACATGTACATACATGTGTTTGCTGAATTTCTTTGCCATATATGAGAGTAAATTGAATATGTCTTTTGGACTCAGAACTCAAAGTTTCGACTCCTAAAGTCCCGTTAGATTGCTACAGGAATGGGTCCAAAAATCCAGAAATGAGTTAGCATTTTAACACTTCTGGTTCCCTCGTCTGGAAGTCAGTGGGTTTTTTGAACGGGTTTTTAGTTAGATGCCTGAAATAAGGTCTGTGGTTGACAAAAGCTATAGAGATTTTAAAGTTTTGCTCTACGACATAAAATATGTCAATACATCAGTTGCAAACAAGTGGCTAAATGAGACGACTGAACATCATAATGGCGACTCGTCCTCCGTTACAGCCTCTGTGTTTATGTTATTGCTCATGCGACTGTGGTGTAGTTTGTCTGTAGCCTAAGTTAGCTTTTTACTTCTGGCTTCTGGCTGGTTTGTTTGCCACAGATCTTATTTTCTGCAATAATCCAAAAACCAATGGAACAATCCCACTGGCTTTTTATCGAGTGAACCCAGAGCGATGCTAACTTCCTGGTTGACCTACAAAAATATGTCATTTTTGAAGCACTCTATACACCACCAATTAAAGTGAACCTGCATTTTTGCATTTTTTTGCATTTTTTTCACGTTTTAAGTCCATTAAGTTGACCTGTGGCTTTATTTAGCCTGAGTATATTAAGGAGAAATATGTTTATGAAAGCATGGCAGTTGGAAAGTCTGCAGACAAACACCAAATACAGTTATACAAAAAAGACATCAGTTCGTTCAGGTTCCAGTTTTTGGTAAATTCAGAGATTTGTCTCCACAGCCTGTGATTGTGCTCTGCTCTGCATGCTGCAGCTCTGATAATTCTGATGTACAGCTTCTGTGTCTGAGAGAGAAAGTCTTTTAAAAAGAGTGAATGTGAGAGAGAGATTCACCCATCCTCCGTCCTCCTCTGACTCTCCTCTCTTCTGTTTCCAGGATAACATCGAGGGCGGAGAGGTGGTGAACGGGGTGTCGGAGCCCAGCCCCGCAGGGTCTCCCGGGGCGTCTCGCAAGGGCAAAGCCAGCCAGGCAGCGACACTGCCGGCCAAGAGCCAGCAGAGCGCCCCCACGTCCCAGCTGGAGGGCTTCCTGCACCGCAAACATGAGTGGGAGGGACATAACAAGAAGGCTTCAAGCAGGTAGGAAGCGTTTGGTGATTGTCAGACTGCAGAGCCAACTTCTGAAATGCAACAACCAAGAAGTGTCTCTGCTGCTTTAGGTGGACTGTGTTATCGTTTTAACATGATGAAATCCACAATTATTTATTTTCGTGTCTTTGAAAGCAATGCTTTTCTGTTTGGTGTTGAACTACTCTTTGATTTTCTCCTCTTTATGATGGTTTTGACTGTTCATATAAAGAGTTTAGACATTAAGTGTTTATTACCTCCACCAAGGAGGTTATGTTTTTGCCGGCGTTTATCTGTCTGTTTGTTTGACTGTGTTCAAGATAACTCAAAAACTTATGGACAGATTTTGATGAAATTTTCAGGGTGTGTCGAAAATGTGAAAAGGGAGAACTGATTTAATTTTGGAGGTGATCCTTAATGAAATCCTGGATTCTGGATCACTTTGAAATTTTCGTTAACATTGGGGTAAATGGGACCCAAAAAAATTGTTTCTCAATATCTCTGGTAATTGTTGCCCAAAGCTCATGAAATTTGACTCAGGGATTTACAATGTGTACTTCTATCAAATCCCAAAGGCTGATCCAGATCTGATCTGGATTTTATAGCAATTTATATAAAACAAATGGAGGTACTCTTACCTTTTGGCCTACTGTGCATTTAATATTAGAGGTAGAGATTTCTAACAAGCAGCATCGTGTAGCTGAGACAATTCTGCATCTGAAATATGTCAACGAATTTGATCTAGCTTTAATACTTGAGGAGATAGATCCAGAAGAAACCTCCAGGGGGGAAACTATGGTGCTTGGCGGATGTCTGCGCTCTCCGAGTGCTTTTCTAGTTACTTCTATAAAATACATTTTTTTTTTAGTTTAAAGACCAAATTTACCGCATAGAATCAAATCAAATAATGGCTATAAATCACTAATACTGGCTGTGAGCTTTGACGATACTAATAAATGTTGTGGGTGTGTCTTTGCAGGTCATGGCACAATGTTTACTGTGTGATCAACCAGCAGGAGATGGGTTTCTATAAGGATCAGAAGAGCGCCAGTCAGGGTATTCCCTACCACAGCGAAATTCCTGTCAGCCTGAAGGACGCTGTCTGCGAGGTGGCGCTGGACTACAAGAAGAAGAAACATGTCTTCAAGCTCAAGTGAGCACCCCGATAAGTGATGATGATGACAGCGAGCCGTACTATAACTGAAAGCAATGTGGTTTGCAAATCTGACAGTTTAACAACACTCAAGCAAATGCCAAACATCAATATCGTTAAAGAGTCTGCTCAAGCTGAATTTCCGCAATTTGAGTCAAATTCACTCTCCTTCATGGAGTCATAACTCCGTCACATCTTAATACAGATACATGAAACACATTTCTAAATTCAGTCTGACTTAACACCTCCCGAGGATGTAATTATCTGTGATGTCCATCATGAATAAATGTCCACAAATCCACTTAAAAATACTGGAAAAGATGCTCCTTATAAGAGCAGAACTTGCCTTAGAATCTTAATGTTTTAAGATAAGATAAGATATTCCTTTATTAGTCCCACAGTGGAGAAATTTACAAGTCATTGCAAACAAGACTTGCTAATAGCTAATTCGGCATACTTATATGGCCGATTTGCCAAAATGTACACAAATACAGGCTAAAAAAAACACAGCAGTTAACATGTAGAGGTAACTCACTGCCTCCATGGAAACATTATACTTCCTCTTCACATACCCCAAATTATAGCAACTAGCATGCTATCCCCTAAACAGACACAAGACAAAAATAATAATAGGATTTACACAATCCACTGATGTTAACTTTTTTTCATTTTGAGCTATCAATATTGTTTCAACATTACTAAGACTGTCAACATGGTTCTTATATTCCTGGAACACTCTCCTCTATCCGTTCATATACAGATGGTCTTGGTTTTACTACACCGGTAGCGTAAAGAACGGCTTTATTGTGAGATTAACGCCTTTCAGCTTGAAGCCTCCATCAGTGTCAAAAAGTTTGAGAACTCTGCTCTAAAAGAGGCTAAAAAAGCTCAGCAGAGCTGGTGAGAAAATGTCAATCAATGAAGTTTTAAAGCATCATTTACATTCATCAACCGTTTGTAGGCGTAACAGTGAAGTCAGTCATGTGCACTTTTTTTTTTTTTTTTTTTACTGATTATTATTTGATGCATTCTCTAATTTCCACAGGATTACTGACGGGAATGAATATCTCTTCCAAGCCAAAGATGATGTAAGTAAAAAAAAAAAAGTTTAACCTACATTATTTCTTTTTCTCAATATATTGTGGCATCTTTCTATTTTATTATTCATTAATTACAGTGGTAACCATTACTAAAGTCCTCCATATCCATGTCTTTTAATAGCATTGTTAGATTTGTTATTCTATATTATTGTATACTGTATTATTCTGTTATTGTTGTATTGCTTTATTTTTCTTTGTAAATATTTTATTTACATTATTTTTTATTTTATATATGTTTGTTTGAATATATTTGTACTTACTTTTTTTGCCATTATATTTTTTAGACTTTTTGTATATCAAGTAGCCATACGTTCATTTATTTATATATCTCAACAACACTTTGTTTTTAGTCCCCCTGTTTAGCATTCATCAACAATATATAGAAATTAAATAAATGGTTTATAAGACACTATACTGTAGTTGTTAACATATACGTGTAAATTAATGTATTTCTAAATAACCCATAAGGGGAGGTTTTTGTATAAATAATTCAATAATGACAAAATAATGACACACAGTTTTAATTGGGTGGATGGAGTTTTAAATGTTGACAAATATTGTCCATTAATAAATGGTTAAAATATTGTTATAGCTTTTTTACCACATTATAATGTGTTGTAAGTAGGGCTGTCAAAGTTAACACAATAATAAGGCATTAACACAAATGGCCCTTTTCAAAGGGGTCCCTTGACCTCTGACCTCAAGATATATGAATGTAAATGGGTTCTGTGGGTACCCACGAGTCTCTCCTTTACAGACACGCCCACTTTATGATAATCACATGCAGTTTGGGGCGAGTCATAGTCAAGTCAGCACACTGACACACTGACACTGTTGTTGCCTGTTGGGCTGCAATTTGCAATGTTATGATTTGAGCATATTTTTATGCTAAATGCAACTGTGAGGGTTTCTGGACAATATTTGTCATTGTTTTGTGTTGCTAATTGATTTACAATAATAAATATATACATGCATGTGCATAAAGCGGCATATTTGCCTAACCCCATGTTGATAAGTGTATGAAATACTTGACAAATCTACTTTTAAGGTCCATTTTGAACATAAAAATATGCGGTTAATTTGTGATTAATCACGGTTAAATATTGAATCGATTGACAGCACTTGTTATAAGCTGACCCTCCCTCTCTCCTTCTGTTCATCCTCCAGGAGGAGATGAACACGTGGATCTCGGCCATCTCAACCGCCATGTCGGGCGACAAGTCGGAGGTGACGCCCAGCAGCCATAGCACGCCTGCTCCCGCCGCACGCGCTCAGACGCTGCCGGCCTCCGTCGCCACGGCGGCGGCGGCCGAGTCCAGCCCCGGCAAACGAGAGAAAGACAAGGAGAAACGCTTCAGTCTGTTCAGCAAGAAGAAATAGACGCTCCTCCTCTTCCTCCTCCCCCTCCTCCTCCTCCTTCTCCTCCTCCCTCTGGTGCTGTTTGGGGTCGCTCCTCATTATCGATCCATCTCTGGTCAAATATTTGTTGAAGATGTCCGTGTCAATCAAGTTTTCGATTTAGATTCAGCTCGTAGCAACTGATACTGTAATAACTACTAGAATAACGGCTCAAAATGCAATTAAATTGACTTCTACATGGATTTAAATGTCATCTAAACTGTTAATGTCTGTTAATGTAATAACATCAAATGATAACAATATGAACTGATGAGGAAAAAGATACTTAATCACCAGTTTATATTAACACTAACTCACTGGACGATGTGGAGCAGTTACAGTAGAAGCAGTTGCTATGTCAAATAAAATCCCAAACAGCCTGTGTTTCTCTTCCTTCTATCCTTTCTTCCTCTTCCTCCTCTTCCTCTCTCAAAGCGTGATTCCAGCATGCAAGCTCCGAGCCAAAACTCTCCACTCTGTGCCTATCAACCGTCCGGTCTGGCTCAGAGCTACAGTACAGCTACAACACACCACCTGTATCCTCTGTTCAGTTTTTGTAAGATAAGGAGCAGGAAAAAAAGGATTAAAAAAAAAAAAAGATCGGATTTAAGGAAAACCAATTTAAAGGGGGTCTGCAAACGCTTTTCAGGCAGCTGCTGTCATAAAGAGAAAAACCAGAGTTTGCCGCTGAACAACAACACGATGTAGAGGAGTTCCCAGAATATTCCTGTTTATTATTCTTATCGCTATTATTTGTGTTTTCTGTCTCCTGCTGTTTTGTTTTTCTTCTCTGCTTTCTCATCATCCCAGCTTTTCGTCGACTACTGCCTTTCGTGGGTTGTGTTTACGCTCCCAAGTCGTCTCAGTTTTGTTTTGTTGGGTTTTTTTGGTTTTTTTTTGGGAAGTTGTAGGTAGTTCCTGTTAGGGTCCATCCTCATTTTTTGCGAGGCCTTGTCTTTGCAAGATGACGTGTATCCCTCTGTAGTGGGGAAAACTGAGACCACAGCGGGGTAAACCTCTGAAATTACACCTCTGACATGTTTGTAATTTGAGCTGAAATGCCTAAAACTATGTGAAAGTACGAGAAGTACCAGTGAAAAGTGCTAAATGTAAAAATATTCACGAACACGTTGACCTTAAAAGAGCAGAAAACATCCGATTCAAAGTACAAAACAAAAGCGCACTAAACTGCATTTTATGCACTGAATAATTATGCTTTTCTGTTGGTTAAATTTGTGCAATAATCCCATGAAAAGCTAATTATCATCATTATGTTCTGCTATGTTCTGGTGCTGGCTAATTCCTGCAGCTTCACAGAGAGAAACTAAGCAGAAAGTGGCTGTAATTTGGAGCGTTACCCTGCAGTGCTTTGAACTGTATGTATAACTTGTGTATAACAAACTGTTAAAAAATAAACCTGTGTTTAATTTCACCTATATTTACTACTAATAAGACCTACCAACCGTAATAAGCTTCATTTGAGTATAACTTTCTTTACCTGAAAACCTAACAATATGTACACTTAAAAAATCTGAATGAAGGAGCTTTCGAGTCTCGATGGAGGAATAAATAACTAAGACCAGTAAGAATGTTTGTTAACTCAAACTTTAAAGCATCCAGTAAGGTTTATTTTCTACCCTGATTACATTTTTGAAACATTTATTTCCTCCTTTAGTTAATGGAATATGTTTCTTTCCTCCAGTATGTATTTTCTGTTCCACAGTTAAGATATGTCTAAGGTTTATTTAGTCTGACAAGTATGAAGACGTAGATGTACTATAAAACAAAATTACTTTAAGCATTGCTGTTAAGTGGACAAGTTGGTTCTAAAAAGCATTTACTGGAAGTGAGTAATGTTGCAGAATAATGGTTGCTTGCTTGTTGGCTTCAGCACTCCATTTTTTCTTTTTTTTTTTTTTAAATTTCAGGCTTTTGCCACCAATGAAGTGAAATCTGTCGAGGTACTTGTTTGGTTTATTTATATGGAAGTTCTTTAATGACAAAATGAACGGAAGAGATTTGCGCTGTATTCAATCTGCGGGTCAAGATCCGAGTATGCCGAAACGGATGCGTAAGCACGATTTTTTAAAGACGAAATTTTGGCTTTTAGCAATGTTTTGAGACCTCATTAGCCTTCCTGTCGCATGTTATCTTTAAATTAGCATGCTGTACAGTAGTAGTTTGTTTACCTTGTGTGCCAAAACTTTGAAACTCTACTTAATGTTATGATTATGCACCTCCATAATATCAAGTTTCAAAACGTCCGAAGTGAGCTGATTTCGGGGATTTAGGACACTATTGTGCACGCATAAGCTTGGCATACACTGTGGGGGTTAATCAATGGTCTGGCTGTTGTATATTGGATGGATTTTGTAATCAGTGAGTGTATCTCTAACAGCAAAATATGTAAGGGATAATGTACAGCTAGTCATTGTTGTGAAATAAACCCCGACAGGGCATTGACACATTGTCTTGCATTGTCCTGAAGGGGGTTATTTCACATCGGTGACCCACTAGCTGAGCATTATCACACTTATTATATAGCTACTTACTTGGGAAATCAATAATTTGACACAAAAATGGTCCGCCAGAGTCCCACGTCAGAGCTGCGGCCATAGCTAGGTCTGTTCTTTATAGCAACAGAAATAACAGACCGTAGAATGCTGTGATTGACCAATCAGAATCAAGTATTTCACAAAGCTGTGTAATAAACGACTGTAACAGCCTGATATGGACGTGTTCGACAGAAATATGTTTCCACATTTTGCAAAATCTGTCAAAAAAGGTGAGTTTAGATTTCAAACTGAGCCACAAAAACCTGCTTGATTAAAGCTTGAGTTTGTTATGTGCTTGCTTGTAATTTTGTCATTAATTAACTTCCGTCTATAACAGGACGAATGGAAGTAAAACAACAGGAATGAGCCCCATAGTGTGAAAGGTGGGTGTGTTTATTTTCCACAGCTGGTGGTGGGGTTGGTCGGGTCCACTGGTGAAACACCTCAAATAATTGAAATACTCTTCACTCGGCGGTTGGTCCTGAAATGCTTCCTGTTTGTTTGTTTTTTTTGCTTTTCGCTACATTCTCTGGCAATTTGATAAATATAGTGTGCATTCCTCTGTCACTGTAACCATAGTAACAAGATATTTCTTCATATTGCACAATCAATAATGCCACAGTGGGGGTGGGTGGGGCAGGGTTTGGGGTGGGCGGGGCCGGGGGGTTTGTAGGTGAGGTAGTCAGTGTGATGTGGACCAGGGGTCACTGCTAGTTGGATCTGCACCCGTAGACTTCTCCCCATCTCTGTTACATATGTGCAAAAAGCCATTAAAATGCTTTTAAAATGAACCAATTCGTTTTCTCATGTGTATGATGTTAAGCCATAATTTCCTCCTGCTAGACCTGCAAATCGCCACCCGCAAGTTTGTCAGGCGGTTGAAATGCCAAATATACAAACCTCACAGCTTGTGAATGTAAGCTTGCAAGCCTGAAACTCAGTAAAGCAAAGTTTGCAGGCAGAAACCTAAATGTTCAGATTAACTAAAATGAAGCCTGTAAGCACAGACCTGAATATGTGAGCCTGCAGCATGTAACTTAATGTACAGGCTTAGAAAAACTAAGAATACAAAAAAACTGTTTTCAAGCCCACCTTTATGCATGATGTAATATTCCATATAATACAAGTCTGCTGTCACTTACTAGAGAAGCATCTCTGTCCCGAGGAAAAGAAAAATGGGGGTGTCAATTGATTAAGATATTTAATCGTGATTAATTGCATGATTGTCCATAGTTAGAATCAGAATCATCACACATTTTTTTATCTGTTCAAAATGTACCTTAAAGGGAGATTTGACAAGTATTTAATACTCTTATCAACATGGGTGCTGACAAATATGCTGCTTTCTGCAAATGTATGTATATATGTATTATTGGAAATCAATTAACAACACAAAACAATGACAAATATTCTCCAGAAACCCTCACAGGTACTGTCTGTGAAGGTTCTCATTCATCCAGGTCATATTCATTCTGGCAAAAATTGAATCGAAGGCAACTGGACTTAGATTTGTCCCTGAAGACGTTTCGCCCCTTATCCAAGTGGCTTCATCAGTTCGAACGCTGCAGTCTGACTAGTCCCCACTAGTCTGACAAACAGTGGAGTAAGACCCAGGTTTTTAACCTCTGTGGAAGTGTGCGCCCCTTATTCTCCTAAGACAATAGTTCGTTAGTGGAGTTTCACCTGTGTGAGTGAGTCCCACTAGTGAATGACAGAAGAAGAAGAAGAAGAAGATAGTCCTTTATTAGTCCCACAAGGGGAAATTCAATTTTTTCACTCTGTTGTTAACTTATACACGGTACATGCAGACCCGAACACACACATGCACAAACATGCAACAATGGAGAGATGTCAGAGTGAGGGGGCTGCTCCTGACAAGCGCCCCGAGCAGTTGGGGGTTTGGTGCCTTGCTCAGGGGCACCTCGGCAGTGCCCAAGAGGTAAACTGGCACCTCTCCAGCTACCAGTTCACACTCAGTTCTTGGTCCATGGTGGGACTTGAACCGGTGACCCTCCGGTTCCCAAGCCAACTCCCTACAGACTGAGCTACTGCCGCCCCCGCCCCAGTCGGTAAGGATTCAATGTGGCTAACGACAGCAGTCGTTAATCACAGTCTCCCCATTCTCCCACTCCTCCAAACCATCTTTAAACAGAGGAGGGGGTCTCAGACACCACCTATCCCCCATCTACAATGCTGCACTTTCAGCGGTACCAAGAAAACTCAATATCAAAGACAGTCCGAAACTAACCTCAAGTGTCCCTGACGAACACAACGACTCGTCCACTGGCAACACACATCATGCCTAACGACTGTTGTCGTTGGCCCCATTGAATCCTTAACGACTGTCGTTCACTAGTGGGACTCACTCACACAGGTGAAACTCCACTAACGAACTATTGTCTTAGGAGAATAAGGGGCGCACACTTCCACAGAGGTTAAAAACCTGGGTCTTACTCCACTGTTTGTCAGACTAGTGGGGACTAGTCAGACTGTAGCGTTCGAACTGATGAAGCCACTTGGATAAGGGGCGAAACGTCTTCAGAGACAAATCTAAGTCCAGTTGCCTTCAACCTCACAGGTACTGCATTTAGTATACAAATATGCTCAAATCATAACATGGCAAACCGAAGCCTAAAAGGCAACAACAGCTGTCAAAATGCTGACTTGACTATGACTTGCCCCACACTGCATTTGATTATCATAAAGTGGGCATGTCTGGGGAGACTCGTGGGTACCCATAGAACCCATTTTCATTCACATATCTTGAGGTCAGAGGTCAAGGGATTCCTAAACATTTTCCTTAACATTGAAGTATTATTTAGCTTCCTCCACAACAAGTAAGTATGACGTGGATGGTTCCAGTGGATTCTTTAGGTTTTCTAGTTTTGTACGATCCCAGTATCTCTACTACCTTTAAAACTGAGCCTGCTAAAACTTAAAAACCACAAGTAGCATTAATGCGTTAAAGAAATTTGTGCTGTTAAAACGTTTTTTCCTTAACACGCTATTATCACATTAACTTTGACAGCCCTAGTCTTTATGGCACACTGACACTGTTTTCTGCCTTTCCTTTCCAGCCTCACCAGTACTGGGCAGGAAAAAGCAGGAAACAAAAGGAAAAAGCTCACTGGAGGCCGGCGGTTAGACCGAAGCAAGTTCAAGGCAAAACACCCACAAGCCTGATATGATGATATGATAAAATGTCTTGACACCAGACTACAGCCTGGCCACTGGAATATCCAAAAAACACATATGCACAAAACAAAAAAAGTATTTAAATGTTAGATTTCAGACTCTTCCACCTTCAAAATCCACATTTCAAGACTGAACTCATCACAGCTGCTCAACAAACTTCCATTTCAGAGGTGCCGAGTAATGTGTCCCCTAATTTAGAGGACGGCTCCTCAACATCCCAAAGTAGACTTTAATCTGTGATGCTCAAAGACAGAAAAACTGTACAGCAGTGTCCCTTTCCAAAAATAGGTTTTCTGACACTAATTTATTTAAAAATAGTTTAAAACCGCGTGTTCTCTGCACCTGTGTGTGTGTGTGTGTGTGTGTGTGTGTGTGTGTGTGTGTTACATTGCAAGGAAAGCAGGTATTCATCAGAATTACAATTACAATAAACACACACGCTATACAGACCAATTGTCTGCCCATTTTATGGTAACATAACTTTATTTATATATTATGTAGACACAAGCTGAGAAAACCAATTGAAAGTGCTGATTTGGAATCATCACATTTTATTCATGTCTGTCAACCTTAGAAATATTTTTGGGGAAAAAACTGTTTTAGACCAAATTAAACCTGCAGTAGGTAGAATGTTTTGGCATCATTGGGCATAAAATCCATAATAACCTTTCAGCCTATTGTAATTCAAGTGTTCGGAGAGAAGACTAAACCTCCTCATGGCTCTGTTTTCAGGCTTTAACAAATGTAGGCTGTGATGGAAGACTTTGGCCAATCACAGGGAGCATTTCAGAGAGAGAGAGTGTTCCTATTAGTTGTTCATTCAACCAAGGCAGCTGTCAATCACTTGCAAACTCAGATCATACAGTCAAGCTAGGCAGCGCTGATGAAATATGAATCAATATTCTGTTGCTGTAATGACTGTTTCTCTCCTCAAATGCTTTCAGAAACATCTTGTAGTTACTGTTTAGTTGTAAAATGAAAAGGCGTGCTCCAGCTGGTGGGCGGTGCTTGGTGTTTCCTCTGATTTCAACATGGCTGCTGGGTCACAAACTTTAACATATATATTTAACATTTAGATTTACATTTACTTTTTATATTTAACATTTAGATTTAATATTTAGGTTTAGTTTGTAGATTTAAAATTTGATTTGATTTCATGTTTAGATTTAGATTTCACCATCTTTTACTTCATGGCAAGTCAGTTACATTAGATTTTCAAATGGATCAATCACTCTGCACAGAATCATTCATGGTCAGAAATAGAACAAGAACATTGTAATCCTATCACACTATCGGATTTACCGTTCACAAACACAAGTTTAAAACTCAACAACGTTGACCGCATGGTGGAAAATTAATAAAATCTGTCAATCCGCATTAACCCCCTGCAAATACACAATCCAGATTTCACCCTCAACAACTCATCTCTCAATTTTGTCACCTGGAAAGAAAAAGGGATCACACACTTAAACCACGTATTCCATAATAACAACTTGATGAGCTTCGACCATCTTGTCCAACTGTATGGGCTTGGGACTGATCAATATCTCAGATATCTCCAATTAAAATCTGCTCTTAAAACAAAAATCAGTATCACAAAAAATAACTTACACCCTGCTGCCCTAACAGAAGACTTATTCAAGATTAAAGACCGCAAGAAAATATTCTCCAAATTATACAAACTTTTACTGAACATAGATTCAACAATGTCACTTCCAATAGAAAAATTGGAAAAAGATTTATTGTTCAGTCCCAGTGTGGGATTCTGGGAACAAATCTGTCATAACACCTTCACAATGACTAAAAACTCAAACATACAACTTATACAATTTAAAGTAATCCATAGAGCCCACTTCACCCAACACAGAATGCACAAAATGGGATTCGCTGATTCCGATACATGTTCTTCATGCACACTAAGCACACCGGACGACTACTTCCATGCCATGTGGCTCTGTCCTCCGGTGCATCAGTTTTGGGAGGGAGTCATCAACAAAATGTCAAACTTATGGGGCTATAACCTCCCACTGTCCCCCTCTCTGTGTCTGCTTGGTGATTCATCAGTAATCAATCCAGAGCCTAACAATACCAGATCCACACTTATCGCTTTAGCCACCGCCAAAAAGACTATACTCATGAATTGGAAAACCAGACATAAACTTAACATAACACACTGGCTAAACATTCTGATAGACTACATTGCCATGGAAAAGCTTTCAGCTTCTCTCCAAAACCAAATTCAACAGTTTGAAGCAACTTGGACCCCTCCTCTCCTCTCAGCCTTAATCTACCAACCGCTCTGCCTGTTAGCTGATGCCCCCCAATCGATAAATCATCTACTTCTCCAACATTGCCAGTGATGATGCCCCCCCCCATGTTTGTGTTCTGTGTTCTGTGTTGTTCCTTGTCTCTGTTTCGTGTTCTGCGTTATTCTCTCTTCCCTGGCCGGCTTGTGGCGGGTCTGGGGTGGCCGCTGGGGTGCTGTTCTGGTGCTGCGGCTGCCGGGGGTGGCTGCATAGGTGGGGCCCTCTCTGGCCCCCTCCCTTTTGGTTCCGGGGCCCTGTGGACTGCAGTGTTCCAGGGCATTGCGTCCTCCTCGTCTCCTCCCTACTGCCCCCTCCCGATTTCCACTTATAATGCAGTACACACTCATAATTTGGGGGGTGCCTGCGTTGGCTTGGGGACCGGGGTCAGGGAAGGCTGCAGAGTAACCATCCTCTGTATTCCTCTGGCCTGTCCCCTGCTGCCTTGGGTGGTGGGTGGGCTGTCGTGCCCCGTGCCCCCTGGGCCTATTCGGGGTGCCCCGGGGGTTGTCGGCCGCTGCCTCCTCTGGGCGTTTAGACGTGCGTGCGTCCCGGCAGCTCTGGTGGCTATCTGGATGTTGCCTCCTTGGTGCTCTCATAGCCTGGGATGGGGTGGGGCCCTTGACCAGTTTGGCCAGGTTAGGTCATGACGGCCGCTCTGGGCTTTGGTGTCAATAACACATGCATGATTGGGTTCAGGGCCTGCCAGCACCTGTAGTCCCATTGTTGAGAACTAATGGGACCCGTCAGAAGGTGCTAGGTCAGTCTTCGAACTTTATATTGGGCTCACGCACTTTATGCACTCTATCACTCTAACGGTTTAAGTTTCTCCCTTCCGTTTTTTTCTAATGGGTTACTGGTTGATGGGTATAAATCAGCACCTTACATTCATAGCATGTACACTTTCCTGCCCATCTTATCTCCCCCCATCTATCCCACATTTTCTCCTCATTTCACTGAAGTGTAGCACTTCCCTCTCTGGCTCGTGATAGGGAAAACCAATGAAGATTAGTTACCAGGAGGGCCGGTGATGGTCACACACGCACCAAAATATTAACATACTTTTGTGGAAGACTAAAATAAGCACAGATCCCTTAAAAAGTTGTTACCTCCCTCTGTGGTATTCAACGATGGGATTTAGTGCTGACAGGTGGGAAAAAAAGATTTAGATTTCACTTAAATTTAATAGTTAGATTTAGATTTTTTTGTTTAACATTTAGATTTATTCATTTATCTCTGGGACTCAGATCAAGCATCTTCACATTAAGCCTTCAGAGAGGTTATTTCATTAGATTTGAGGAAGGTTTTTGCTATTTGACATTTCTATTCAACACTGGGTTGTAATTTAAAACAGCATAGGGACTATGGATGTGCAATTCCCAGCAGTCAGTGCTCCTATTGAGAGAATGGTGATCATACATGGAGAAGCCAGTAGAGGTCACTGGGTAGTCGAATAAGTGCTGGTGGAGAAGGGAAGAACACCAAGAAGCGTCCCAGGCCCCTAAGATAACGCCACATGACCAGTAGATGGTAGATAGTGGAGGTGCAGTATATAGTTTGTGCTCGAATCTCCCCAAAAAAAATAAAAAAGAAAAAATGGAAACAAAATTTCCCAAAATTTTTTTCCCAAAATTTCCACCTTTTTTTTTTTTTTTTTTTATTTTTGGAAAAAACTTTTAACTATTTAATCAATCCAAATCTGAGATTTTCCCCCTTTTTCTCAAACCTCTTCTCCCCCCAATCCTTTCCAAACAAAAAGAAAAATTTATTATTTAAAAAAAAAAAGAAAATTCTCAAAAACCAACAATGGGCCGCCTCCAGAACCTAAGGCAAACTTAATGTTTAGTTTTCACAGATTCTGTGAGATGCCTTTAACTCTTCTCCTTTAGACATTTTTCTTCTTATTAAGATGTCATCCAAATGAATTGTTTGTTCTCGGATAAGTCTGACGCTGCTGTCCGGCTCTTAATAAAGCAGTAAATTAAAAAAAAAAGTAAATAAAAAAAAAAAAAAAAAAAGTAAATTTCTCCACTGTGGGACAAATAAAGGAATATCTTATCTTATCTCAGGAAAAGAGGACCCATTTTAAGTGGTGTGATGAGAAGTGGTTGAAGAAGTATTCAGACCCTTTCCTCCAGTAAAAGCAGCAGCGCAATATAACATACTTTATACCTTTCTGTGTATTACTACACTACATTTATTTGACAGCATGGTGTCACCTTTTTCTGTTTGCCTGCAGCAGCTGTTTCCATTTACAGACTGGTGTGTGTGTGTGTGTGTGTTGTCATGGAGCTGAGAGGTTAACACAGCTTTTATCTATTATAATTAGATTAAATAATCCCCAATCTTATGCTAACTTTTAGTCATTTTCAGAGGGACATCCCCTTTCTGGACAATATTTGTCATTATTTTGTGTTGTTAGTTGATTTCCAATGATACATATATGCATACATTTGCATAAAGCAGAATATTTGCCAATTCCAATGTTGATAAGAGTATTAAATAATTGACAAATCTCCCTAAAGTTACTTTCAGAACAGATAAAAAAATGTGCAGTTGATTTGTGATTGACTATGGACAATCTTGTGATTAATCACGATTAAATATTTTAATTAATTTACAGCCCTAGATGTATATACTGTATGTTTATATGTGTATATAGGTGTATATTTGATTTTATTTTGTAAGTATCAGCTCCATATCAATTTATATCAAATATGATGTTAATTCACATTTAATTAAAAGTACTGCAATTAACATAGCATTTCTAATTTTTTTTAAACATCTGGCTTTTGTATTTCATAATAATGTTTATTGATAATATAAATATAAATATCCAGTTTGAAACCAGTCCTACACCCTGTATTTAAAAATGATCATATGTCTTGCAAAATGTTTAGATTTTGGTGTTTTATTTTATTGTATTGTCTGCATGTTGTGGTAATGTAATACAAATGTGTTTTATTTATGACATGGAATATATTGTATTTTGTTTACAGTTCACATGTTGTAAATAATATTGAAGTAGCATGTGACAAAGCATACAGTACAAAATGTGTTTAAAAGTTATCATAATCATGTCAGAGACAAACATTTTACTCGGTTTATATAAAAAGCATACTGCACATTTTACAGCGGATACAGGGAGTGGACAAAATAACAGGAACACTCCACAACGTAATAGCCCACAAGTGGTTATAAAGTTCATTTTCTATTGAGACGATCAGACGGCAGCTGATCTTATTGTGTTGTTCAGGAGTTAATGAATCCACCCACTCGGTGAGTCTTGCAGGTTTTTATACAGCTCTGTTGGGGTATGATTATTGCATATGAGTCAAACATAAAAACAAAAACTCCCAATCAGCCCACACAGTCATTCACAGGTGGTCCATTAGAATAAAACTCATATTATCTCCTGCAGGGATCAGTTTCCACTTTAGTTACCATGCAGTGTGGGTCATAAAAGATAATGCTGATTTAAGGTTTCTGAGCTCTGTCAGTTTATGATCATCTGCTCCTCTCCGCCTGAATCCTCTGATAGGCTGAGCACTTTCTAACGTCGCTGAGATTAAACCAGAAATAAATTCTTGTTTTATGATTTCAGATGTTTTGTCGGCTCATCCGAAGAGGGAAGGTGGACGTAGTTATTTTTAAATTATTACTAATTATTATTAATCCATTGTATTGCTCTGGGTGCACCAAAAAGTTTTTTGTGTAGTCATGTCCCATCCAGCTGAAGCAGCAGTAGTTATGTGCTTTAGAACTTATATAATGCATATTTGTTGACACAATGTGCTTAGCTGCTGCTTGCAGCTATATTTGAGATCTTACTGTTTGTTGTAGTTATACTAATAGAAGTAGCTGCTGCTTGCAGCTATATTTGAGATCTTAAGATATTCCTAAAATAAGATATTCCTTTATTAGTCTCACAGTGGAAAAATTCACATCTTACTGTTTGTTGTAGTTATACTAATAGAAGTAGCTGCTGCCGCTTGCGTTTGGAGGACAGAACCTGCCAAAATAAACAAATAAATAAATTAATGACTTGATAAATAAATAAATGTTCTTAAATGTTGCAAAAATAATATTAGAAAATAAACGGTAGCCATTAATTAATTGATTAAATGTGACATAAATTGATACTTCCAGTTTTAATTTGCTTCTTTATGCATTTATCTTTGTATTAATTCTCATACTTATTTACCCTCCTGTTTAATTTACATTACATATTTATGTCTATATTTTTTGTTAATTTTCAAATTTATTTATTTTTGTACCCATTTTTAATTTTATTTGATATATATTTTAAATCGGGCTGCACGGTGGTGCAGTGGTTAGCGCTGTTGCCTCACAGCAAGAGGGTCGCAGGTTCGAAACCGGCTTGGGACTCTTCTGTGTGGAGTTTGCATGTTCTCCCCGTGTAAGCGTGGGTTCTCTCCGGGTACTCCGGCTTCCTCCCACCGTCCAAAGACATGCTGTTTAGGTTAATTGATGACTCTAAATTGCCCGTAGGTGTGGATGTGAGTGTGAATGGTTGTCTGTCTATATGTTGTCTGTCTCTATGTGCCCTGGGAGGGACTGGCGACCTGTCCAGGGTGTACCCTGCCTTCGCCCTATGCCAGCTGGGATCGGCTCCAGCCCCCCCGAGACCCAAAGGGGGAGAGGGGGTTGACGATGGATGGATGGATGGATATATTTTAAATCCTGCCTTCGCCCCCATGCCAGCTGGGATTGGCTATTTATTTATTTATTTATTTATGCACTATTTTTCCTTTGCATTTCACCCGTTATTTATTTCCCCAAATGTATTTGTTTCTGTATTGTTTGCTTTATGCATTCATCAGGAGGCTGCCTCTGCTTATCAATGCCAGTTTATTTATTTTTTATGTATTTTTTAATTTTTTTTTTTTTTTTAAGTTTATTAATTCATTTATTTATTTTGGCAGTTTCTGTCCTCCATACCTTAAGGTCTGTGGCCCACAGCTACAACTGTAACTATTACAACTATAATCCTAAGTTTAATAAATAATTTGGTGTTTTCACAAAACATGTTTCTTTTCCACAGTATGTTTCTGTTTCTTTAATTGTTTCCTTTGCTTGATTCATTAACAATTTTGTTCAGTTTATTTTGGTTTATGTGCTCCTTTAATTATTTTTGTTGTTTTGTTATTTCTGTTGGTTACTTTTGTTACATTTTCTTGCATTTTATCTAATATTTTTTGTCTGTGTATATTCATGTTGTTTGCATTTTTATACCTGTAATTAAATGTTTTATATGACTATAAACATATTTATTTGTCTTTTTTTGGCAGGTTCCATCTTCCATACATCAAGGTCTGTGGGCCACAGCTACAACTGTAACTATTACATCTATAATCCTAAATTTAATAAATATTTTCAGTATGTTCATTATGTTCATTATTTTCATAATGTTTTTCCTATAACATGTTTTATTGCTTTAATCGTTTCATTCACTTGATTCAATTTTGTTTATTTTATTTTGGTTTGTTTTCTCCTTTAATCATTTTGTGTTTCTTGCATTTTAGCTATTTTTTTCTGTGTATATTCGTGTTGTTGTTTGCATTTTTCTAACAATGAATTTACTTGTAATTACATCTTTTATATAACTAAAATTGTAACTTTCGCTCCTTTCCCCGTTCAGCACCACGGACAGCTCCTCCATCGCTGCTGCTGGTACTTGTAGTTTTTATTCCTCACTATTAAAACCTCTTGCATGATGACGAGCGGATAAAAACACAAAGTCCCATTAGTCTTTGCGGCCGTGCGTCCTCTCCAGCGGAGCCGGGGTGTTTTCTCTCCGTGCGTCATGGTTACCTCCCGAGTCCGAGCTGCGCCAAACCGCCACAATAAGACCGGAAGTATAGAAATGTGACCTTCAAAATTAAATCCGGAATTTTACAGCCGGCTGAGTCCATGTTACAATCATATTAATGATGAGCTCAAATTAAACTTAATACAGAGTGTTTCAGTGTGCTGAGACACGCTCAGTGGTGGAAGAAGTAAGCCACTCAAAACCTTTACTAAAGTAAAACTATCAATACAATAATGTAAAAGAAGAGGAAAAATAGAAGAAGAATAAAAGAATAGACCTTTATGAATCCCACTGTGGGGAAATTTGGTTGTTACAGCAGCAGGGGTTGAGGGTGAGGGTTTTGTCTTCTATTTTCTAATAATTTCATGGGTTTTAATGTGAAATCTGAATATGCAAAGTAACCGTAAGTGAAGCAGTCATGTAATAAAGAGTAAAATATTTACTTCTGTACTGTTGGGGAGTAGAAATATAAAGTATCATAAAATCACATATCATCGCGGCAACCTCAAGCTCCACATTCAGAGAGAAGTAAGTTATTATAATAATAATAATAATAACAATTATTATTAATTTTTCCTCAACCAACAGTTCTGAACCGAAACATAATACAGTAATACAGTATTTAGTATTTACTACAATGTAACCAACAAATCTTTGTTGTAAATGTAAATTTTAGGACTGTCAATCGATTAAAATATTTAATCACAATTAAACCCATGATTGTCCATAGTTAATCATGACTAATTGCAAATTAATTACACATTTTTTATCTGTAAAAAAAAAAAGTACCTTAAAGGGAGATTAGTCAAGTGTATTTAACACTCACTTGTCAACATGGGAGTAGGCAAATATGCTGCGTTATGTAAACGCATACATATATTTACAGCAAGAGGGTCACAGGTTCGAATCCGGCTTGGACTGTTCTGTGTGGAGTTTGCATTTTCTCCCTGTGTAAGCCTGGGTTTTCTCCGGGTACTCCGGCTTCCTCCCACAGTCCAAAGATATGTAGGTTAATTGATGACTCTAAATTGCCCGTAGGTGTGGATGTGAGTGTGAATGGTTGTCTGTCTCTATGTGCCCTGCGATGGACTGGCGACCTGTCCAGGGTGTATCCCGCCTTCACCCAACGCCAGCTGGGATCAGCTCTTATTTTTTAAGTTTAAGCACCGGAAACGCGATTTAATCATCTGCTGTGTGTTAACTTGATGCTTCTGCTTGTCAGTCCGAAAACGAGCGAGAAAACATCACTGTGATGAGGCTCGGCGGTCAGGGAGGGTCTCCATAGGCGTCTGAGGTCCGGTTTACTGAACAGCTGAGCCCGTCTGTCTGTTCACCTGTCTGTCTGCCTGTCTGTCTGTCTGTAGGTGGAGGGACTCAGCTGCAGCGGGAGGATGCTCTCCTCCTGCCGGGAATCAGGACTTTCCTCTCCCGTCATCCGGCCGGGATGCTGCGGTCTGAAACCCGGGCTTCTCCCCTCTGCGCGCTGAAGTTGGATCATCTGCGGGGATTAACCACTTGTTTTTGTCGCTCTCTCCCCTTCTTTCTCTTCGGCTCTCTCCGGAACTGCCCGATCACTTCACAGTGGAAATAATCCGCTTCTATTTTTTTTTTTTTTTTTTTTTTTTTGGAGATCCGGGATTATTACACACCCTGTCCTCCTGACTCCGGTGGATTTTACGCACGCATAGATTTGTGAATGGGTTTGTGAGCCGCCGCACGTTTTCCTTCCCCCTTCCTCCCTTTCCTTCCGCGCTGCGTGTTATTCCGCGGAGGGATGATGTGAACACGGGGGATACAGGAGAAGAAAAAAAACAAAACAAAAAACACCCATGGTTGATACCGAGGTCGAGGATTAGTGTGAGGAGGGATTATATTTTCCAGGAGCAGAATCCTCCATCAGTTGTGCTGTTTTTTGTTGTTGTTGTTTTTTGGGGGACAGAACTTCCCAAACGCGTTAGGATCTCTATTTCCATTTCTGGAAAAGTAAAAGAAAATCATCTGCACGGTGTCTGTAGATGGAAAATATTCCATTTGAGGCAGAAATTATGAATGAGGCTCAGAGCGCGCTACTTCAGATGCTAGTAAAACAACAGTAACCCCATTATAAACACAAAAAAAAGTTCGTCTCATCCTCAGTTGTAGCTATTAAATACAATAAGGCATGATGGGGTCGTTATAAAGCTGCTGCTTATGATTTATAGTACAATAAAAACACGCACCGTTAGTCCCCTTAGTAATATTAAAGGAAATTACACTCAAACCACGGGAGATACAAATATCATTAAGCGCATCAGAAAGTCTCTGTAAGAGTGAGTTCATGCAGCAGCAGCCCTGAGGATGAGGATGATGATGATGATGATGATGGCTGGTAGGGAGTAAGGAGCTCTGAGTCGTCGTTTATTCTGAACTAATTCATCTGCTGCTGGATGCAGAACTATGGACATACTACAGAAATATGATCAGAGATGGAAAATGACCCGTAAGTACTGAAATAACTTAAATACCACATATTTAAACTCATTCTTTACCCTCGCAGACACATAATAAAGAAAATTGTAAGGAGCCACAAGTATAAAAGTTTAATTTGATTATATTTAGATATATAGGATAGCATATAGTATCCACGTTTGTAACTTATTTCAGTTTGTAGCTACCCAGAATAAGCAAAAACTGCTGATCAGTAAATATGAAGGATCAAAGAAAATTAGGTGTCTGCAACTTTAGAAATGAATGAAAACTAATATTTTTATGGATAATAGATTTACTGTTTTGTTGTGGAGGATCTTAAACCAGAAGAAGCAGCAGGAGTGAACCAGCAGTAGCAGCAGGGCGGACACGGTGTCCCGTCAGATGAGCGAGGATGTCGGACCGGAGCGCCCCGGGCTGCCGGCTCAGACTGGACTGGGTGTACGGGTACCGGGGCCACCAGTGCCGGAATAACCTGTACTACACCGCCGGGAAGGAGGTGGTGTACTTCGTGGCCGGGGTCGGCGTGGTTTACAACACCAGAGAGCACAGCCAGAGGTTTTACCTGGGACACAACGATGACATCATCAGGTAAGACCGCTGCAACACCTGGATCTGGAAAAGTCACTTCATATGAATATTAGCAGAGACTAAAATCTAGGCCTGTCAATTTCTCACTCAAGTTTGTTTTTCTCCAATATTTTTATTATTATTATTATTTGATTATTATTTTCTCAGGCTCTCTTGCGCAGTATAATCCAAGTCGCGTTTATAGTTTTTATGCTTCCCAAACATATGCATTTTATCATGGAGGTGTCTAGAAGGTAACCCTCAAATTGCGAAATCAGATCTGAGAGCTGCAAAACTCTGGCGAGACTTGTTCCCCGACGACCTGCTCTAACCGTAAATATTCCAGATCAACGTCTCGCGATATTTTCCTCAACTTGCGGGTTCCCTTCTAGACACCACCCCTTCTCACATGCACAAGCATGAGACACAGGAGCAGAAGTATTTTAATTTTAATAACATCTTTTTTTATTGAACAAATTTAAATTTACAAACCAAATGGTGTGAAGATCATTATATCAGAGTAAAACAAGCCCCCTGGAAGAGCGCCGGTCATTGATCCCAGCGCGATCATAGTGGCCAACAGTGGTACTGCAACTTCTGTGTCTGTCACATGACATCATTGGGCCCAAACAGACTTTTCTCATAGACTTACATTGAGACAGAGTCATCTGTAAATCAGCAGATGTTTTTTTTTTTCCCAGTACGAACACTCTAATAGACGTTATTTAAATCGTTAGACTCTTAAAAGTTGTAAAACGCGTATCAGACATGCACACTAGGGCCCAGTAAGACCTGGAAGACCCAGAAGATCTGGGTAATTTTCCATACCTGGGAGTCTACCTATTGACTTCATGCACCACTGAGCAACTTTCATAGGAATGAACGGGGGCCTACAGCACTGTATCCATTTCTCTTTATCCACCCATGCGTAGAACTAGTGAGCATACAACTGGCTAAATGAGACTTGTATTATACTATTATTATACTTAAGATAAGATAAGATAAGATATTCCTTTATTAGTCCCACAGTGGAGAAATTTACATGTTACAGCAGCAAAGTGGATAGTGCAATAAACAAGAAGCATAGATTTTAAAAGAGTATTAATACAAATAAAATAAAATAATATATACATAATAAAAAAGTAACGCTAAAATATGTCCAGCATATTAATAAATAATTGTCCAGTTACTATAATTGAGCAGGTGATATAATTGCACATGAGTTCTTATTGCACTATATTACTATTATATGAGCTGAGTGAGAGACTGTAAATGAATCTTTTGATATAGTTTTGCTGTTGTTAATGGTGGCCCCCATTTACTTAAATTATTATGGATTTACTCCATTTTCGGTCATTTTTGGATTCTTCTTGTTCAAGCTAACACACGGTGAGTAACTGATATACAAATAGAAGTATAGAGTGCTCACCGGGGATGACATATTTTTGTTGGCCAGCCAAAAAGTTAACATCTCCCTTGTTCCCTCAACAAAAAAAATCAGCGTTGAGCTCTTTCAGCAGACGCAAAAAGCTTCTACTGCCATTAAAGATGGAGAAGAAATATATCTTATAGAATGTAACTGTACAATAACAAATCATCGTCACATTAACACCTAAAACAATTGCTGGCTGAATTATAAGCCTGCAGATCCAAAGATGGTCATTATTGCTATATAAAAAACAAATGTCAATTGTGGTCGGCATTAGTCATTATATTTAATTTTGTAGAACAAACTGATTAAAAAACACACAATAAAACTGATCATTAGTTGCAGGTTTTATATTTAAAGCCTGCAACAAGGTTTTATATTTATTTTTTACAATAATAGAAATTGATTGAAATAAACCCTCATGCTTTACAGATAATTAAGTGGAAAACATTTTTTTATTTGTGGTTATATGGGCTATAAGAAGAAAACTGGTTAACATTTTATACAACATAGTTGACTTGACTGGAGGGACGAAGTCTACTGAATGATAGCTTCAGTCATGACTGTTTCACCTTCCTACTCTCATAATCGTTAGATTCTGTCTCGGGGCGACTTGTCCGCTTCTCTTACTCAGCTGGGAGTTTTGTCTCTTTGTCTTTCAGGTTGAGATGTTTTTTAGAAACGCTGGCGGTGTTTATCTCTCCCACACATTTTAGTTTGACAGAAGCCGAAATCTAAACAGAAACAGGTCTTTACTGTGCCAACAAACAGCTCTTTAGGTTTCATATTTAAAATTTTTATCCAGTAGCGGTGCAGAAAAAAGCTCCGGTGCACATGAGGATAGCCTATTCGCCTCTTTCCCCATGAGCCTCGGGGGGAACCTCGTCTGCCACACAAAATATAAGACACTCACATTAGTGAGTCCTCTCCAGTGTGTAAATATGCCACATTACATCAGGTAAACTCAGGACACCATTTGTTTAAAACAGTTGTTTTGAAACTACTTACATTTGCGAACTTGTGCGTTCCTCCTTTTGCCAAACTAAGCTCAACTATTAGCTGGTCTCAATTGTCTAAAGCTAACCATAACTTAACTATGGATGTGTTAGATAAAAAAAAAAAAATCAAAACAAAAAACAAATAAACAAGAAAAGCACATGTAAAAGCATTCATGTGAAATGCCCAAAAAACACATATGATTATATTAATTTAACACACGTGATGTACTGCACATGTGAAATTGATTATTTCCCATGTGACGTCTTACACTTCACTAAATATCCAAAAAGCTCATGTTTACATGTGGCATGAATTTTTTTAATAGCCTACATAGAAATACATACGCTACATTTGAAAAAAACAAAAACAAAACTAATTATTACCTCCACCAAGGACGTTATGTTTTTGCCGGCGTTTATCTGTCTTTTTGTCTGTGTTCAAGATTACTCAAAAACTTATGGACGGATTTTGATGAAATTTTCAGGGTGTGTCAAAAATGTGAAAAGGAAGAACTGCTTTAATTTTGGGGGTGAGCCGGAAGAAATCCTGGATTCTGGATCACTTTGAAATTTTCGTTAACATTGGGGTAAATGGGACCCCAAAAATTGTTTCTCAATATCTCTGGTAATTGTTGCCCAAAGCTCATGAAATTTGACTCAGGTATTTACAATGTGTACTTCTATCAAATCCCAAAGGCTGATCCAGATCTGATCCAGATGGCGGATTTTATAGCAATTTATATTATAAAAAACTATGGTGCTTGTCGGAGGTCTGCGCTCTCCGAGTGCTTTTCTAGTTCAACTTGTTATGCAACTTTTACATGAAGTCATACATCTCAATGACTCATGACAATAGACGCATATGAGCTACAAGTAAGGGCACATTTTAAATTTGAATCTCCTGCATCATATTTCCCTCTTTGTTGTCTCATTTATGCGTTTTCTACTCCTTGTTATGATATGACCTACAGACTTGGCAGCATGAACAAAGAGGGCAAATAGGCTAAAGACAGTGAACACAACAAAAATGAAATGTATTTCCTTTTTTCAACTTATGACACACCACAGTCAGTGCATAATAACAAATAATATAACTGCTGAATAATCTAATGTTTATGAATCTAATAAAACAACGAGACCTGAAATGAACTCCCAATGAGCTGCAGTGATCTTGTCCGAGGAGCCAGATGCATTTTCAGGTGATGAATGTTGTCATTCTCACCTGAACTGAATAAACTGAACGGGAGGGAAAAACACACAGCAAAGCTGAAAGAGAAGGCCTGCGATAGCTCACTACAGTGATGTTATAGTTCTCTGTAATGACGTGATAACACTTTACAGAACTGCAAAAAGAGAATAAAACATTATAGACAAAGAGGGGCCATATATCCAAATAAAAAAACCTCGAAATCCTGGAAAACCCCATTTTAAAGCCCAGAAGACAGTGTGTGGATCTACAGGCGCCAAGTAAACATTTGTTCAGAATCTGTCAGACCAGTTCACAAACACCTGAAACCTTTAATCTGAGATTATCTGGCAAATAATGGAGAGTCTGTTTCACAGTCAGGACGGACTGTGAATGATGTCCGTCATGGTGTTGGACCATACACTGTATATAGAGTGCTTTTTCATTTAGGTGCACCAGCACTTAAATTAGGTGCACCCAAACATTTTCACCACACCTTTTGACTCAATAACACTTTTGAAGCGTTTTGTTGGTTCCCATAGGCCTACGCTATGGATGTCACAATACCGGAAATTGAGTAGTTGATAACAATACCAGTATATAAGTGAGTGAGTTGTCGAGTGACAGAGAAAGAGATGCGCCATGAGTGGATCAGCTTTTTGGCCTTCATCGGAGCAGAGAAGAAATTAGCGGTAAAGTTGCCTTGTGATATTAAATGTACAGTAGTGTCAAACACACGGTCGCACTTTTTGCTCTCCCCACTTGTGAAATGAATCCAGCGCCGTGTTCAGGTTTAGGCATCTTATAGGGACTAGAGAGACAGGTGGTGATGTCGGTCTGGGCTGGACCGTTCAGGGTCGGGGACAGGTATAACAGGCACCGCAGCATTTCTCATGACGAAAAACAATCTTTAGTTCTCTTCATTTCAACCTACTGGTATGTTTCATGGTTGTGATCAAGGAGAAGTAGGCTACGGGGCGCACTGGTGCACCCAATGAAAATATTTAGTTGCACTCCACAGATTTTCGGTCACATAGTTGCCCTTTGGGGCCCTGTTTCGGTTCCCTCTTCAAAACGGCAATGGAGTTTTTCTATTGGACTCATTTTGGGTTATTGCAGAAAATAAGCTCTGTGGCAAACAAAGGTTTATGATACGTACACATTTTAATTAGCAAGATAAGGTGACATCACCACCAACGCCAAGCTAAAGCTGCACTAGTGGTCACCGTGATGATTCAATTTAATTTTCAATTTAAACACGCCGTTGTTAGACTATGGATCAACAGACCATTGGTTTTATGCCCTGACAGCTGTCATTTACACTTTTTAACTGAACTCCCTGCTTTTATTTCAATGGTCGAGATTGAATTTTGAACAATTTCTGATTTAGAATCGCAACTGTGACACTCCTATTTAGTCGTAAATTCATGAGCGGGATGTTTACTGTTGTATTTTATGTTGTAGATTGTACACTTTTTTTCAGGCATCTAACTAAAAACCCACCCAGATAAGGGTGCAGCTATCTTCAGCTTTTGATGCCGTTAGGAGCCAGAGTCTGTGCAGTAGTGTTCGGGAAGGCTGTGGCATAAAGATCCCACCCACACACCCGCCTGAACCAATCACAAGCTGAGCAGCTTTCTAGTGTGAGCCACCTAGCTTCTATGCTGGCAGCACGGTAGCTGTTTGACTAGAAAAACACAACGACTAACCATATTATCTCTATACACTACATTATACATATATGATCAAATTAACATGTTCTATTTCACTTGTGACAGTTATAGAAACTTAAAGTCACAATCCGACTACTTCACCCAGAGCAAATGTCAATCACAGCTGTGCGTCACGACGTCTCACCCTCTTTTTATTGAATCAGATAACCAATTAAAACATACATCATACATCAGCATTAAAAGAACCTAAAATGGCAGAAACAGTCTTTGGGAAAAAATCATTTGATGTGCACTAGTTTGGCCCATGTCCCATCCGCTAACATGGAAGGGGCAGGATTTATGACCTATACTGCAGCCAGCCACCAGAGGGCGAGCCAGATGTTTTGGCTTCACTTTTAAGGAGCTTTCATACTGTCCATCGTCAAATACAGTCAATGGGTTGAACCCATAGACAATAATCACCATCTCTGTAGATCCTAGAGCCTTTTAGCTTCTTTTTGCTAATAGTTTTGGTTTTGCATCACATTTCCTTTCTGGTTCAGGAAATAAACCCACGCAACTATCCTGTCCATAAAATACCCTTTGCTTTTGAATTTGTGACTTTCAATCTTTATTGAACCATAACAGGTGAACTGGGCTTTAAATACGGAGTTGTTGCATTTTCCTTTGGGCCTTCTACCGTCTACTCAGTGGTTAGATTGAAGAGGTTTAAACTGTGATGTATCAGTCCATAGTATGTTCAGCTGATATTCTAATAGTGTTAACCCTAGACTAACCTCTTTCTATTGTGAAGCTTGAAGAAGAGCTTTGCTCACCAACACGTTGCAGCTGTTAATGCCGGCTTGTTCTCAGCTGCATTATTGTGACCTTGACAGGAAAACAGGAACATGTTCCTGTTTAATTCAGCTTTTGATGCTAAGCTTCCAGTTTTTTTTGTACCAATGACTGATAATTACTTCTATTCTTATTGAACTGTTGCTCAGACGGATCCGTGTCTCTTTCTGCCCAGTTTCTTTCAGTCAGTTTGAACTGTTGTACAGCGACAAACAGAAAAATTAACATCTGCAGTATATGTACAGAGAACTCTCATTAAATTCATACAGTTTCTTTCAAAACATATCTGCTGTTGCACATTAGTTGTACATGAACATCATCTTTAGGAGACTGGGTCATTGGTTGTGTTTCGATATCTGCTGCATTTCTGGACATGGAGTAAATTTTCTCCAAATGTTTGCTTTTATATCTTGAGCTAATTATTCAGGAAAAGCAGCAGAAGGGATTTTCTCTGTTGATGAGAACAAATTAGAGCGAGTGGATGAGCAAAATGATTCAGTGAGGTCGCTCATTCATCCCAACATGGTCACACATGCATGCATGCAGGTGCACACACACACACACACACACACACACACACACACACACACACACACACACACACACACACACACACCTGGTGTATTCACAGACACTAAACAGCCTATGACTCATCAGAGCAGCAGACGTGTTTGGACAGTTTATGCAGAAGGCCAGTCAGCTGCAGCCTATGGTACGTGTGTGTGTGTGTGTGTGTGTGTGTGTGTGTGTGTGTGTGTGTGTGTGTGTGTGTGTGTGTGTGTGTGTGTGCGTGCGTGCGCGTGTGTGTCACACTAATTGAAAAGCTGGATGCTGCCTCAGCTGGGCCATGCCCTCTGATAGGAGTGTTAGATTTGTGTTTGTGCCAAATTATCATAGCTCGTAGCTGACTGCAGGTTCATAGCCGATACAACAGTTAAATGTGCTGCATGTATGGTGGGTCGCCTCCATGTCACTGTAATGATTTTGACCTTTATGGAAATGTTTCTGCCCAAAAAGACAATTACTGTTGCAAAAAGAGGAATTCACATTGTGACTATTTGCTTTGAATGCTTCATACAGCAACTTTAACCATCCATCCATCCATTATCTGTAACCACTTATCCTATTCAGGGTCGCAGGGGAGCTGGAGCCGATCCCAGCTGACACTGGGCGAAGGCGGGGTACACCCTGGATAGGTCGCCAGACTATCTCAGGGCTGGCACATAGAGACAAACAACCATTCACACTCACATTCACACCTACAGGACATTTAGAATCTTCAACTATTGTGTGTAAATCTTTGTTTTCAATATCAAACACTGTCTGGAGGTTTGAAAGGTTTATATCTTACTAATACCACACTGTGAAAATACTCCTGCAGAAGTAAAAGTACTGCATTGAAAATATCACTTCAGTAAATATATAATCAGGGAAATGTAGTCAAAATATTAAAAGTAGAAAAATGTCCCTCATGGCTGTTATATATTTATTATTGTGATTATATCAGCTGTGATATAATCCCAACATGAAGTGAGCTAGTATGGTTAGCAAGTATGGCAGTGTGAAAGTTATAGACTATAGATCGTTATATTAGGTGTTTAGCTGGTTTTATGATTAGCTGATGACCCGTACGGTAAATGGTGCCACGAGACTAGGCGCACTTGAGACGGTCAGTTTCGTGACACCGTTTAGAAGCATGTAAAAACCCATCTGCTGTGGTGTGTTTGTCCAACACAGATAGCAGAGGACAGAATCAGCACACCCATAAAAAAACACCAAAATGCAGTAGAGACTCTCAGCATATTTACCTCCGCCTGTGTTCAAGATAACTCAAAAACTTATGGACGGATTTTGATGAAATTTTCAGGGTGTGTCGAAAATGTGAAAAGGAAGAACTGATTTAATTTTGGGGGTGATCCGGAAGAAATCCTGGATTCTGGATCACTTTGAAATTTTCGTTAACATTGGGGTAAATGGGACCCAAAAAATTGTTTCTCAATATCTCTGGTAATTGTTGCCCAAAGCTCATGAAATTTGACTCAGGGATTTACAATGTGTACTTCTATCAAATCCCAAAGGCTGATCAGATCTGATTCAGATGGTGGATTTTATAGCAATTTCTATAAAAAATGGGGGTACTCTTACATTTTGGCCTAATGTATTGTGAGTTTTATGTTGTGTCTTGTACATATGTTCTGTGTTTGCCACTGATATAAAATTCTTTTTAAAAAATATTGGATTTTTATTTTGGAGTGAATTACAATATGGGGGGAAACTATGGTGCTTGGCGGAGGTCTGCACTCTCCGAGTGCTTTTCTAGTTTTTTTTTTAAATCACATGATTATTTTGTTACAAACATTTACCAGCCAGTGTGCAGATTACCTTGCAAGATTTACTTAAAAACGAGTTAATCTGCATTCATTTGACTCATGACAGGTGTTAATTTCTTATCCTGGCAAGTACATAAAAAAAGCCATCCTTCACCAACATGAAGCCGTTCCCTCGTGTCATATTTTAGATTTTTAAACCTCAAACATGCATCTGTTCTTCAGTATTAAAGACCAGTATGATCAGACCCAGTGAGAGCAGTATTTGGGTTAGTGCTGGCTGCAGGAAATGTCACTGTCACTGGCCCAGTCTGATGCATTGGCCTTTTCATCACTACTGGCACCACAGCCGGTGCTGTAACAGTGGAAATCTGCCAACACACCATTACACTGCAAATGGATGGAGGAGTTCTGGCAAGTACCTCCAACTTCTATCAGAATATAGTAACTGGTTCTTTAACTCCACTAATTTCATATACAGTATCTGAGTGCATTTTTCTGTTTTTGATGGAAGTAGTCTACAACTGCTTTGGCACTTTGATCAAAAGAAGATGGGATTTATTGGGGAGTTCTACTGCACATGTTTTAAAAGTAGTATAAAGCCTTTAGTGTCTCCAGGGGGAGCTGTGTGAAGTCTGATAAATGTCCTCAAGGGATGTCACTTGAGTCAGCGTTGGTTGAAGACTAGTTTTAAATATCTGCTCCAAGATACATTAGCCACGAGTGGCATAACACAACCACAAGCTTCCAGCCTCCTCAGAACCTCTGGCTCTGCTGAAGTGCCTTAACCCTGCATTCTTTCTAATAGCCAGCAGGGGGCGACTCCTCAGGTAGCAAAAAGACGTCTGATTGTATAGAAATCTATGGGAAAATGAGCCTACTTCTCACTTGATTTATTACCTCAGTAAACATTGCAGAGTTTATGGTCTCAATCACCAGATTCAAGCCTGATGTTCATTTAGTAAGTTATGTTGTGAGATACACAGTGGGAGAAAATGGCCCCTAGCATCGGCGCATTTTCCCATCTAACACTATGGATTAAGAGTTTATTGTAACCATATTGCTGGAACAGTTGAAGAGGCCAGTAGAAAGACTAACCAAGACGGTTTTGGTGAGTTTTATTTTTTTTCTGTCTGCTTTGAATCACCATAGTTTTTCTGCTGAAACTATGAAGGGCGCAGTGCCTTATGTAAATAATAAGTACTGGAGAAGCTTGCAAGCACAAACGCTACCTCGGCTACCCCTGTTGGTCACATGATCTTGCATATCATAGCGGTCCCTCCTGAAGTTATGCTGATGTATGGGCTCTACCTTCATTTGTCCAAACTTTATAAATGTAAATTGTTTGTCTTTTGGTTGTGTTGACTTTATTTTGGTGTTTAGTCCTGTGGTTGAGTGCCTTTGTATCCCTGCTCGGCCTCTTGCAGGTTGGTGATTGGTTGGAAGTTAGCATCCCACAGTCGGATGCAGCCATCTATGCCTCCTGTGGCAAAACCCTTGTCACAAGAATACACACACCCACCCACACACACACACCCCTGAGCTGAAAGAAAAGAGCCGAACTGAACATGCCACACACATTTTACTGGTAGTAACGTTACGTTTTTAAGACAGGACGATAGTCACAAAGTAGTAAATCTAATGAATCTAGAATCTAATGACTTCGAAAAATCAAAAGTCACGACCCATCCCTTGTCGCTACCATGGCGTTGTCAGGTCTTGGAGTATTTTCATCTTACAACTTTAACGCTTTCACAGTGTCTTTTCAGTTCATTAAACTTAAATATAACCTTTTTGGTTGCATAAAAATGTCTTATTCAGTGTTTAGTTGTACTTAGCACCACCCTCTCGTGTCACTTCTGGTTGCAAAAACAAAAAAAAAAAACAAAAAAAAAAACTAGAAAAGCATCAGATCTGGATCAGCCTTTGGGATTTGATAGAAGTACACATTGTAAATCCCTGAGTCAAATTTCATGAGCTTTGGGCAACAATTACCAGAGATATTGAGAAACAATTTTTTGGGTCCCATTCACCCCAATGTTAACGAAAATTTCAAAGTGATCCAGAATCCAGGATTTCTTCCGGATCATCCCCAAAATTAAACCAGTTCTTCCTTTTCACATTTTCGACACACCCTGAAAATTTCATCAAAATCCGTCCATAAGTTTTTGAGTTATCTTGAACACAGACAAACTAACAAACAGACAAACAGACAGATAAACGCCGGCAAAAACATAACCTCCTTGGCGGAGGTAAACATGGTGGCAGCCACACAATGCCAAACTCGAGGCTTCAGAATGGTAGTCCGCAAACCAGTGGGTGACGTCACGTCACATCTATGGCTACCACCCAGCTCTGAGCAGGCCCAGTAGCACTGTTGGTAATGTAGGCGCCATGTTTTGGGTTATCATCATAACATCATCATTCATTTGTTAACAGTGCGTAGGCCAAAAAGAGCCTGTTTTGATCGGCAAATCTGGATTTTAAGCATTATGGCTGATTGTAAAACCACTGATCATACATGAAATTTCTCTCTTTTGCTGCCTACAGAGTAAAAACGTTTAAAAACAGGAAGGAGGAAACGAGAAATTAGTGATGGAAATGGGCTGTTTTTATAAAATCTATAAACTTCCTTTTTGCCCTTTGGGGATGCAGAGCTTGTTTAATGAAAACAGCAGCAGGTCTTAATGATATTCTATATTTATTGGAACACAGATGTCAGTTTTGAATTGAGGGTTGAAGTTTGTGTCTGCTGCACTGCGGCTGCTCCTCCTTCTCCCACAAACTGGAGCTGATGTGGAAAAATCTCCAGACGACTGAGGTAGTAATTACATTTGCATTTTAGTCACTTAGCCAACACTGTGATCCAAGCTGGCTTACAGGGAGAGTGACGGGAGATTGAAAAAACATCAGGTCCGAGATCAACAAGCAACGAGCAACCACAAGTGGAGAGGTCAGAAGGCAAGAAACTTAGACAAGAAACTTAATCGTAAAGTATATCTCTTTATTCAACTAATGCTTTTCACTTCAGAGCCATCATTTTACAGAATAAGTGAATAACAGCCTACAAATACAGTTACATTATTTATTTATCACTAATTCAGCACATAAAAAGCATAAGAGAGAAAAAGTATATAACAAAATTGCATTTTCACATCTTACTCTGTGAATTAAGGATCTATTTTGTTACCTCCACCAAGGAGGTTATGTTTTTGCCGGCATTTATCTGTCTGTTTGTTTGTCTGTGTTCAAGATAACTCAAAAACTTATGGACGGATTTTGATGAAATTTTCAGGATGTGTCGACAATGTGAAAAGGAAGAACTTATCTAAATCTTTGGGGGTGATCGGAAAAAAACCTGGATTTGGATCAATTTAAAATTTTAGTTAAAGGGGGGAAAAAGGGAAAAAAAAAATTTTTTCAAATATCTGGGGAAATTGGTCCCAAAAACATAAAAAATTTGACTGGGGGATATAATGTGCTTCTATCAAATCCCAAAAGCTGATCCAGATGGTGGATTTTATAGCAATTTATATAAAAAATGGGGGTACTCTAACATTTTGGTCTACTGTGCATTTAATATTAGAAGTAGAGATTTCTAACAAGCGGCATCGTATAGCTGAGACAATTCCGCATCTGAAGTATGTCAACGAATTTGATCTAGCTTTAATATTTGAGGAGATAGATCCAGAGGAAACCGCCATTACCGAAAAAGAGATTTTCATTAATAACTTCTGAACTAATAATAAAAATGTAGGATATTTATTTTGGAGCGAATTACAATATGGGGGGAAACTATGGTGCTTGGTGGAGGTCTGCGCTCTCCGAGTGCTTTTCTAGTTTGAGAATGAGTCATCACTTTGAACAGATAAAAATATGTGTAGATCAATTTGGGATTAACTGCGGACAGGGCAACTTTTTTTTCAAATTGATGATTTGGTTTGAGGTTGTTATTTTTAAGGGTCATGAATTATGATGACAGACATTCGACGCTTAGCCTTCGGTAGCCTACGGCTCTAATTGAAACACAGTGCGGCTTGTTTCCTTTTTGGAGTGAGCGGTGGGCCATTTGAGCGGAGCAGCTTTGAGCTGGGCAGCAAGGGGCATGAACAGCTGTGCGAGGTAGCCAGTGGGACATTCACATGATGGGTTTGGAGTGAGGTACTCTATTGGTGTCGTTATCACTTTAGGGGTACTGGTTGTAGTACTGACATTGTAATTTTTCAAGCAAATGTAGTTGAGTGGATGTTCAGTTTTCCTTCCCCTCCTCTCTGCAGCTACTTGTGTTGAAAGCTCTGAATCATAACTGCACTGTCTCGCTGCTTGCCTGATGGATTGCTTCAGTAATTGCAGGCTCTGTGTTGACGCATTAAATCTACGTTGAGATTTTCTGAAAGGCAAGGAGAGTGGGACTGTCTTTTTTTCCCTTTCTTTGGCTCTTTCATGGCCGAGGCCTCCCCAGGGGGAGGGGGGCGACCAGCCTTTATGCTCCTCTGCAGAGAAGCATCAGGCTGCTGCTGAATAGCAGCAATTATTATCACAGGCTGGATGCTGCTGCAAAGAGCAGTTCAGATCTGTTTGGCTCACTCAAGTTCACTTCGACTCACTTCACTTTGCTCGTTTTCATTTGGGAATTTTAGTTGAAGCCAGAGCTGAATGTTTCTGAACTCTACTGAACTGTTTCAGTTTAAGAAGAAGAAGAAGAAGAAGAAGATAGTCCTTTATTAGTCCCACGAGGGGAAATTCAATTTTTTTCACTCTGTTGTTAACTTATACACGGTACATGCAGACCCGAACACACACATGCACAAACATGCATCAATGGAGAGATGTCAGAGTGAGGGGGCTGCTCCTGACAAGCGCCCCAAGCAGTTGGGGGTTTGGTGCCTTGCTCAGGGGCACCTTGGCAGTGCCCAAGAGGTAAACTGACACCTCTCCAGCTACCAGTTCACACTCAGTTCTTGGTCCATGTCGGGACTTGAACCCTCCGGTTCCCAAGCCAACTCCCTACAGACTGAGCTACTGCCGCCCCCAAGTGCATCATTTTATGAAACCTGGAATTCAATAGCATTTCATCAAATCTTAACTTTGTACTATTTTGCCAAGACATCTGTAACTCTGTAAGACGTGAGCCATCCCTGAACCTCATATCTGCTTTTAATGTGGTTCAAGATCCTTTTCTGTGCATATACTAAAATTTGTAATATCACATGACAAGTAATCCCTGCTTTTATAGTTCAAAAATATTTATTCAAAAATAAAGACATAATTTTGTAATAAGACATAATTTTGTAATAAAGACATAATTTTTTGAATAATTTTATTCAAAAATAAAGACATTTCCAGAACCTTCAACAACTAATCTCTAATCTCAAACCTTTGAATACTGTCAAATCAAATCACTCAGCCTTTGCACATGAAAAAGTACAGCAGAAAGCAGAAGTACTACAAGCTCGTATACACAACCCGACTCTGTTGCTGCTGATACCAGCTTTCCTACAGACTTGCCGCCCCCCGACACCTCCTGAGCAACAGCCTGTACGCTGAGGAGTACTGAACAGACTGCTTGGGGGCTTCGCGGGTCGCCAGATTAGTTCATCTACCAGTTAGCTTGTTAGCTCCTGGATATTATTCCTGCTGCCTGCAGGGCTTGTTTAGTCTCACTGCTTCAATTTGGTTGATAGTTGGACAGCTTTTAGTGGCTGTTAGTGTTAATAATTTGTTTTATTTTGATTTAAAAAAAGTTTCTTCTTTGTCTCCAGGTCATTTCTGCTGCTGTCATGGTTCAGCATGCATATGAGTTGGTAGATTTTAGTTTATTTAACATCAACACAATTTTCACATTAATTAAAGTCAACACTTCCTGATTTCAAGAAGCTTTCTGTAGCCTACAGCTTCATATTTTGAGAGGATAATGAAGCAGCTATACCCAAATATCATGTTAGTGTGTCCCACACAGTGAGCTTCGCCTCAGGGTATACTGAGGCAATGCACTGCTACAACATCTCGGCACTGTTTCACAGTAAAACCCAGCCACTACCCTCACATTAAGACTAGGGCTGTTAAAGTCGACGTGATAAAAACGCAAATTCATTTTAAAGCCACTAATTTCTTTGACACATTAATACAGCTTGTAAAATTTAGGTCGTAGTGAGCTCAGTTGTAAAGCTAGAGTGAAGATACCGGTATTATTTGAAACTAGAAAACATAATGAATCTATTGATACCAACCTACCAAATGTCATACTAGCTTGTCTAAATATTGGTGAGGAAAAACTGGTATAGGCACATCACTAATTTCTTTAACGCATTAATGCAACTTGCAATTTGTAGACTGTAGTGGGCTTAGTTTTAAAGCTAGAGACAAGACACTGGTATCATATGAACCTAGAAAACCTAAAGAATCCACTGGTACCAATGTTGCCAGACTAACTTGTCACATGCAGTTTGGTTCAAGTCATAGTCAAGTCAGCACACTGACAGCTGATGTTGCTGACTGAGCTGCAGTTTGCCATGTTATGATTTGAGCATATTTCTATGCTAAATGCAGTACTTGTGAGGGTTTCTGGACTATATCTGTCACTGGTTTGTGTTGTTAATTGATTTCCAATAATGAATATATAAATACATTTGCATAAAGCAGCATATTTGCCCACTCCCATGTTGATAAGAGTAGGGATGCACCAATCCAACAAGCGATATCTGAGCTAAGAGTATCGGCTGATGCTGTGTACCGATTCAGTACCAGTGTTTAATTAATAAATTGTGTGTCTCAGTAGCTATGTTTACATGCGCCAAATTTCTCCAATCCGATCTGAACCTCGGTTGATCGGAAATTCCAAATCTGCTGTTTACATGGACACTACATGAAATGATCCGATCATGATGTGTGTATACATGCACCGAGCGTTTAATCAGAATAAATACTTTTGGGCATGCACATGCAGTTGTCTAATTTTCTGGAAATAAAGAAGAAGACGCTGTACTTCTGATTGCAACAATGATCGGCATAGACCACCTCTCTCATTCGGAATAAAATTGGGGAAAAAAAAGTATCAGATAAATAGATTTAAATTGAATCAATTGTTTATTAATAAAATAAGAAATTGTAGACCACCAACCTGGCAAAAAAAACTTCAACATTAACAGGAATTACAATTTACGTATAAACCTTTTTAAAGCAGCTACAAATTGGTCAAAACTAAAATTCCAGTATTTAATGTATGTAGTATATAAACATGGTACTATTTTTTTATAGATCAACCCCATTTTCACTGATAGGTGTGATATGTGATTTGAGTCAGTATTGATATCCTGATATCCGGTATCGGTATCGGTGCATCCATACATAATTTTCCTTTAAGCTACATTTTGAACAGATAAAAAAAATGTTTGATTAATTCACAATTAATCCCGATTAACTATGGACAATCATGCAGTTAATCATGATTTAATATCTGAATTCACTGATAGCACTAAATACTGACAGTGTTAGTATCAACCGTAGTTTTACAAGTTATGTCCAGCTTACTGCAGCTATTAAATAGTGCAGAAAAGAAAGCAGCTGGGAGACTGTGTTGGAAAATAGTAATAAATAAGGTCACAGTATTCACAGGGGATTGTCAAGAAAACTATGTTTACTTAAACAGGCTTTGGTATTTTACACAGTAGCTAAAATCATATTACATTTGAGTAACTACCAGCTGGAGCATCCAAACACACACACACACACACACACACACACACACACACACACACACACACACACACACACACGCAAAGTTACATTCATGTCTCACATTTAAGGCAATAAATTAGGATGAACTGTGACTGAAGGATCTGGGTTGGTGCGTGTTTAGTTCATCAGTACAGACTCTCTCTCTCTCCGTCGTCCTCTGTCTCTCCTTTCTTTCCTCTCTTGTCCCACTTCCTGTTGGTCGCCTGCAGGCAGAACCTGACCGACCAACTGACACACACACACACACACACACACACACACACACACACATGTTTGTACAGCTATCTTTGTGAGGACTCTCATTGACATAATGCATTCCCTAGCCCCTAACCCTAACCCTAACCATCACAACTAAATGCCTGACCCCAACCCTTACCCTAACCCTAACCTAAACCTAATTCTAACCTGGACCTTAAAACCAAGTTTGAACCCTCAAAAAGGCCTTTGAAGGTTGGTCTGAAAGTGAGGACCGGCCAAAATGTCCTCACTTTCCAAAAATGTCCTCACTCTGACAGTCTAAAACTCAAACCGGTCCTCGCAATGATAGCTGTACAAGTACACACACACACACACACACACACACACACACACACTCAGACACACACAGGAAGAGCTAAACCAAAGGACATCATTATGTTTGCTGTGTAGTTTTGATGGTATTTCTGCTTGACTGGATAAAACTAACCAGCCGTCTAATAGCTCAGCAGCTGAAGGAGAGAAAGAAGGTCCAGCTGATGAGGTTCAACTCATGTTTCGCGGCTGATTTTTATTTAACTTGGAGATTTGTTGAAGAAAAGTCTGTTTAGACTGAGCATTAGGGCCAGTGGTAAAAGAAGTAAGATCTTTTTAATAAAAGTAGTAATACCACATTGTAGAAATACAGGACTGTTACAAGTAAAAGTCCTAAATTCAACATCTTACTAAAATAAAAGTACAAAATATTAGTTAATATTATTATATTAATATCTATTATATTATTGGCTTATGATTATTGATGCATTAATGCATTCATCACAGTAATGTTGAAGCTGGTAAAGGTTGAGATCATTTTAATTGTTTTATACTAAGGCTTATATTAAGGCGATAATAATGTGTTAACCCACATTTGTTTTAATCCCACTAATCTCTGTAATGCAACTTGCAGTTTTTAGGTTGTAGTGGGCTCAGTTTTAAAGATAGATTGAAGATACTGGTCATATGAAACTAGAAAACCCAAAAAATCCATTGGTACTAACCATGTCATACTAGACACACTGACAGCTGTTGTTGCCTGTTGGGTTATAGTTTGCCATGTTATGATTTGACCATATTTTCTGTGGCATTGAAAAATACCACTGCTGCTCGCGACACACTTATCTTGTCAGTTAATGGTTAATAATCAGTTAACAAGGGTTGGTTATCAGTTAGAAAAAACTTTCTAAATTAGCATCCCTAATAAACACATAGATTTGGATAAAGCAGCATATTTGTCCATTCCCATGTTGATAAGAGTATTAGATACTTGACCAATCTCCCTTCAAGGTACATTTTTAACAGATAAAAACTGTGTGATCAAATTGCATTTAATTGCAACACACATTAATGATGTATAGGATTGTTTCCGACTCCTACCATCTAAATATTTCCAATGACACCATAGCATTGATAGTGGTGGGAAAAAATGGATTCACTTATGTATCACGATTTTTTTAAATGTGATTTTGAAATTGATTTTCTAATGCCAGAATTGATATATTTGCTTAATCTGAGGAAGGCAGAAGGAAGGTACCACTTTTAACGTGTAACTTGTCGTCATATCTGCTCCGTGTCCGTCAACCCAAAACAAACTAGAAAAGCACTCGGAGAGCGCAGACCTCCGCCAAGCACCATAGTTTCCCCCCTGGCGGTTTCTTCTGGATCTATCTCCTCAAGTATTAAAGCTAGATCAAATTCGTTGACATACTTCAGATGTGGAATTGTCTCAGCTACACGATGCCGCTTGTAGAAATCTCTACCTCTAATATTAAATGCACAGTAGGCCAAAATGTAAGAGTACCCCCATTTTTTATATAAATTGCTATAAAATCCGCCATCTGGATCAGATCTGGATCAGCCTTTGGGATTTGATAGAAGTACACATTGTAAATCCCTGAGTCAAATTTCATGAGCTTTGGGCAACAATTACCAGAGATACTGAGAAACATTTTTTTGGGTCCCATTTACCCCAATGTTAACGAAAATTTCAAAGTGATCCAGAATCCAGGATTTCTTCCGGATCACCCCCATAATTAAATCAGTGCTTCCTTTTCACATTGTCGACACACCCTGAAAATTTCATCAAAATCCGTCCATAAGTTTTTGAGTTATCTTGAACACAGGCAAACAAACAGACAGATAAATGCCGGCAAAAACATAACCTCCTTGGCGGAGGTAACTACAGCGAACCGAGATGCAGAAAACAGTGGAAGCAGAAAGTGCACAACCTGCAAAGTGATAAACGCTACATATACAGTAGTGGGTTTCACACACGGACAGGAAAAACAGGGCTAGACATCACGGCTAAAGCTGCATTCTAACTCTGTCATGGACAAAACATTATCATATTGCGCTAACGTGCGACAAGTCAGCCCTCAAATGGTCAAATCGGACGCTACAACTGTAGATCACCCATTTACTGACATTTATGTTAAATGCATTCAAACGGCCCCGATGGAGCTGACTATGGATATATAAAGGGTACGGAGCTGACGGGAGAGCTCGCAACCACTTTGGAGAAGTTACAGGAATTATACACACGCGACTATGTCCGGTTTTCAAAATAAAGTGTTAACAAGGGAAACTGTATATACAAAATACATACATGGAAATGAGATTGATTGCATGAGATTCACCAGAAGTATAAAACATCACATTTCCCTTATAAATTCAAAAGAAAATACCATTAATTTGTGATGGAAATGATATAATACTTATTATAAATAATGCCTGACTCGTCTTCAGTCCATATTTGTTGGAGTTTAGCTGCTGAGGTATTCATCAAAGAAAATTGATTTAATAAAGAAAGACTAACTCATTTAATACACTCTCTTTTTGAGAAAAATAGGTTGGGAACCACAAATGAAGATATGATTTTTGGCACTGCAGTATTGGTTTCAACATTGATTGTTGATGTGATTTCCAGTAGTAGTATTCAGATTCTTTACACAAGTAAAAGTAATATTACAACAATGTAAACATACTCAGAAGTAAAAGTCATGCATTACTCCCAGCCCCCTGGTATATATCAAGTTCTAGATGTCACTGAAGGCATTTTGGACGTCACAAAGAGCAGATTCATCATCATCAACAGCCACCAAACCAACCAATTCATCCAGAGCCGCTAATCTGAGGCTAACTAGCAGGGACACCCAGGGTCTGTGTGTGTGTGTGTGTGTGTGTGTGTGTGTGTGTGTGTGTGTGTGTGTGTGTGTGTGTGTGTCCCTGAAGGTGGGGAGTCCTCTGAAGCGTGGCGTAGCTCATTTCCCTCTCACAAGGGGAACAGACTATGCTAGCCGGCTAAAGCTGATGAAGAAGGGAGCTAGTGCTGTTGTTAGCACTGTTAGCGGCTCAGCTCGCAGCCAGAGGATGTAGAGCGGTCAGTGATGCGTTCACTGTCGTGTCAGCGCGGAACGACGCTGCCGGCTGTGCTTTAAGCCTGAAGGATGTTGTGTGAAATGAAGTTTATGTTAATAAAAACTGTGGGGTTGTTTGGTGGAGTTAAAGATCAAGATAAAACCTGTAAATCAAGCTGGTTTAACAAGAACTATGAATATGGATAAGATAAGATAAGATATTCCTTTATTAGTCCCACAGTGGAGAAATTCACATATTACAGCAGCAAAGTGGATAGTACAATAAACAACAAGCATAGATTTAAAACAGTATTAATACAAATAAAATAAAATAGTATATACATAATAGAAAAGTAAAGCTAAAAATATGCTCAAACTTAGGCACTACTGCTTTTACTTTACAGACTTTGCCAATGTTTTTTAAGCTAAATTTTCTCAACTTTGGTAGAAGCAGTCTGTTCGCAATATTTGAGACTATGACAAATTTCCTTCCTAACAACAACCTTATGTAAACACAACGCGTTCACAAGAACGGTTTGTCTGATACCTTATGAAAAAGTTATCCTTTCTTTTTTGTTCCTTTTCCTACAGATTTCCAGCAAAACATCTTAATTTATGCATGTTACATGCCTACGGTCTCAAAATAAACTTTTGTCTTCATTCGAAACAACATCCTTAGGATTAGGCAACAAACCTGCTTAGTTAGGCTTAGGAAATGATCCACTTGGTTAGGCTTAGGCAACAAAACTACTTTGTTAGATTTAGGCAACAAAAATAGTTTGGTTTAGGAAAAGGGTGGTTTGGCTTAAAATAACTCAGGAAGTGGTGCTACTTGAGTTCAGTGTCCAAAATTAACTTTTTGACTCTGCGAAGATGAAAAAAATCTGTCAGCCAAACATATTTTTTACTGGCCTTGTCACATATACAGTACATTTGTTTCAGTACATTTCTTTGAGATAATATGGTATTATGTTGAATACAAACAGAGAAGAGACCAGAACCAAATTTCACGCAAAATGATTTAAATATATTGACAATTAATTAATACAAGCCTGAATACTAGGATTGGGCAGTATCTAGTTTGTATACCTTCCTGACATTTCACCAGGTAAAGGGTATTAGAGGTGGGACCAAGTCACTGTTTTTCAAGTCACAAGTTTCAAGTCTGACCAACATGATTTGGTACAAAAGTTTACTCACCAGTGTGGCAGATAGCCTTCAGAGAGTTACTTGCCAAACAGAAAATCTACCTGTATTTGGCGCCTGGTGGGTGTTAATTTCAATTTAATTTCCCTGCTTGAGTACCTAAGTGACGTGACAAATAACTTAACATTGACATTTTCACACGGGACGCCAACGCTGGTCTCATGAGCGAAAGTTTGGAATTTTTTGACCCACCCATCCACCCCTACCTCCACCTTAGGAACCACTCTTTTTATTTCTTGGTTCATGATTACGTGAATTACAATTGATTTCGTCATGTACGCAAATTTCAGTCCATTACTTTTTGTAGGTATAGCTATGAAGAGTGTATGAGCCAGCCTGGCATTTAGGAGTTGGTAGTTGGTTGGGTTGCAGATTGCAACCAACTACGTACCCCTTTGCTCACTCCTCTCTTTCCAAGACTGCGGTAATGTGAGCCACTAAGACACAAAACCATGTTAATGCTATTGGCCTTGCTCAGAGGCAATTCTTAACATACCGTATTTTTCGCACTATAAGGCACACTGGATTATAAGGCACACTATCAATGAAGTGTCTATTTTCATTCATAAGGCGCTCTCGTCATTATCCGAGTCAGTCTTGTTGCTGTTACTTAGCTGTTCAGTGATGATTCCGGCCTTCGCGAAAGCTCGGACGACACTTGACACTGATACCTTGGCCCAGGCATCCACGATCCATTGGCAGATAGTAGAATAACTCGCTCTGCGTTGCCTCCCTGTCTTGGCGAATGTGTGTTCGCCTTCTGTCATCCAAGGCTCCCACACAGCTCGCAATTTTACTTTGAACGACCTGTTGACACCAATATCTAGCGGTTGGAGTTCTTTAGTTAATCCACCTGAAATGATGGTAAGTTCCGAATTAGTTTTCTTCACTCTGGTTCTGACAGTGTCGTAATGCCCCGACAATCCATCCAGCGGTGCAGCTTTATAGCTTACCAAAGTCGTAGTAAAACATTTTGACAGATTTTTTAGCACCCTGTACCACATAAAATTGGTTCGAGGTCAGGAAGCACAACCAGAATTGATACATAAGGCGTGTTGGATTATAAGGCGCACTGTCGATTTTTGAGAAAATTAAAGGATTTTAAGTGTGCCTTATAGTGAGAAAAATACGGTAATAACAATACTTTTGTCTATTCTGGACTACCGTAGAAACATGGAGGAGCAACATGGCTGACTCTATGGAAAGCACTCACTCCCTATGTAGATATGAATAGTTCATTCTAACCTCAGGAAAACACAACAATTCTTAATTTCAGGTGATTATATGCGAACGAATGTTATATTCTATTTCTGCTAATAGATCCTCCATAATTTTACACACTATTGCGTTAAGTTCACCACTGGTTGTAATTCATATGCTTTGATCATCTTTTTATAAAAGCATTTTGTAAACCTGATTTTGAGACGTAGTATATAACTAAAGTTTTGCTTATAAGATAAGATAAGATAAGATAAGATATTCCTTTATTAGTCCCACAGTGGGGAAATTTACACGTAAAAGAAGAAAAAAAAAAAAAAAAAATTAGAAAAAAAATAAAAGAAAAAAGAAAAAAAAGAAAAGAAAGAAAAATGGGTCCAAAAAATAAAAGAAAAAATTGTAAAAAAAGTCCTTTTACATTTATGTCGGGGGAAAAAAAAAAAGAAAAAAAATAACGACCAAAGCTGCTTTGTTGTCATCATAAAGAAAGAAAGATGAATAAAGAAAGGAATAAAAAAAAAAAAAAGAAAAAAAATACTGACTGGTTGGTTTGGTCCTATGGAAAACATCTGAATGAGCTGTGTGTTATGTCCAGTGTGCTGGCCTATCACTGTCAAAGCTAACGTGATAGTCATGCGTTAATGCAAATTTGTTTTAATGCCACTAATTTCTTTAACGCATTGACGCAACTTGTGAGTTTCTGGTTGTAGCGGGCTCCGTTTAGAGTGAAGCTACTGGTGAATGAAACTAGAAAAATGTTGACAGCTTCTCGGGAAGGAGGCTAAATGGGGATCCCTTGACCTCTGACCTCAAGATATATGAATGAAAATGGGTTCTATGGGTACCTGCTAGTCTCCCCTTTACAAACATGTCCACTTTATGACAATCACATGCAGTTTGGGTCTATCATAGTCAAGTCAGCACACGTGGACACACTGACTGTTGTTACCTGTTCCTTTTGATCATATTTTATGTTAAATGCAGTACCTGTGAGGGTTTTTGGACAATATTTGTTATTGTTTTGTGTTGTTGATTGATTTCCAATAATAAATATACACCTACATTTGCATAAAGCAGCAAATTTGCCCACTCCCACGTTGATAAGAGTATTAAATATTTGACAAATCTCCCTTGTACATTCCGGACAGATAAAAAAATGTGTTATTAATCATGATTAACTATGGACAGGCATGTGATTAATCACAATTAAATATTCAAATTGATTGACAGCCCTAATTTTGACCAACAAATCACCACATCTGCTTACTAGGATATAAGTGGTTCATGACCGCACAGAAAAAATCACAGCAGAAGTGTGTTGAGTTTGGAACAGAGTCATTCATTCTCTTTAACTCTCAAGTGTTCAATATCTAATGAAGACCTGGGACATAAACAGAGGAAAAAAATCTGAGAAGCCTCTTTTATCTCCAACATGTGCTGTTTTTCATTTGACAGAGTTTGTTAATGGCAGCAGCGGGCAGCACAGGCCTGGTGGCTCTGTGGATTCACAGCTCACTGGTCTTCATTAAGATGATGACTAAGAAATTATCTGTCCAGCATCCCACTGCCAATCTGCCCTGCAGCCACCAATGTTCCCACGATCTGCTGGCACTCTAACACACTGAAGCACACACTTTCCCTACACACAGATTTACTCAAACACACACAAACCCCTCAGGGTGTTATGTCACTCTTCAGTGCAATTCTGAAAGGTCTGGAAACTGAATTTAAGCTACTTATTGTAAGGAGACGGAGCGAGAGACATAAAGGGAGGGAGAGAGAGACCAAACTCTTATCGTGCCTTTAAAAGGAGAGAAGGATGTAGACTTTATTTGAGGAAAATGTTCTTTCCTCGGATGCAGTTATTAGCCTTCTTATCCACCCATTTCTTATTCTTTTCTCTGTCTGGAGTCAGCTGATACCCAGCAGCAACTTTTTGGGCAACTGTGAAAAGCAATATTTCAACAGGAGTTTCTTCAGCACGAGTATTGGCATAATTTTTTGTGTAGATTACACGACCAGACGGCTCACTGCAACATTTCCCTTAAAGCCACATTTACATTTACTGCTGCTGACAATGGACCGAGAAGGCATGCTTACAGATTTTAGTTAAACAGTTTATGATTTCATGCCCTGCGATGGACTGGCAACCTGTCCAGGGTGTACTCCGCCTTCGCCCAATGCCAGCTGGGATCGGCTCTAGCCCCCCCGCGACCCCTAACGGGAAAAGCAGTTGACGATGGATGGATGGATGGAGTTTATGATTTCATGACCAGTTTAGCTCACTGAAATAATACTGTATGAATTTACAAAAACAAACACGGAGCTGATAAAAAAAAAAAGTAACGCAGCATTTGTAGTGAGCAACACTGACCAACAAGTCCTCAGAAAAAAAATTAAAAAAGGACGTTTGTTAGTTTAGATTTTACTGGCATCAAACTGTGCTTTCCAGTTAGGACACCAATAGAAAACCATGCAATCAAACTGATTTAGTCGCTGATGCTTGCATCGCATTCAGTCAGGACATGGTGTAGTATGTATGTAGTTTTTTTTTTTTTTTTTTTTTTTGTGATGCCTCAACCTGCGCCTATTGTTGAAACCTGACTCAGACCTGTCTTGAATGACTTGAGACTTGACCTTGGATTTGCTTTTTTTGCGGTGTCGGATTTTAAAATATTGTTGTAAGAGACTCTCTGGTGTTCTAAATAATCCCTACAAGGATGACTGGGGAAAGCAAGTATATTATTATGCATCACACACACACACACACACACACACACACACACACACACACACACACACACAGAGGAGGAGTTCCTCTGGGCTATTTATAGAAGCTGCCCTGATTTCACCACCTACTATAAATAAACTCACCTACACTGATTTTATTCATAACTGCATGTCTGGTGTTTATGAAGCTGCCTGTAAGACGGTAATGTTGTAACATGTAGTAGTGAGGTCAGAGGTCACAGCTGCAGCAACCCTGGACTGAGAAGTTCATCACAAAGAAAGGGAATGGTAGAGAGGATGTTTTTATTGCAGAGGAGGATTTTTGAGCTCAAACAGGAAGGAAATATGACGCCACGAACACACACAAAGAGCTGGTTAATTTATTATTCATATGGCATTTACAATATTAATTGGAGGATGTGTGCTCATTTCAGTTTAATTGGCTCTATTAAAGTAAATGTGTGTGTGTGTGTGTGTGTGTGTGTGTGTGTGTGTGTGTGTGTGTCCATTTCCAATTAATTCCTGTGATGAATATTTCCCAGATTGCTGCATTCAGTCACATCTCCCCGCTGGCAGCAGCAGCCTCTCACAGCTTTGATGTGCAGGAAACAGACGCTGCTGCTCACTTAGTTTCCACACTTTGCATTCAGACGATTTGTCACTTAACTCTGTAAAGTTTAAACCAACGCCCGCTCTGTCAGAGCAGCTGACATTTAGGAAAAGTAATAGAATTTAAGAAAAAAACATGTAGCCTCACTTTCAGGTGGAAAGTTGTGTTTAAAGACCTCCTGAATGATAAAGAGGCTGCCATCACCAGAAAAATGGCATCAAGTTCGACATCGATTTCAAGTGCGTAAAATGTGTTTGATTTACTGACAAGTAAATCAAACACGTGGACGTGTGGCCATATGAACAAGTATGGTGTTGAATGTAGGCTTGTCAATCGATTCAAATATTTAATTGTGATTAATTGCATGATAGTCCATGATTAATTGCAGTTAATCGCAAATTAATCACAAATTAATCAGACGTTGTTTATCTCTTGTCAAGTATTTAATACTCTTATCAACATAGGAGCCGGCAAATATGCTGCTTTTTGCAAATGTATGTATTTATCATTGTAAATCAACTAACAACACAAATCAATGAGAGATATTGTCCAGAAACCCTCACAGGTACTGCATTTAGCATAAAAATATGCTGATATCATAACAAGGCAAACTGAAGCCCAACAGGCAACAACAGCTGTCAGTGTT